>CM053172.1:19725842-19749841 GCA_012977825.3 Pteromalus puparum | reverse complement strand
CGCCAGCTCCACGAGCAGCTATCCTGCCCGCTCCGGTTCCAGACCGACAAGACGCTCCTCGCAAGGCACTGCCAGGGCCGTCGACAGAAAAGCCCCGCGGCATAGAAGCTCCGCAGCCACCACCGCTCGAAGAGAAGGCTGCTCCATCTCCGCCTCCAGGCACCACGCCCAATCCATCAGACACTGCAACACTGCAGGAACAGTGGGCCAGGATCGAGGCCAATGCTCGGGCCTGCCGCCGAGATCGCAAGGCGACCCTTCTCAAGGAAAGAGCAGCCTACAAGGAGGTGCTCGATTTCGCCGAACGCGAAGACATCAGGGGTAAAGACTTGCTGGACTTCGTAGATAAGGTGCAGAGGGCCGTCGACTTACAGGCGTATCTCGACCGAGCAGAGGCCCAATGGTACGAGAACCAGAAACAGGAGGAGAAGAGAAAAGCTCTGAAGCTGGAGCAGTTGAAAAAGCTCCAAGAGCTAGAGGAGATACGCGAGCAACTCCACAACCTGGAAGTGGCTCACGCAAGCCAAGCTAGCGCTCCAAAAACTAGCGAGATGCCCCCAAGGGAGCCTGGACCAACGGCTATGGCCTACAAAGACGCTAAAAAGCCCTGCGGCCCTTTGGAAGGCCCTCGCACTGATCTGCGGTATGTCAGGTACTGCCAGGTCTGTAACTTGACAGGAGTTGCGAGGACCAAGAACTGTCCCAACTACTACCTCCACAGCAAGTTCCAGAGCGGCGATTTTCCACGCTACCGCTACTAAGCATATCTACACGGAGATCTTCGCCTCTCGTCAAGCTTCGCAGCATTCAAGATCATCAGAAGAGATCAAGCGTTTTTCGTTTCTTTTATTTATTTTTGCTGTATAGAAGCGTATTATTTAACTTAGTATCTGGCATCGACGCCCTCGTTTTTTGTTTATTTTCGATACTACCTTATGTAATCGTAAGAGAGACGAAGAGACTGATAGTTACTAATATTGCTCTTATATTAATCGTTTATTATCTTTCTCATTGAATAAATCTGAATATTTCATTACATTCTAATTTTCACCTTTCATTTCTTATAGTCGAGAGAGACAGTTGATCGAGCTGGTACCCCGTGCTACCAGCGTCTGGGGGTGGAGATTATAACGAGTTGCCTTGTGTGCACTCGTTACGTCCCTCTCTCCCCTATATTATATGATCACGATATAATAAACATTATCTCTGTAAATATTCTTGTGTATAACATTCCTTTTCAGCAGCAGGTAAGTGAGCGGAGCAGACAGCCATAACACACACAGGGAGAGAGCCGCGCGCTGTGTGTATGTGTGTGTGGCGCCGTCTGAGAGAGCGAGAGAGAGAGAGAGAGAGAGAGAGAGAGGGAGAGAGAGAGAGAAACTAGACTATTCACGCGGTTGCGTCTCGCGCCGCGACACTTAAAAGCTTACCGCCGTACAGTGCAGTCGTGCCGATACTGCCTCCTCGTTTCCGTGCTTCATAGATCTGTGCGTGCGTTCATCGTCCAGAGGACTGCTGCTGCGTCCGTGACCAGAACCCCCGTGTGTCGCTGAAATTATCCTGCTGCTGTTCAGCACCGCGTGCCCTTTGGTTTGCCGTTCGACTTCCTGCTGCACCCGGCCACACACGAGGCTTTGAGGCTTCCGTCCTGCTTTCCAGCGTCGAGCCCTGGTCTTCCGTCCTGCGCCGCTCCGGTCCAAGCCACGAGGCCTGTGTCCAGCTTCACGAAGCACCACTGTAAGTACCTGCCCGATCGCAATACTCTCTCTCTCTCGGCATTATTCGCTCTGCTCCGTCTCTCTTGCTCCGCGCTGCTTTTGTACTGATCTTTGAGTCTTTACATAAAGAGAAACTTTACTATTACTCGGATTGTGTCACTTTGTTCCTGACTCTGTCCATTCCCGTGCGATTCACTCATAATCTATCTCGCGAACTAGCTACGTAGCTCAATCACTCACGACGCCGCCGCGGGCTCACGTGCGCAAACTGCGCTACGGGCCAAGCTTCGTACAGCCTACAAGAAGCCTGCAACTAGCTGCTACATATTTTTCCTCTCGCTTATTTGTCGATCAGTGGATGCGCCACTGATCGTTTATATTCGGATGCAGACCACGTCATTCTTTAGGATCTCGGTCTAACAACACCGTTATATATGGCTTTATTATAATAGAGTTTGGGGTTGTTCGTGATAATAGGGTTATTAAATAATTGTTTTTATTAAATTCCTTGTTGTGCGTTTGCTTTAACGCATACAAGACCGCCGGCAGCTCCGCTGCTCGCTCCGCCGGGACATGCGTACTACCCCCTCTCCGCCGCTACCGCTAGATGCGTATAGTTCGGGCGAAGAACCGCGAGGCGGCGGTAGTTTACGACTGCATGTTGCCTGGTACGCTTTGCCCTATGCTCATCGACAATCTCTCTACTAATCTCTGCTCAAGTGTTAGTGTCAACGTTATTTAGGATCACGAGGTTATTACATACGTGCATGTGCGCCAGTGCGTGGACTATGGTGTGAGTTCAGGACTAGTAGACACGAAGAACTTTGCATTCTGTTGTCTGTCTGGCTACTGCTCTGAAGTAGATTTGCGTTTCTTCAGGACGACTCAAGCACCAGCATGGATTACCAGTGCAGATACAGACACGGCATGTGAACGTTTGAGAGAGTATGGACACATCAGCGTGCTGAATCAGGGATTATCCATCATCCTGGGACCCTTGGCTCATGCACGTCGACGGACTGAAGAGGGGGCACCGTCCAACTACTTATTCCTCCGAAACGTGTGGAAGGCTGCAAGGTCTAATTTATTAATCTTCCATTACAGCAACTTTAATTTTAACCTGAGCGCGATGCCGCCTCGATCATAGTCAACCTGAACTTGGTTATATGCCTCATATGTCATCGATGTAGCCGAATTCGCCGTAGCCGCTTTGACGGACAGCAAGTCAAGACCGAATAACAACAGTATAGCGGCTCCTGATGGGCAGCGCGTTAGACAACGAGCCCGAGAATGAGTTCGCAGCGGGACGTGACTTCGACAACGATTCCATCGAGTAAGCACGAGGAGGAGCCGACGCTTCTCCAGGAGATGCCAAAAACGTTCAGCATCAAGCTCAGCGTACCCACGAACCCTGCAACAAGTCCAAGCCTATCACCAGTACTGACGCCCGCCAGCATCACGTGATGATCACCGATAGCGTACCTCCCGACAAAAATCTGTGTCTAATATAAGCTCTAAGCGCTCGCTCGCAATTCATGCACTTGATTTGTCGCATGTAAAGAGATTGTTACAAACGCGACGTGTACGTGAATGCTAGGTACGCAGAGAGTGAACACAGCAGCGTGCTCGGCACCCCTGGCTCACATCGATAGACTGCAAACTATGACTTGCTGGACTGCGACATATAGGTAGAGAGCGAGTCGGCAGCGTGCGTGATGCGCGGATAATCTAAGCTCAACTTTAACTTTGCCAAGTTTTCGCTGCTTGAGTTCGACGAATATCCTGTCGACGCAACTCTAACCTCAACGACCATTTTGGCTAACACCAGAACCATACACAAAGGCAACAGAAATTGCTCTAATATATAAGATCTCGACTGTACTCTTCTTCCACGACCTTATAACGCTTGTTTCTTATAAAACTTGCGTGGATCGTTGCAGACACGACGTGTGAATTTCATATGAAGATATAGAATATCCACACAAGTGCGCTGGATCAGAGGCCAGTGCAGGACCACCGGCTATAACAAAGATGGACTAGATACTGAACATCGAGAAATCGCACCATCAGAACATACTGGACTGCGATGTAAGATTGAGACCGATAGTGCAACTTCACGAGCTCTCTCCACTTGTGCTCTAAGACGAACCCGTCGGTTGCAAGGACAGCCTCCGTGGCTGGTCGTTCGACTTTTATACCAGAGGCTCCTTAACGGCAACTAGATACGTCTAACTCCAAGACCTCATACGTTCAATTATTCCTCTGGAGTCAAAAATAAATTACGAGATCTTCCTTCTTCCGTTAAAGCTGTTTCAACCTCGGCATAGAAGTAATTGTGACGAGGAAATTAAGCGATTTTTAGGGTCTTAATCGAAAGTTATAGCGAAATTTTCTAAGTAATTCTACACTGGGCGCATCTCCTATCGCCGCATCTTACGAAGACTAGGATAACTCAGATTTCTAACAAAGAGTAGTGCAACTCTATATTTTACCGTTTGCCTTACAACAATGACTTTACTAACAAAAAGAGCAAAAAATTTGAGTTGTGCAAGTCTTTGTTGGAAATCAGAATTGTGCTAGTTTTCGTAAAAAGTGACAATATTAAGTAACATCCTCTTAAGAGATTGTTTAGGTCAAAAACATTTCTTTATAAGTTTATTTCAAACTCATTAAAAGGTTATGAAATCAGTTAAAAAAAATACCTTTTACAAGGTAAAATGTTGGCAACTATAAGTTTCGTGTCCATCGCTCACTAATTTGTATCTTAGTATTATAATTATGATTTCTCTTCTAAAAAGTCATGAAATCCTTCAAGATATTGTCTAATGTTTATAGCTTACAAATGTCTTTCTGTATTTGTCTTATAGACTACGATGTGTATAGAGTAAATCATATGCAGACTTACTAAAAATTTATCGCCTTTTCAATCGAAACGGATCATAAAGCAAGATTATCAAAGTAGAAATAATATTATCATATCAAAACTACTTACTATTTTTTCAAATTGTTAAAGTTAGCTTTGAGATTTTTTCTTTGCAACAAACATGGTATATTTGAAGATTTTTGCGACAACATCCTGATAGTAAAGCTCCTTAGATTATAATAAAAAATGTTGTGATTTTAATCAATATCATTTAACAGATTCACACCTTGAAAGTAATAATTCGAGTGTTTCATCGATAGACTATAAGACAACGGGACGGCAAGTAAGCATTAAAAGAATAATTTTGAAAAGTACAACCACCTTATTTTTTATAAACTAGTCAGCAGATTCCAGCTTACCTGCACTGACAAAAATAATTTCTTATTCCAAGCAAAATTAGTCTCACTATAGCTTCAAGATGAAAATCCGCTTTGTATTAATGATTATTTTATATACTTAGGATGAATTTACTTGAATTTTTTATATTTATGATTTTGCTAATTTCTTTGCACGAAATGATTCGGATTAGTTTTAGAAAATTCAGATTAGATGTGGGAGAATCATGAAACACAACGCGGATTTTTATCTTGAAGTTATAGTAAGATTGATTCTTCTTGGAGTAAGTAATGATTTTTGTCAGTGTGCTGATTTTTAACACTTGACATTTTTAAAACTGATTTCACTACATTCATTAGCGTATATTGATAAAAATACAGAAAAACATTTGTAAGCTATAAACATTAGACAATTAACAAAAACATTAACATTGGAAACGCTCTCCTCTTATGGAATGACAGTAAAATTTAATGTTCAGATCGTTTTTGCTTCCTCCTAGAGGAAGCTTTGTGATAGTAAAATTTTCAGTTTCACTAAAACATCATAGAAACATGTTTTTATATGTTTGAAGTTGGAATCACGTGTTTTTAGGAAATGTCCGTATGGATGTGTGTGTGTGTGTGTGTGTGTGTGTGCTGTGATATTTCTGAAACTACTCCGTCAATATCAATCAAATTTGACATATCTATTTTTACATATCTATTTTTGGATTCTAAATTCGGGAAAATATTTATTTTTTATTTTTTTAATTACTTATATTTTTATGGTCATTTTTTGATTTTCAAAAAACATTATTTTCGTTTTTTTCGATCATTCCATTGTTACAAACAATTCAGCTAAAATGCATTGAATTGAAAGATAATAAAATTACCTACTTTTCCCTGTTTGGTCCTCGGGATTGACCGCTCCGTTCGGCAGATAAATTGAAAAAGGTGATTTTTTTTTTAAATTCATATCTCTGAAACCAAACATCATAACTTCACAAAAAAAAAAAAAAATATATGTTGATGGGTTATGTGTCAAACTATATTCCATTAGAATTTCAAGTGATTTGACTACTTATTTTTTCAGTAATAAATCGAAAACTGAAAAAAATGAGTTTTTTTTGAGTCTCGATTACGGGCGTAAAAAGGCCTTATTGCACTTGAGATTTTGGGAAAAGGTAGATATTTTATAGGCTTGGCTAAGTTCATTGTGCAGCTTTAAAACCCCTATGGTTCTTAAGATATCAAGGTTTGAAATTTTTTTGAAAATTTTTTGATTCCTTATATCTCTAAAACGATGTAGTCAAATGCTTCAAAATTTTATTTGGTGATTCACCATAAACGAAGATATCTGCTAAAATTTCAAGCGATTTCGTTGAGCGGTTCTTAAGTAAAGAGCTGAAATGTAAAAACCGATTTTTCTCAAAAATTTTGCTTCCTTTTATAGGGTTGTCATTGCATGTCGTAAAATCCCTCCCTACGAATTTATGTCATACTGTTAATATTAAAATAGCATTCACATTTTACTGTATTTTAAAACAATATTTTATTTATTGGAACAATAAATTTCGTTGGAGGAAGCTACGTGCGAATGAATTGGCAGCGGTTTTTTAGATGCTTAAAATAATGGGTCAGTGAAAAAAAACATCTTTTAGCAAGACGATGGCATGCTAAATCGATTAGTATCCTTAAAAATTCAGTTGACCTGCTATTTCAATGAGAAAAAAACCAAAACGTAAATGCAGTTGGAAAGATAGAGTGTCATAATGGCTATACTAAGCGCCTACTGCTTGCGAGTAAAGCGACCTAACCTCGCGCTCGCTTGCACTCGATTCTCAACTTCAAATGTTTATAAGTTTTGATCTATTGCATGTTGAGACTTGTAACTTTCTCGATACATTTATCACTATATGTCGTTTATTGCAAATAGACAATTATTTAACAATTTCGAAAATTTGTAACAGACTTTTGTTCATTGAACGGAAAAATCTAACATATTAAGAGTTTACTTCTGATTTTATATTTTTTGAACATCACATAATATGAAACTACGTATATTCTCAGTTATTATATAATTTTTTTCAAGTCATTTAGTGAAGGCTAGCTTGAGTAATGACCAGTCGAACACAAAGTAATTTTTTTTTCGTGCGCTCGCACGCGTGAATAAATTTATTTAGCCAGGGTTAGTACATTGACTATTTGCATCCACAGCACACGCACAATAGTCAAAACCGAATATTTCGCTGCGACCCCCACCCCACTTTTAGCTCTCTGGACCCACCCTAATATAATATCGTCAGCTTAATTTTAAACTTAAAATATAAGATCTTAGAGAAAGGTGGCGCTGTACTCGAGAGCATGTGGGGACTACGTGCCTATGGCGAGAGAGTGGGGGAAACTCCGCTCACTTCGTGTGCTCCCTGCGATACCGACGCTAAGTCAGTAACTGTCTGGCTCTCGATCAGTACGGTCGAGCCTTGTACCCTTTCAACATAATATAAATTAATTATTATTGTAAATTGTAGGGATTTGTTCATCCTCCTGTTCTACTCCTCCTGACTCCTGGACCTGGCAGAGTGGGACTGCCGTATTCACCTGACCTCCAGGTGCCCATCATCCTATACTGGTGACCCCGACTGAAAAGGAGAGAGAGGACAGAGTACTGCCGGACATCTTCCCCAGGAAGGACACAACTGCTTCACAACTACGCCTCCCGGAGAGAACCGACGAGGAGCATCGCAGCACGACACTTTGTCGTGCGCTCAAGGTACGCAGTGCGTAATCGACAGGGAGAGAGAGTTGCCGCGCGCCGTAATTCAGCGCGCATTTCATGAGCGGGCTCCCGCGGGCCGCCATTGCAACGCGCCTCCGCAACACGTTGCTGTCTCCGTGCGCCGCGATTACAGCGCGCCGGCCCTCAGCACGCTGCTTTCGCCGCATGCCAGAGAAACAGCAGGCCGTCTTCACGGCATTTTTCATCAAAACGCGCGCTTGAGCATCGCAGAGCGTCTTTCAACGCGTCGCACTACGAGATCATCGCAGCGCGCCGCCATCATTCGCGTGCTTGAGCATCTCAGCGCGCCTTTCAACACGTCGCACCACTAGATCATCGCAGCGCGCCGCCATCATTCGCACGCTTGAACATCTCAGCGCGTCGTTCTCCAGGCAACATCCAACACAACTTCAAATCATCGCAGTGGTTCTCGACTCATCGTCATCGCCTGAAACATCATAGTATTAATTTCAGAGTATGTAAAAGTGCGACATATTCTTACGAAACTGTAGTAGGTAAACAAGGGCGCTACTGGCTCAGGGCGCTACTGGCTCAGGGCGCTACTGAGCCGCACTCTCAATATCTAATATCACAGACCTAAAACTCCTCGCAGAGGCAGCTGATAAATACATGGAATCAGTGTCCACAGCTAGTCCTCAGATTTCTTCCATATACAAAGAAACTACGTCTTTGTTTCATGAACTCAAAAATGAGTTAGCTCGAATATCCAATAGGTTAGATTCCCTAGAAACGAATAGCGATAAGTCAAACCGAAAAGGAAACAATAATCGCGGACGTAGCAAGAGTCGTAAACGAAATAAAACGCCGAACTCTTTTTCTGGTTCTGCTGACGGTGTCTGTTACCTTCATAAGAAGTTTGGGGAGAAAGCTAGATGTTGTCGTGGAAATTGTTCTTGGAAACCCCCTACGAATTCGGGAAACTAGATACTCCTCCTCGTGTGGAAGCATCGTTGGAGGATTGCTCTAAGAAAACTAAACGTTTCCACATTCGTGACGTCAAATCAGGCCAGCTGATGTTCCTTGTAGACACAGGGGCAGAAATTTCTGTTTTTCCCAAGGCTGATTCTGACGCCAAGCCCTCCGGCCTAAACCCTTTTGCGGCAAATAACTCCATTATAAATACATATGGAGAAAAAGAATTAACACTTGATCTTAGACTTAAACGTCCTATTGCTTAGAAATTCACTATAGCAGACGTTCCTAGCCCTATCATTGGGGCCGATCTTTTACACTTTTATGGTCTGATAGTCGATGTTCGTCGACGCAGACTAATCGATCCGTTCTCCAACACATTTACAGTAGGCTGTCTTTTCCTAGCAGATTATTCGAGAATAGGTGTCATTGATCCGGATTCTCGTCTTGCGAAATTAATCGCTGAATTCCCCGAAGTCACAGGAATTAAGCCATCAAAACCGATCACAACTAGTGATGTTTTCCATTATATCGAAACGACCGGTCCGCCCACGTCAGAACGTTGTCGACGACTCGATCCGGAAAAATATAAAGCTGCCAAAACAGAATTCGAAAAGCTAATTAAGCAAGGTATTTGCAGGTTATCCAAGAGTTCTTGGACCTGTCCAATTCACATGATTAGAAAGAAGGACGGAATTTGGCGTATATGCGGAGATTATCGCAAGCTAAACGCTCGAACTGTCCCAGATAGTTTTCCAATTCCGTACCTTCACGATTATTCCACTAGACTTTTTGGTAAAACAATTTTTTCAAAGCTCGATCTTCACAGAGCTTATTATCAAATTCCGGTAGCCCCGGCAGACGTCATTAAAACGGCGGTAACAACCCCGTTCGGTTTATTTGAGTACGTTTTTATGCCCTTTGGCCTTCGTAACGCCGCTCAGTCGTTTCAGAGATATATCTCTCAGGCACTAGGAGATTTAGACTTTGTTTTTATTTACCTCGACGATATTTTGGTCTTCTCATCCTCACCTGAAGAGCATGAAAAGCATGTTCGAATCGTTCTAGGAAGGTTAAAACAACACGGCTTGCGTCTCAACTTATCCAAATGCGAATTTATAAAGTCGGAGATCGTCTTTCTTGGCCACCTCATCAATAGCAAAGGCTCTAAGCCTACTAAAGAAAGAGTGCAAGCAATATTGGAGTTTCCTAGGCCCTCCACAGTTTCCGAACTACGAAGGTTCCTAGGACTGGTAAATTTTTACCGACAAGGACTACCTCACGCAGCTTCAATGCAAGCTCCTCTTTATGTATATACGCAAAATGCGAAAAAGAATGACCAAACACCTATAGACTGGTCCTCTGAGGCTATTCAAGCGTTCGAACAGACGAAGAATGACCTCGCTAAGGACACTCTTCTCACTCATCCGTCCATAGACGCAGAAACCCGATTAGTCACTGATGCTTCAGATTACGCCATGGGAGCTGCCCTCGAACAGCTCATCGATGGAACTTGGAAACCACTTGCATTTTTCTCGCGTAAATTCTCGAAAGCTCAGCTCAATTACAGCGCTTATGATCGCGAACTTACCGCAATCTATGAAGCTATTAAGTATTTCAAATACTTCCTTGAAGGTCACAAATTTAAAGTCCTTACAGACCACAAACCTCTCACCTTTGCACTATCGCAAAAGGCTGAGAAAGGTTCTCCACGTCAACGTAGACAACTAAGTTTCATCTCCCAATATACCTCAACCATCCAGCACTTGCCTGGAGTTGAAAACGTTGCTGCAGATGCATTGTCTCGCGTAGACGTTATTCGCCTCCCTATGGAGATCGAACTAGCAGATTTAGTTAAAGAGCAACTGAGTGATCCAGAACTCGCTGAACTTCTTAAATCTACCAAGCATTCGCTTATACTGAAATGCATCGAATTAGGTCATAATCACAGTAAAGTTTACTGCGATCTGACAGGCAAAATTCTTCGACCATACATCCCTAAACTCCTTCGCAGGCAAGTTTTTGAGAAATTCTACTCATCTTTTCACCCCGGCGTTAAGGTGTCTGACCAATTGATAAGACAGAGATACGTCTGGCCGAACATGCACAAAGACATTAAAGTCTGGTGCAACGGATGTTTAGATTGTCAAAAATCGAAAGTCTCACGACACGTAAAAAATGAACCCATGCAATTCGTCACTCCCGACGACCGATTCCGACATGTCCACATAGACATAGTAGGACCGCTCAAGACATGTGAAGGCTACTCTTACCTCCTTACGTGCATCGATCGTTTTTCGCGATGGACGGAGGCTGTGCCTCTCGCAGACATCACTGCGGACACAGTACTTAGGGTTTTTCGAGACAACTGGGTTGCCCGTTTTGGAGCACCCAGATTTTTGTCCACAGACCAAGGTTCACAATTTGAATCAAAAATTTTTAATGCATACCTCGTTTTCATCGGGTGTAGAAGAAAGCGAACGGTTGCATATCATCCAGCAGCAAACGGAATGATTGAGAGATGGCATAGGAGCTTGAAAGCAGCACTTATGTGCCACAATAGCCCCAATTGGGTAAAGTAACTTTCCACAGTTTTGCTCGGCCTTCGCACGGCAGTTAGGGCTGATACCGGAGCTTCTCCAGCCGAATTTCTCTATGGAACTACTCTCAGAATCCCTGGTGAATTTTTCATCCCAGATGACTTTGCTGCAGATCCTCAGATTTTTATCGAAGACTACAGAGAACACATGCGAGAAGTCAGACCTGTGCCGGTAGCTCACCGTCACAAACCGCGAAATTTTTTCTTGAAAGAATTGCACTCGTGCTCCCATGTTTTTCTCCGAGATGTAGCAGTTAAAAGGCCGCTCGAACGTCCTTACAACGGCCCCTTTAAGATCATAGGAAGAATCTCTGACTATGACTTTAAAATTGATCATAACGGCTCACTTCGCGTAGTTTCTACTGAGTTACTCAAACCTGCGCATTTCGTCCCAGACGACCTTGAGGTTCCTCTGCTGGATGGAGTTTCTCCGCTAGATCAGCCTCCAACGGCAGCTAAATCTATTCTTAAAACCTATGCAGGCAGAAGAAAAGTCAGTTTTTCCGTTCAGGAACCTCAAACATCTGTATAAATAACCGTATTTTATAATTAAAGAACTATAAATGAAGAACTATAAGACTCGACAGGCTCGCTGATGGAAAGTTCGAGGCTGCGTTTCCCCGCCGGGCGCCGGCGGCGGCGGGGGGAGAGCGTGTGGTCGTTGTGTCTCTCTCCGCTACTCGAGGCGAATTCGCAAGAGTTGTATATCCGCACGGCTTTTATACTCTGCGCGGGACGGTGAGAGTTGCGATCGGTTTGTTGACATTTCGCTAGTGACGTGAGCGTCGCTGCTCACATGTGCCTACAGCTGACAGTAAGGAAGGATCGAGAAGCTCGCTTCTCTGTGATTTTCGGAGATCATCGGAGAGCGGCGTGTTGGTCCGATGCGATTATACATTATTCGACCGATAGCAACCGTCAACCCTTCCTAAATTACTACCGAGGGATAACTTCATGCTGAGGACCACTTCCTCCGCAAATATAATATAGTTTCAAAAATATTACGGTATACATGCACACACACACACACATACATACACACACATCCATACGGACATTTTCTAAAAATATGTAATCCGAACTTCAAACATCTCAAAACATGTTTCTATAAAGTTTTAGCGAAACTGAAATTTTTACTATCACAAAGCTTCCTCTAGGAGGAAGCAAAACAAAATTGCACATATTAAATTCACAGAAACGCTACTTTTTTAACGTGAGATTCAGTTTAAGATATTAAGAGCTTGCTGCATCAGGCTATCCAGATCAAATCATAAAAACTATATTAATAATCTGGAAAATAATATCAAGTGTAATCCTAAATCTTTTTGACGTTTAGTAAATCGTAGTAGAGTTTCCTGGGACATACCAAGCAATACCTGGTACAATAACATTCAAGCCAATGATGATGTTGATATAGCAAATCGATTTGCAGACCATTTGGTTATATATACGCATTGAAAAATATTTCTTTCATTCCAGGTTACCACCAAAGTGTTATGCTATGCGACATTCTTATTACTAAAGAGGAGTTACTTGATACTGTAAAGAATCTGAGGGATTCTACTACCCTGGGACCCGATAGCATTCCAGCTTTCTTTGTAAAACGTTACATGTTACATGTTAGTTAAACCGTTACTGTTGCTCTTTAATTATTCTCTAAAAAATTGTGTTTTTCCCTAATGTAGGAAAAATTAATTCGTTAATTCTATTTTAAAGCAAGGTGATAAAAATGACATTACGACATTACTAATTATCGACCGTCTTCAATTGCTAGTTGCATTTCAAAAATCTTTGAAGCTATAATCGCTGATAGGCTTAGCACCTTCCTAACAGGGAAAACAATTGAAGAACAACACGGCTTTATAAAGCTAAGGTTTACTCTGTCCAATTTGTTGATGCACACCAATTTTATCACTCTAGCTCCAAGACACTTCAGGCTTATGCCATTTACCTTGATTCTTTGAAGGCTTTTGACCTCGTAAATCATAAGCTTCTCGTTTGTAAAGCAAAAACTATTGGCCTAGATGGTAGCTTGCTGAAATGGATTCAATCATATGTAACATACAGGATTCAGATTATTAAAGTAAGAAATTCTCTGTCTAAACAAACTATTATACAGTCTGGGGTCCCGCAGGGCTCTTATCTCAGGCCAATACTGTTTGACATTTTTTATTAATAACATCCTTCCATTTCGAAAGTCCGTCAAGTTAGTTATTTACGCTGATGATATAAAAATCTACAATGTGACAAAATCTCCATTGGATTGTAGCCAAAGAAGATTTGAACAATATTCTAAATCGGGCCTTAGAAAATGGTTTTACGCTTCATATAAAAAAATGCAATGTGACATCTTTATATCTAAATAGATACTCTGTGATTTTTGATTATGAGTTGGAAAATTGTCTTCTTCATAGAATATCCGTCATAAATGACTTAGGAGTTTTTTTCTTGATTCTACGCTATCCTTTGGAAAACATATTGAATAGATTGTAAGTAAGGCGTCGAGGATAGTTGGATTTATTACGCGGATTTGTAAAGATATTAAGAGCGTATCTACTATATTGACACACTAAGTCTCTATTTATACCTATATTTACATATTTTTGTCAGATTTGGAGACCGTATAAAATGTATTTAGTCAATTACATGGAGTCTGTTAAACACAAATTTCATAGATTTGCTGCTAGAAAAGCTCATAAATTTTTATCGTTTTGATCACGATTCTAAACACATTATGACACACTTTTAATGAAGCTAAGGAATGGAGAAGGGTCCAAGCAGCCGGCGGGACCCTTGCAGTTGAAAGTTTCAGCGGGCCACGGACTTCGGCCCGTAACACATGTTGAGAGTGAGGAAGGGTCGGCTCGCTTCTTCCTCGGCAGAGTCGAGAGCCCTATACATACCTCAACATGTGTCGCTTACAGCCGGGCCGAAGTGCGCGGCGCGCTGAAACTTTTGACGTTGAGTGTCCCGCAGCCAGCTCGGGCCCATCATTACGAGCTTCTGGATATTTACGACATCTTCGACACGTTTTTCACGAGTTGAGCGACAAAAAATTTCCTTTAACTTTCGGCAGCGATTGTAGAAAAGTTTATAATTTTATGAATCTCAGTCTACAATTTTTGAAATGCTAAATTTTTTTCCAATTTTTCGAGACCTCTCAGGACATTGTCCGACATCATTTGTGAGATACACTTTTTTCACATTCTTGAACATTATAAACATGCTATTCATTTTTTTCAAAAAATTCTTGTGCGAGTGCGTTCCCATACCTTCAAGTTACAAGCCTAATTTTTTGCTACGAGATCGCTTTATTTTTGAGGAAACGGCGAGGGTGCAAAGTTGGCCTATCCGAAAAATGGTAAAAAATCTGAATTTTTTTCCCTTCCGCTCGTCACTGTAAATATGCTAATTATTTTCATTAAAAGCAATTTGCATCAATCGGTGCGCAAAGAGTTTCTCTATCACGCACTGCTTTTCATTTTTTTAAGCGATTTTTTTTCATCAAGTTATGCACCGAAAACCCGAGGGGCCTATCTTTTCCAAACCGATAGTATGGACGGTTATCTACAATTTCAATCTTGAACTCTAGAGAGGTCAAATTTAAGGATGGAATTCGAGCTGTCTGTCCCTAGTGCCACTAGTACTGCCGATATTTTAAGAACTTGTAAAAATTGTAAAATGTAAAATTCTAACTATAACAAATAATTAAGTATTAGATAGAATAATAACTTATAATTGCATACATTTTACCTTAAACAAGGTGTGATTTTGTGTTGTTATAATTTGCTACATTATTACAATTAATTATTTTTTTCTTTAGGATTTGATCATCTTTCCTGATGATTGTGAATTTAAGCATGTAACACAATGCAAAACTGGAAGAGTATACTTATTAAGATTTAAATCATCAAGCAGAAAATTCTTTTTCTGGTTACAGGTAAGAGGTATATTTTATTAATTTATTAACATTGACGTAAAGTTAGTTACCATATTCAAATAAAAATAGTAACAAATAATTCACTGCCACAATTTTCTTTGATTCATTCTAATTAAAATTAAAATTTAAACCGCAATTATTGACATACTTTAACAGGTATTCTTCTGTAAATGAGCTTTCATAAATAATACTGTGGCAAACTGAGAACAATTGTGCCAAACTAGGCCAGGCTGTGCTATGTTACGCTACACCTATGCCAATTGAGACAACAGTTAATCATAGTCTGGCATAGTTTGGCATAGTTTAACACAGTGTTATATAGTATGATAAAATAAGGCACATTATAGCATGGTGTGGCATAGTTGAGCATAAAGTGGCACGCAGTAGTGATGTCATTTGAAATACTCTACATTAAAGCTTCACAATGTATCGAGACTAGTCTTGGTATTGTCTTGTCTTGTTCTAAAATTCAATCAATACCAAGACGATATTTCTTATTAAGGGTTCAAGACAAAATTAAGACTGTATGTTACGAGAATCTTGTCTTGACAAAACTTGTGATAAGATACGCTCTTAATATCTTTACAAATCCGCGTAATAAATCCAACTATCCTCGACGCCTTACTTACAATCTATTCAATATGTTTTCCAAAGGATAGCGTAGAATCAAGAAAAAAACTCCTAAGTCATTTATGACGGATATTCTATGAAGAAGACAATTTTCCAACTCATAATCAAAAATCACAGAGTATCTATTTAGATATAAAGATGTCACATTGCATTTTTTTATATGAAGCGTAAAACCATTTTCTAAGGCCCGATTTAGAATATTGTTCAAATCTTCTTTGGCTACAATCCAATGGAGATTTTGTCACATTGTAGATTTTTATATCATCAGCGTAAATAACTAACTTGACGGACTTTCGAAATGGAAGGATGTTATTAATAAAAAATGTCAAACAGTATTGGCCTGAGATAAGAGCCCTGCGGGACCCCAGACTGTATAATAGTTTGTTTAGACAGAGAATTTCTTACTTTAATAATCTGAATCCTGTATGTTACATATGATTGAATCCATTTCAGCAAGCTACCATCTAGGCCAATAGTTTTTGCTTTACAAACGAGAAGCTTATGATTTACGAGGTCAAAAGCCTTCAAAGAATCAAGGTAAATGGACTTTTGGTATGAATGAAGGGATTTTCATTTGAATGATTAGAAAATGTTTAACAATAAAAATACTTAATTTTTGGCATTTTTTAACCTATTGATGCCACATTTTTTTTCATAAAAGATTTTCTAAGCATTCAAATCAAAATCCCTTTATTCATACCAAAAGTATAAGTGTACAAAGCATGCTCCTAAAATTTTAGCCCAATCAAACCATGTGGTCACATGGAATCCTACGGACAGTGCCAAAATGCTCAAAACAGTATACGGAGAGTCACCATGGGTAAGTAGGTGCTAATATGGATTTACCATGGTAAAAATACAGGTAATATAACCTAATATTAGTATAAAATTTATATAACAATTATAATTTATTTTTGTTATTATTTATAAGAAGTTTATTTTTCAGAGTTTAAAGGTGGTGTGCCCCCTTAATACGCGAGAGATCGAATAATGAGAAAATCGCGAAAGTCGGATAACTAGATTATATTTCATCTTTATATACGTATCATAAATTAAAATCACGCGAGACTGATCCGCATACATATGGGCGAACGAGCAATACTGTGAACAATAGATACACATACATTTTCAGCAAACACAGTAGTAGAAGAATTGCGTCTGAAACTGCGAGAGTACCAACAAGAAGGAGATGCGCATCCAAACAGCGAGTACACGTGTATATATGACATCAGAATGAGAGCTTCGTCCGAATCTGCCGAAGAAGAAAGCACGCATCCGAACTGTGAGCGCCTGCACGCCTGCAACACCAGAAGGAGAGTTTCGTTCGAATCTGCCGAAGACGGAAGCACGCGTTTGAACTGTGAGCGCCTGCACGCTTGCAACTCCAGCAGGAGGGCTTCGTCTTAAAACTACGAAAACATCATGAAGGAGAGGGCACGCGTCTGAACAGCAAGTGCACGTGCGCCCCCAATACTAATGAGAATACCACATCGAGGTCATGGGTGCAGAAGAAGGCGGAAGCGTACGGGAATTTCATCGTCGTTGCACGAAGAAGGCATATTCATGAGCATATAAATAAAAGGGGTCCTAGACCACTCGCACTCATGTAAGACCCCGAAGTCCACGGCGGCGACTCTATCCACAAAAGAGGAAAGACGCTCTACATAGGGGAGCGAGGGAAAAACCCATCGCCGCTACAAGTACAAAAGATTGCCTTTTAAAAAAAGGCCTACAGCAACAAGACCCGAGTTCAGAGAAACCATATAAGGAAATATGCAGCATCTAAGCTCTCTGATTGGATGTGCTATTTACAAATATTCACTACTACCTATGTACGTAAAGGGTATCGGTGAGGGCGATTTGGAGTATATAAGGCCTTGGTCCGCCGGGCTTGACACACAGTATCTCATCGAAATTTCACCACGCGGAAGCTCTGCCCGAGCGGAGCCCGGTCCGGTATATCGTCTCGGGACTTAAACTTTTTACGTGTAACTTCTTTCAAAACTTAGAATATTTCCGAAGGTTCAAAGACTTAGAATATTTTCGATCTTTCAAAACCTCGGAATATGATTGTTGTTTGTGTCGTTTGTCGTTCTGAGGAAAATAATAATTGTCTAAGATACATCCGTTAGCTACAAGCGAGCGTTAATCAAATTCGATCTTTACTAATTCTTAAATAAACTTGCTTATAATAAATAATCAAATCGTGAGTGCGCATTTTAACCTTTAACTCCTAATTCCCGACGCGACTGTTTGTATTCGTATAATCATTCCGCTTTGAAAATCGAGCCAACTCCCACTGAGAGGACGCGCTGGTAGCAGAGCAGGTCAGAAGCGAATAAATACGAGGTAAGTGATATACATATCACTTACCTCGTATTCAACAGACGGCATGTCTCCATACATATTCTCTTTCTTTCTTTCATAATCCATTGCACAAATAGTCGATCTCATCTTACAAAAGTCTAAAATGATATTAGTCCGTGGTTCTGTCTTAACGATCGGAGTGACGTCCTATTTTATTGACAGTTAAGGGACAGTTAGTTCGTCTCAGATTTCAGGGTGTATATTCAGACTAAAATGTATAACGATTTATTGCGGGTCCAAAGTAATCCACCGGCGACTACTGGAGGCTGTTCTAGAATAGATCGCAAAGGTAGCCAGGCACCGACGGCGCTAAGACTTTGTGTATCGAAGCTTTGTCATCGTCCGTGCTTATAAAGCTTAATCAACCTGTAGAGTTACTGTCCGGTGACAACTATCATAAGTTTAGGAGATAACACTTTGGACAGCATTTAATATATCTTTGAGGTAATTTATTATGCGATACAATAATTCATAATAACTATATTATCAAGTTCTTCATTAGTTACATCTAATTTTATTTAGGTATATTGGGCACGTAACCATCAAAGAAAGCTCTTTGATGAATGGAACAAACAGATTCGTAGAAAATCAAACAAAAAAATATAAATACAGTACCATTGATGGTTATAAAATGAATATAATCAATCGTCCGGCGTTTCAAACATATTATATCCCGCATTTTCTCGCATTTTTTCAGTAAATAGTAGTACAAATTCTCTTCTAAACGAGCCCTTACCTGTTCCGACTAAGAAATAAGAATGGGCGAGCGGAGAATTGTCGCATTGCCCGCATTTTTCGTCCAAAATTGACAAAAATTATCACTTTTGAACGGGTAAAATTTTGTCTTGGGTTAGCTGTGGATCGGAACTTATATAATAGGTTATAGTGTATCGAAAAAAACACTTCTGATGACCTAAAAAAACTTTCATAGCTTTAATAGCAAAAATCGAAAAAAGAACGGAAATACTGAATAAAACGAAAAATAACGATTTTCTTTCGGAGGTAGAGACCTTTAAAATTCATCGCACAGCGCCCTCCTTGCAGCTACTTTTTTTTTTTTGTTTTATGTATTTAAGCTTTTTAAGCGGTTACAAATTAAAAACTCGAAAGTCGGGAAATTTTGAACCACCCTAATGTACAGCTACTACTGTCTTGTACACCATGTGTACTTGGCAACGGCTCGAATCCAAGAGAGCGATGTGCGAGAGTCATATAGTCTCGACATCGCTTGTGGTCATATGACTCACACGCATATACCGAGAGGGAATACTCACATGTGTGTGTCCTCTCACACACTTACAGTATATCTAGACTAAACTTTCTGTACAGTACACTCTATATTTTAACCGATTCTATTCTTTTCTCGAGATTGGTACGTAAGCTGATCAGAATGGGTTTCTCCAGATCGTTGGTTTTGTGGGTCATGTCTAATTCATTAGGACTTAGAATCATCTTGGCTAACAACTAAACTTAGCGTCCTACAGGGCTCGATCTTGGGGCCCTTAGTATTTACATCAACCATCTTCAGGAGGTGTTGGCCGGTTTACGAAAGCCAAGAGATTGCTGACCAATAGTGTTGCGGATGCGGACGACCTGCAAACCTACATCCATGTCACAAAAGCCAATCTTCGTGATGGTGTGGACGGCATATCAGCGGCGGCGCGAGCCTTGTCCGATTGGGCTTCATGCAATGCGTTGCATCTTAATACTAGCAAGACTAAAGTTATAATTTTTAGATTACAATATGATATAAATCAACTACAGGGGTTAAACTTGCTCGGAATTAAGGTGTAGACTATTGTTTTTTTTCCTTTTGCCGATACCGTCACTAACCTTGGAGTGGTCATGTATTTGAAATCAACTTAAAAACCGCAGATGGATGCAGTTAGCCGAAAGGGGAATAAAGCTCTTCATGGGCTGGTGATCGATCCAAGGATTGTCTGCAACGGTGCTCACTCTTTGATGCTGGATGATTCGCGTCGCTGCACGTCCGTGCAAGAAAAGCTGCTTCCCCGGAAAGACTGTCAATGCTGAAACGTCCCTCTACTGCGTTGACAAGTTGTGGACGGTGAATTGGCGACAAACATCCTCTCCTCCTGTGACCTTCCTCCAACCTTCTATACTTCTAAAACATCTAAGATACTCTAACCCTCTAAACTTCTAAATTCTGCGAACAACTTCTAAAAACTTGACCGTTACAAAGTGATGTAATCGTAAACGCTCGCCGTAGCCGTTGTGGTACTTTCACTTTGACTATTTGACGTCAAAACACTAAACACTTGCCACACACCGTATTCTCTGCTACCGTGCTATTTTATAGTCGAACTTTTGAAAGCTGGACTTGTGGATGGTTTATCGGCACCATAACTCTGGAACGGATTTATATGATGAGCTAAAATTTAGCATGCATTTCGGCTATATCCTAACTTATAACTGATCAAATTTTGGAGACAATTGACTGACTCCTGATTTTATTGTTGTATCTGATTTTTTTAAACAGTTTTTTTCTCGAATATTGCCTTTACTTTTACCATAACTCTGGAAAGGATTCATATAGTAAGCTGAAATTTAGCATGCATTTCGACTATGTCCCAACTTAGAACTAATTCAATTTTAGAGCCAAAAGACTGACTGGTTTTGATTTTATTGATGTTTCCGATTTTTGAAAATTACATTTTGTTTTTTCAAATTTTGTTACCATTGTATCTCTAGAAAAGATTAAAAATATTATAGAAATCAATAGCTTTTTAGTAATTATGTGTTATTTATATTTTCTACTCTTTGAGAAAGCATACTGCTAATTAAGTTAGCAGCGGTTTTCAGTTTGTAAGAAAGGATTCAGTTTGAGTAAGGATTCCGTCTTTGACAGATCACGTGATCTGTATAAAACTGAAATTTCTAGATTATGTTTGTTTGATGATTGAATTTTCGCATTGAGTAATTTTAGATTACCTACTTCTATTGTTTCAATAGAAGTACAATTACCTTCCCGTTTAACACTCTGTTTAATGTACACACACCGTTAAATGAAACTTTGAATTCTGGAAATTCCCGCCAGTGCCGGTCGCAGGTTAATTGGGGATATCCAGAGTCGACGCGCATGCGCTGTACGAGCGTGGCCGCGTTTTGATCTAGAGCGCGTACGCGTTGGCCCCAGTAAACAAGCGGCCAGAGCCGGCGGGAATTTCCAGAATTCAAAGTTTCATTTAACGGTGTGTGTACATAGTGACACCATCTGACCTGTTAATACAACTTTCATTATAATGAATATTATAAGCAACTATTTTGTAATCAACATTGCTTTTATAATTACTTGTTTTCAAAGTTTCAGCGAAAACAGCAATATAAGGTTTATTTATTAGTCTCTCTAGAATCAGTTCAAGTTTATCCCTATTGGATTTTAAACTTTTTATGTTGACATACAATATTAAATATTCGCTTATGTTTTCAATTGCGTTTAATGTTTTTATGTCCTTGTGTATATATTCACTCACCATGCACTCAAACAAGTTGTCTTGTGTGTTATTTTATAGCACTGCGTGACCTAAGCTTTCACTCAAGTCAAGCTTATCGTGACTTAAATAGCTTATTATTACACCGTGAAATAATAAATTTGCTCAAGTTGCAGACCCGTAGCAGGCTGTAATAAAAACTAAAAATACTCGCAATTAATGTTTTTAATGATGAGAATAAAATACAGAAGTAGAAAATCACTATTAATATCCTCAAAAAGCACGCGAAATAAGGAAAATTGGTTGTAAGCATTTTGACATTTCGAGGTTAGTCTTAGCATTTTCAGGTTGTCATCCCTGCATGCCAAGATGCATATGAGACATTTTTTGGGCGCGAAATTCAAATGTTAGTAGATAGGCTATAGGCATACTGGCTCACACGGGTTCTGGCTCACCCCCCTCTTCTCTCCAAGTGAGCCAGAATCCGTACGGTCTCTGGCTCACCCCTCTCCTCTCTCTGAGCCAGAAACCGTAAGTGAGCTAGAATGCCTATAGTGTTCTCTACTGGTTCTTTTTTAATTTTTTTTTAAATTTATTTTTTTTAATTTATTTATTTTTTTATATTACAAATGTTTGCATGACTGATAGAATAATTTTATAAGTTTGACGGTGTGAAGTGCACAGGCAGTCTTGTAGATTGGATTATGGTTTGTGCAAACTGTGACTCACTTGAAAGATGGTTTCGATGGATAGCCATACTGTTGGATGTTGTAGACGGGAAATTTGAATCGTTGAAGCCATTTCTGTTTCAATGCGTCTATGACAAAAATTTTTGTTGCATCGTGCAAAGCGTCACGAAGCAAGTTTCCAATTTGGCAGTAGTCATGTCCATCGGTTTTCCACTTCATGCCATGATAATTATGTTTAAGCCAGTTGTTTTCCCTTTGCATTTTGTCAGAGAGTTTTTTCCATGAGAAGGGATTTTTGAATATTAGAACAACAGGATCACTACTACTACTATCGTTGAGAGGAATGATTGCAATTTCCTTTAGAATATAATCTCCTTCGGTTTGCTTGAAACCAGTCATGTCTACTGCATACTCCATATTTTTATGCAGCCTAGACGAGTTTCTTGACATCCCCACTGATGGGATTGTACTGAACGATACGATCGTGTAAGATCATGCAGTAGGCTGAAGTGTTGGCAGGAAAATCTTTTTTAGCCTCAAACTCTAGACGTACATCGACAGGAGCGCTCTTGAGAGATTCGTTTTGTCGTGAACAGTCAATAACTATGAGCGGTTCATTCTTGATGAACATAGGCTTTGTCAGCATCGGCTGTGGATCTCTACCATAGTATGATTTTTGAAAATTAGCATACATATCATAGAGAATCGCATACTGATTGTTATATATGTCGAGATTCATATTGTTGTATGGATAATATTGTGAATTTAAGAAAAGTTTCACATTACTTATCTCACAATGATCAAATCTACTGGCATTTGCAGTTCTTACAGCTTTTCTCTTTGTTTGTAGTCCGAGAATTACAAAACGAGGTTTCTCCAGTTGATTTGAAGTTTTCACTGTCCAGACGTGTTTATTCGTGCTTGGGAGAAGAGGATATTCAAATATCTCCCAAGAACGAAAACACATAGAGATGGGATTATCTTTACCAATGAAATTCAATAGCTGAATTTTTTGTTTATCAGATGCAATGACATATGGCATTAACCATTCTATTTTCGTTATTTTTACTTCACAATCTTCATAAGTAGTTGCACCAGCTGTCGTAGTTCCTTCCTGGATTATTGCGTTCAAGTCGCTTCTCGATCTTGTAAGAATGAGCTCATGCTTCATGTTAACTATAATTTTTGTATAGTCTTCTGCAAAGCCCATGTTCATACTCAGCGGAATCGCAACGTCAAAGTTTCCCTTTTCATCGACAAACGATTTGTCGTCCTCTTCATGGCCAAGCCAGCCTGCATTTTCTAGCATGTTATTCTGATTTGAATTAAATGAAGTCCATCCTTTCATGATAGTGCTCAAACCAACATTTTTACTTTTATCTATCTCCACAGCATTAATTTCATAACGAATTTCATCAAACAGATGACAAATGCCATTGTTCACGAATTTAGTTTTAGCTGGTGCTGTTGAACCACCTTTGAGTTTCAATTTTCCACATACATGGATAGAACTACGTGATGGCAAGAGACATAGATCTTGATGTTGGATAGAAATACGAATCTCATCACTATTATCAAAGCTTAATGATGAGTATGGTTGATGGGCGTGTACCTCGTAATGAGCAATAGACTCATCGAATACGAGAATACATTGA
>CM053172.1:19667020-19725204 GCA_012977825.3 Pteromalus puparum | reverse complement strand
CTGTATTTCATTCTTCACGTTAAAATTAATCATGATATCCTTGGAGTTGAGAGATCACCAAAACTATCAAAATAAAGCACTTCAGAACCTTGCTTGCGATAACAAACCCAGTGAGTACCTCTATTTTGATAGTCATCCAAGTTAGCCACTGCAGATTCATTATACCATGGACGAAATTTTTTTTTCTATTCACTTGATTGCCACGACCGATATGAGGTGACATGAATAATCCCATTCCAGTTTTATAGGGCTTAAGATGGAGTCCTTTGCCTAAAGCAATAGCTTCCATGGTCTTATTATGCCTCTTACTCTCTTCATGATTTTTCTGCGCGGCTTTAGCATCATTAACAGCTTTAGCTATTCCAGCAGCACCTCCTGCTAGAGCACCAGTTGCACTGAGTCCTGCAAATAGTGGAATGAGATAAGGAAGAACTTCTCCAATTTTCGATGGAAGCGGTAGAACTCGAGGAATGATAACTTTTTTCTTTCCTCCTGCACTCTTAACAGTTTGACGTGCACCCTTCAAGGCTGATTGAATAACCTTGCGAGAAGATTTACTTGCAGTCATTGATTTTTTAGCCGCAGTCACTAACTTATTAAATTTCAGTCCCATTCCAGTTTTTCCTTTTAATTTCATAGCACTGTTAACCGCCAAAGCAAATGCTTTTTCAGCAAGACTAGCATCTTTGGCTCTGACACGTTGCGAAGCTTTATCAGCAAGCTTCTTGTCAGCTGCTCTACGATCTCCGTTTTTATCAGAGTATGCTATGTCATGTTCTTTACACGCCTGATCTAGCGGATTAATTCCAGGATCTCCTCTTTTCATTCGCTTTTTCAATTTGGTTCCGGGACCGCAGTATTGATATCCGGGAAGATGCATTTCAAAGGGTAAGTTATTGATAACTTTATCAAGCAGTCCATTGCCTTTCGGCCCTTTCTGAGATTTGTGAATGATCATCTCTCTTCGAGTGTTGATTTACAACTGACGATCAAGGTATAAAACAAGCGTTTATATTTCAAGAGCTCAATGTTGAATCTGACTCTGTTACGTGAACATGGATTTTACTGAGCAGAATGTCAAACTCCCCGTCGGGAACTTCGATTTTGGAAAAGAGAAGAGAAAGAAGCGACATGGTGAATTACTGCCAGATAGTATACGAGCAGTATTCTGCGGACCATCAAATTGTGGAAAAACAAATAGTTTATTGGCTTTAATTACACATCCCAATGGTCTTAGGTTCGAAAATTTGTACGTATACTCAAAATCCTTGAATCAGCCAAAGTATCAATTTCTCAAGAATGTCTTGGAGCCGATTGAAGGAGTATCATATCTTCCGTTCAGTGAGCATGAATCCGTAGTATCTCCAGATGAAGCACTTCCAAATTCAATTATGATATTTGATGATGTCGCTTGTGAGAAGCAGGATAACGTCCGAGCATTTTTCTGCATGGGGAGACATAAAAGTGTAGACAGTTTCTATCTATGTCAATCATATGCCCATATAGGAAAACATCTCATTAGAGATAATGTTAATTTACTAGTGATTTATCGTCAAGATGATGTGAATCTTAAGCATATCTATGAGGATCATGTGAACACCGATTTAACTTTCAATGAATTTCGAAATCTTTGCTCAGAGTGTTGGAAGAATGATAAGTATGGATTCATTGTCATTGACAAAGATAGAGCGATGAATGAGGGTCGATACAGAAAAGGATTTGACTGTTTTGCAATAAAAAAGGAATTATGAGTGTAAAACTTACAGTACAGTTGTAGACATCATCTCGACAGCATGTCAGACTTCAAGGAAGAGAAGAATATTCTCAGCGAGCTCTTGCGAGCTCGTGAGGCTATTAAAAGAAAATACACTCTATTAAAACATGAAAAAGATAATTTTGAAAAAGTCATCGGTGATACTCTGAAACCAGTCATCACACCACTCGAGAAACTTGTTGACATGAAAAGTGAAAGCCTACAGCAGCAGCATCCATCTAATCACATTTTGGATACACACAAGAGTAAAAAAATGAGAAAACGAATAAGAATTGACAGATCAAGTATGCTAAACGATCTAAATAATAATAATAATAATTCAAGTTTATTCAACGATGATGATGATGATGATGATGATGATGATGATTTTGAGTCAATGACTGGCACAATAATCAATTCTTCATTTAAATCTATGAGTGGAAAAAAAAATGAATCATCGGAAGACTTCTTGTCATTGCTGGATAAAAGCCGCAAAACAATTGATAATATATATGGAGTGCGGAAAGTTGATGGAGTGTATATGATAGGTGATTCAGAAATTGAATTTGATGATAAATATGTCATAGTCAGAGGTGAAAGTTATCCTAAGAGTAGTGGACTAATGGAATTGCTATTTAAAAAATATCCGGATGAACTTCTTTTGAGTTCATCAGATCGTGAAAATTATCGCAAGATCCTGGAAACAACAAATGCTCATCGGAAAAGATACAGCAAAAATGAATCCTTGCGAGGTTCGAGAGTAATAAATTTCAGAATGTCTCGGCACCAATGTTCCGTAGCACTCCAAATAAAAACAACATCAACAGCAGTGGCAGAGGACTTATACCTAAATATAAAATAGCTAAGAAAAATTCTTCTATAGATCTCGTCTTCTGGGATGATCCAAACGAGCTTATCGATCGACTCAGATTATTGATTGCCGAACGATCTGCTGGAAATAACAATCACCTCAATGAAATCCAATCAATTATTGAGGAATTACGTGAAGCTAGGCATACATATTAATCCGCAACTCTCTTATTTAGATCAGTAGCATCATGATTCTCGATGTGTTTGGAAGAAAACTTGAGGGCTCGCAAGTGAGTCGCGGTCCTCCAGGCATTGGTTTCAATTTGACATCAGACGGTGATTTTGATTTAGAAAATAAGCGGCTTTGCAATCTAGGAGCCCCGCGTGATCCAAACGATGCAATCACCGTGCATTCACTGAAAGTTATCCTACAAACTGAAATAAATTATATAGCTTCTAAACTTGCTGGAATAAGTAAAGTTATAGATGAATATAAGCAGGAAGTTGAAAAACATCAAGTGGAAGTGGCTGAAAAACTGAAATATCTCTATAGAACAACTCAACGTAATTCCGCTGGTGTTAATTATATCATTGAAGAATTGAATAGACAATTAAAAGATCGTATAGAAGAATTTCCAGAGGATTATCATCCGCTATAGACGATAAAGATGGAACGTCAAAGAGTAGCTGAAGAGCTGCATAAGCCAGCACGTCGTCGGTACAAGAGAAGAAAATATGTCATACGTGGTATAGATGAGACTTGGCAAGCTGATCTTGTTGAAATGATACCTTACTCTGATGAGAACAAAGGATTTCATTACTTACTCACTGTCATAGATATATTTTCAAAGTATGCATGGGCCGTCCCCGTCAAGTCGAAGAGTGGTAATGATGTTACTGCAGCTATGAAGTCGATATTGAAACAAGGACGAGTACCGAAGAATCCTCAAACTGACCAAGGAAAAGAATTTTACAATTCAAGTTTTCAGAAACTCGTGAAGAAGCATAAGATAAACTTATACTCTTCACATAGTAATCTTCATGCTAGTATATGCGAGTATATGCGAGCGTTTTAATAGAACATTAAAAAATGCAATGTGGTTAGAGTTTAGCAAACAAGGAAGCTATAAATGGTTAGATATTCTACCTGGCTTGGTCGAAGCTTACAATTCGAGAAAACCTCGTACAATAGGGATTGAGCCTATAAAAGTTACGCAAGCAAATGAGAAAGAGATCAAGAGACGATTTCCAATTGAAATGCCACCAGCGAAAAAACCGAAATTTAAAGTAGGAGATAAAGTACGAATAAGTAAAATAAAAAATATTTTTGAAAAGGGTTACACACCGAACTGGTCTACTGAAATTTTCACGATAACGCGAGTTGTAAAAAGATATCCGATAACTTAGCACCTCAAAGATTATTATGATAAACCCGTCTCCGGCGGCTTTTATGAAACGGAAATTCATAAAACTATGTATCCTGAAATTTATCTTGTAGAAAAAGTTTTAAAGAAAAATGGTAAACGCGTATTTGTTAAATGGTTAGGATTTAGTGACGAACATAATAGTTGGATAAATAAAGATTAAATTTTTTTATATAACTCTGTGACTGTAAATGGATAAGGAATTAGGTTGTAGTCAATAAAAAAAGCAAATAGCATTATGTTTATTTAAATAAATTTATTTGTATATTATTATGTACAAGTTATTGAAAATATATATTCTTTTGTAAAAAAACATTTTGTGTACTATTTATTGAGTGCTACTTTCGAACTTGAAAGAACTTCCACCCTGATATTTAAAAAATAAACAGAGATTGTTTGCAGTGCCGCAAAGTGAGTTGAATAACGCTTCCTCTTTTAGCATTACAGATGAAATCTTCTCTGGCAAGAAGACTTGAAAACTGTTATTAAGTTCGGCAACAATCTTCATACCGTATCTTGTCTTGACCTGTTTCAGTGCTGTCACCATGTACTGATGATTTTTTCCCAAGTCTGTCGCCTTTTTCCCAGGCAAGAACTCTTACTCAGCAATCTTATTGAGTGCAGATAGATCCATTCTGAAAAAAGTAAAATAAGAATATATGTTAGTGGAAAAATGTCACATTGGTGAAAATTGAGGGAGAACTAAGAAATAGAACTTACTTATTGTGGGGGTTAGGTGAGTCTTGGTCTCTTTGCACAAGGTTGGTTGTTCGCTTCGATTTCTCGAATGTGCTCCTCGCCATCGTCCGTTCGTTCATATAGCCCGTTTCCCACCACGATTTCTGCCCCTTCCATAGCCTCCAGTAATATATCCCTTCTCTCTCCTTGTTCAGATCCTATCATGTCCAATGCTGGGTCCCATTCGTGCATAAACTCCTCTAAGACGTCATACTCAATCACGATTGGTTCACCTCCACCATCATAAAGTGTCATCCCCACCCGCGATGCATTTTCATTGGTTGCTTCATTCCCCCTCTCACTTTCTCCCTCTCTTGTTTGTCCTTCAGCTTTACCATTAGCTGCATTGTATCCCCTCTCTTCCACCATCCCCTCCTCTGTATCCCCCTCCACTTGTATTGCAGCTTGCGCCATCTGTTCTTCCATAATTCTGTAATGTCCCCAGGGCAAAGTGTCTGTACTATGAGGCAATAAGAATCTTTTATCATCGTGTGGACTTAGAGCAATTTTTTCCTGTTTTTCAGTATGCACAATGTGTAATTTTGAACGAATATTGCACTGCTCACGTTTTATCATAGCAAGATCCTGAAGGCATCTTCGATAATCTTCGAACGTGATTGATTTCTTCACAACACTAGATTTTATACCTTTGGCTTTTTTCACTGTCGCGGCTCCATCAATCAAAATACTGTACATTTTGCTTCTTAAACCAATGAATTCTGTCATAATCTTGCCACAGCATTCGTCTTTCATCAATCCAGGAACTTTTTTATTAACACGTGGAATTCCAAACTGATTATTTTCATCATAATCAGAAGTATCAAATTTATGTATATCTTCTTTCATTATTTGATACATATCTATATCCTGAACTTCATATATTAAACTATCTGTGTCCGTATAAAGGAGTTTGCATTTTTCTCCAACTTGCTGCTTCATATAAGAATAATGAAAATCGTATACTAATGTTTTTGACAAATCTAAATTAGAGAGACCAACGTATATTGGTTTCTTGATTGTAATACTTGTCCTCTTCAGCTGTATAGCAACCAAATTTTCATCAAATATTGCACAACTGTGAAAATTTGGTAGAGCTATGCGTGCTTCTGCTCCATATCTGCCTGTAAATTTATTTACTAATCGCACATCTACACGTTTCCGCTCTCGTTCGATACACTTTCCATACACAGCGTTAATTAGCAATTTGTAGAAGAGCTTTTCAAACTCATTCTTTGCATGCTTTCTCTTCTCCGTGTTAAATTCAACATATGGTTTGAGCCACGCCCTCTGCTCAATACTCAATATCCTATGTACTTTTTTCAATCGAAGTCCATTATCGAATACCTGCTTAAGTGCTCGATAATGAATGACATACCTTTTCTTGTCATTCAAAGTTGTGAGAAGTTTCTTCTGCTTTGAGCCAGGTGGTGCAAGATGCTCTGCGCAAAAAGGTAAATCCCTATGATCATCATGTATTTCTTCAGGATACTCCAAGTCAACTTCAGCAAAATAGCCTATATCAGAGTCTGGTGGTGTATTGAAAAAATTTGGATTCGTCTCATATTCAATCCATTTGAATTTTCCAACTGGTAAAGGCTGTACCATTGCCCACCCATAAAGATTGTTAATATCAAAATATAAGAGAGTCTTTGTTTTCTGTTCCTTATCGTAAGAAGGACCCATATATGGATTGTTCGCCTTGGCATACCGATTACAACACTGACTTATTCCACCTCGAATGCCCGATTCAATAAACATTAGCATGTCAATGTCTGTAAGAAGCTCCAATTCTACCTTTGTCATTTTAAGAGCTGCTGAAAATGTTAGTCCAGGAGTCGTGTAAAAGTGTGCTGGACATAAATCATAGGCTTTAAGAGATGTTTCTCGAAAACTTTCGAAAACGTCAGCCAATAGTAAAACATCGGTTTTCAGATAAAGATCTGAATACTCTCCCAACGTTCTAATATTAAACTTATTCCAAACTTGAACAGCATGCTTATAGTCTTCTTCAGCAATATGAGAATCGGTTAGTTTATTATAAAAATCATTCTTTTCTGGCAATTTAGTAGTCGTCAACTTATCTAATCCATTTACAAAATCGTATGGAAATACACCTTTTCGTCGAAGGAGATCTATTTTTTCATCTGTAAGTCCATCTGATCGAAATTCCTTTACTGCTATCGGCACATTTTCCAGATATGATGCAAGTTTCTCCAATGATGAAGGCAGAAAACGCCAAGAATCTATGAATCTAAAACTAATGTCACAGTCATCTATATACTTCGTGAATGAAATATATTTTTCCTTATTATGAGGTATTAGAGTGACTCGTCCTTTCATCAACGTAGAAGTAGCAATCTCTTTTAAAATGAAATGAGTATCGTAATTCAGGTTATGAAAAACCACAGGAATGAATCTTGTATCCTTATAATTCAAGTTGCATGAATTATGAGCTGCACCTCTGTAACTAAAAAAAAAAAAATCTATCTTGGAATCAGGAAATTCATTTACTATATTTCGAATATAATCGAAAAGACAACTTACCGCCCCGTGAGATGACAGTGATCTCGTACTGCAAGTTCTTCAGCACGTAATGGTTTTCGACATATATGACAATTTGTTGATCTCCTAAAAGATATTTCCTCCAAATCTGTGAGTCTCATTGGTTTCGGATTCTTGAAGAGTTCATCAATTTTTTCACCAACTGATTTTAATTCTCGAACAAACCATTCAGCAGCTGTCTCTTCTTCTTCATTTTTTCTTCTGTATGATCTATAGCCAGATAAGCTGTCGTTAAACCTGCATTTTATGTAGTACCCGATGCTGTATGCTTTATGTAGTTGGAAAGCATTTTCATTCTCAGTAGGCTTCAATAAACATTCGAAATCCGCATAAATAACAAAAGACACTTTTTCACTCTTACTATAATCTTCAAATTTGAGAATATTATTCTTAGAGTCAGGTAAATTTATTCGACAGTTATTCATATTTTTACAGTTATTTTCATGAACTTCTAATCTTTCTTCACTATAGAATATTTGTAAACACCTTTCACAGTGATAAGATTTGATGTTGGCTTTAGACAGTTGAGAACTCAGAAGACGAGACATGCTTTTGATCCAGACGTAATGATATTTAGGCATAATACCATCATCATCGGCACGGATATTTTCTTCATGCTCGTCTATATAAAAATCTTGAATGATAAGTAAGTTTACGTGTTTTTCCTTCTTCTCTGACGTAATATGACAAGGTGATACTTCGAATTTGTGAGCATACTTTCTAAGCATGTATACATTTACTGAAATATTGTTCAGTTTTTCAAATTTCGGTACACTTTTGAGTTTTACTAGGAATTCTATGTCAGCAAAATTTAATTCATTTTCATGCAATCGATACTGATTGACTCTACAGGCATTTTTTGGTTTTCCCTTGCTAAAGGATAGCCTTGCTAATAGTATTTTTGGAGTTTTGTGATAAACATGTGGGAAGTGGTGTCTTTGATCCATTCTTTTAGCGACAAAATGGTGTTTTTAGAACACATGTCCGCTTATCGGGCTGTGTGTGTGGTGTGTGTGCGTTTTTTTTCTGTCTTGTTGTTGTGTGTGTGTGTGTGGTGTTGTGTGTCGTCGTGTGTTGTGTGTGCGTATGTATACGCCTGTCTCTCAGGTTCTACTTGGTGGATTTTAACCCACCAAGTCTCCATTTCTCTTTGTTTGCTAGAAGATAGTGGGCCGAAAGTCCGTTTTTACAATTTATATACGCGATTTTTTTATAGTGATTTTTAGTTTGAGATTTCAGTTTTTGCTAACAAAGTTATCGGAAAAGTTAATAAAAGAATTGCTTAATATGTACCTGAAGAGAAATAAAATTGTCTTGTTTTACCGTGATGAAAATTTATATTATCGTTCGTCGTTCTTTATTATACACCATACAGTGCCAATTTTTTTAAATCGTTATAACTCAAAAACTAAATAGCGAATGCATTCTAAAAAAATATATGATTATTGAAGGTATTATAACATATACCACTTAAATTTTAAGTCATTTCATGGGGAGATCCTGAGAAAAACATCAACAACTGAAAAATCGTTTTTCTACGTGACGCGATAACTGGAGTAGAAAGCAATAATCAAGTTCAATTTTGGATTTAGTTAGCATTATATAGCACAATGATCCCTTCTTTGGGATTTTTATAAAACCGGTTAGTTTCAAAGATATTGCACTTCAAACTTTTGTTTTTTCATCCTGTATTACTATGAGTCGTTTTTCTACGTGATGCATAATGGAGTAAAAAGGCAATAATTCAATTTAAAATTTGATTTAGTAGCTTTATTACGCTAGGTAAGTACCTCTTGGCGCGAACCGCGAGCGCCTGCCTACCGATTCTCTTTGCATTTTAGGGTGTTGCATACAGTTAGTTGCATGCAATCAGATGGAGATTCAACTCGTTTTTTTTAAAGCTTTTGGCGATAGTTTAGACAATTTGGTGGTTCTAATTAATAAAAGTTGGAGATCAAGAAACGTTCTATGTACTTTTTAACCTTCTCAACTGTTTTTCTCTTTCAAAAGTTATGTATTCTATATCGATAGATGTATATAGATATACAGTGTGCTGCCTGCAACACCCCGATTATGCCAAGAAGGCGGCGCTGTCGGCGGTCCTTACCTAGCGTATAGCACCTTAATCCCTTTTTTTGGGCTGTTTATGAAACCAAATGGTTTCAAGATATTAAGCTTTAAAATTTCGTTTTCTCACCCTGTATATTGTATACTCTATATAAGTGAAAACTGCATCGCTTAGATCTAAGTTTCTATTTGATGGATTTTAATCTATACCTTGGCTAGTTTTTTTCTGTTTTTTGTTTTATTAAATCGTTAAAAACAATATTTTCAGTTACGCATTGATTATGTAATATAATTATTTCGAAATAATTTTATCCATCAAACGAAAAAGCATAAAATCTTTATAGAATTATATATGAAGTAAAAACAATTTAGATATTAAAGCGATACATAAGGTTGAAGGAAGCTACGTGCCAAAGAATTGGCAGCGGTTTTTTATTGTATACGAAAAAAAGGTGAAAAATCAATGTTTTTTCATTGATTTTTCTTTTCTAATAATTAGATTAAGTAGTAAGGTCAGACAGCGAGCGCGAAGCGCGAGCGTCGGGGTGCATGGCGAGCATGAAGCGCGAGCGTCAGCGTTCGTGCCTTATGCGCAAAACACGAAGCGCGAAGTGCGAGCGTTTTGCGTGCCTTGCATCGCTTCTGGATGCAAGGCGGCAAGCCACCACGGCTGTAAGGCCGCGCGTGGCGCGCTAGTTGGAATTGGATACTTCTTTATCTCTTCAATTTTATTCTCCTGTAGCTTGATTCCTGAAGCCGAGAGGATAAAGCCCAAGAACTTTGTTTCTTTCTTAAAAAATTCTGTTTTTGTAAAATTTAAAGTGAAGTTCCATTTAATTAAGTTTTGGAATAATTTTTCTAAATGTTTTAAGTGTTATTTTTCACTTTTTGATATACATAGAAAATCATCCACGAAATTTAAAATGAAATCTCCGAAATTTTTCGTTACATGAAATAATCCTCGAATTAAAGCAGCACTGCTTATTTTTGTACCGAACGGAACTACTTCAAACTCGTATAATTTTTCTTCGCACATAAATGCAGTATATTGCTTACTATTCTCACTAAGAGGTATTTGCCAAAAACTTGATGTTAGATCGATACTCGACATGACTTTTACACCGTGAAATAGTTGTAAAAGTTCTTCTATGTTTTGAGGTGATTCAAGATCATCCTCAATCATTTCATTTATTTTACGGATCGTATTATGTTTTTTAATGACTGGTACAAAAAGGAAGTTACTATTATTATCAAGTTACTACTAGAACGACGTATTATTTTCCCGCCTAACATAATTTCGATTTGTTCACGCAATTTATTTTTCATATTAATATCCACTGGATATGGAAGAATATAGAATGGTTCTAAGTTTTCTTTTATTTTAATTTATTTTTCATATTAATATCCACAGAATATAAAATGGTTCTAAGTTTCCTTTTATTTATAATTTATATTCAAAATTTTTAATCTTCCAGGCTTCTTATAGAAAACTTTACGATAAGATTGTATTAAAGTTCGAAGTTTATTGATCGTTTCTGGATTCTCTACTATACAGGATTTTATTTTTTCGTTGATTTCCATGTTAGAAATATCGTATGGATGAACCAATGAATTACGGTCACTATGGTAATACGTAAATTCTTTGTAATAAGAAGAGTACTACATCGGTTGTATCCTCCTCGATTATCTCAATACTAGCTAAATTCAAGCGCGCTTCGCGCGCTCATTTTTAATAAACGCGTTTTGTTTATTATAATGTTTTAAAAGTATTCTAAACGCTAAACATATATTTCAAAATTAAGTTCACATTTGTATTTAATTGCTGTTTTTTCTTAAAAAGATAAGTAGTATTTTCCAAAAAAAGCAGTAGATTATAACGTAATTTAGTTTTTGAGGTTAGAATATATTAATAATATGATACAAAATAAGCTAGAATGATTATAAACGAAACGATCATATTATTAATTATGGATTTAAAAAGAATCAACTGAATAATATACCCAAAATCAAGATATTAAACTTGAACCATACTAAAACATTTTAAATTGTGGCCCCATTCAACCGGATGTCTAGCCAATCAAGTGGAGTTTTAAAAGGCTTCATAACATCCGGTCATCTCTTTTTTAAGAGAGGAAACTTTTTCTAATTTATTATCAATATGCATTATTATCTCATTGTTCATTGTGCCTATAAAAAAGCATCGCGTCGATTCCAAGAATACAATCACGAATTAATTTTGAAATTATTAAGAAAACTAAATCTTTAGTGAACGGACCTATTTCTGTACTGGACATCAATTGTTTCGTTAACGGGACAAGACACTTTTAAACCCTAAAAAATGAAATTCTTATAAATTATTACAAAAAGAAATTGTAATTGTTGTATAATTTTTATACTTATATTAGGTTATATTAGTTGTGTTTCTACCATGGTAAATCCATATGAACACTTACTTACCCATAGTGACTCTCCGTATACTGTTTTGAGTATTTTGGCACTGTCCGTAGGATTTCATGTGACCACGTGGTTTGATTGGGCTAAAATTTTAGGAGCATGCTTTGTACAATTATACTTTTGGTATGAATGAAGGGATTTTGATTTCAATGCTTAGAAAATCTTTCATGAAGGAAATGTGACATAAATAGGTTAAAAAAGGCAAAAAATTCAGTATTTTCATTGTTAAACATTTTCTAAGCATTCAAATCAAAATCCCTTCATTCATACCAAAAGTACAAGTGCACAAAGCATGCTCCTAAAATTTTAGCCCAATCAGTGGTCAGATGGAATCCTACGGACAGTGCCAACATGCTCAAAACAGTATACGGAGAGTCACTATGGGTAAGTATGTGCTAATATGGATTTATCATGGTAAAAATACAGGCAATATAACCTAATATAAGTATAAAAATTATATAACAATTATAATTTATTTTTGTAATTCTTTATAAGAATTTCATTTTTCAGGGTTTAAAAGTGTCGTGCCCCGTCAAATGAGTAGATTTTAAACCAGTTGCCCCTTGTATGATTGTACCGACAACAGGTAGTGTTGGAACATTTTTGAACTGATCAGCGTTGTTAGTTGTAACGGGGTGGACTCGACAATGTCGTGCGGCCGCGGAAATGCCGCACGTCAACACACAGTGAACGTCGTATAGCGTCTGGCTGGTCCCTCGGTGATCGGCGTGGTGGTAGTGCGCGGACGTTAGCCGCGTAGTGCAATCACTGTCACCAGGGCATTGCCTGCCAACTTCCGTTAAATGCGTGGTACGCCCGGGGTACCACGCTTATCCGCGTAACCGTGAGTCTACCAGCGGGAGGGTACTCGGGGAAATACAAATGAATACACTGGGGATAACGATAAAAGAAAGATATATTGTGACTCTACTGATGATACAAATCGGTGTACAAAGTTCGCACGCGCGATGGCGAGAGGATCGCGCACAATGTCACACACGAAGCCGGGTCGAGGACTCGGTGGCAGCGAGTCCAGACCTGCGGCAGCTTCGCGTGGAAGATAATATAAAACGCAACTTACTCGGTCGCCGGTTCGCCGTTAGCTAACTCGCCCTCGCGTTCCTTACAGCACTCCACGGGATTCCGGGCCGCTCGTACTCGGGTCTGGAGGCGTCCCTCCAGGTGTTGACGTACTCGGTGAGTCGCCAGGTGCAGCAAAGGATCCGCGGGTTATTTGCGGTATATCGCCGATGTTGATCCGGCCGAAGCGAACTCGAGTCTCCTCGCTTGCTCTCTCGCGCGCGCACCTAACCCTGTCGACGTCGGCCGCCGACGTCGTCTGCTAGCATACACGCCGACAGCTCCGCCTCGCGCGACTAACGAACGCGCGGGAAATTCAAGCGCTCGTTACATAGTATTACAAAAATTTTCCGAAATACATCTAATTTGACTTCCTGTATCGATCAAGGTTTTTACTGTATACCGTTAATTTTAATGTTTATTTCCGGGCAAGTGCAAATTTTATGGTGTTTATATTTTCGTCGGATTCATAAAGTAAATCTTCTCGAGGATTGTTAAAGATAGATAAGATAGGATTGGGTAATGAAGTTGCTTCCTGTCTATTTTTTAGACAGTCAACAGATTTATCCGAGGCACAAGAAGAAACTTCTACGTGTTTTTTGGTAAACCCCAATGCTCTTCTAAACAATCAGTCAGAGTTGTGTTAAAATCAAAATTAGCTGTAGATTTTTTTGTAGTATTTTCTTTAGGTTTTGTTCCGAAATCTCTATTTTGTGTGTCTTTAGTTTTTTTGATTTCAATTGTTTTTAATGATTTGTTTGTGGTGTTTTTTAAAATTTTATTTATTTTGAAATTGTTTATTCGGATTATATTGTTGTTAGTTATGTTTATTAGGTTTATTTATATTACCCGTTGTATTAGCAATACTAATTTTTTGAGAAGTATTTTGAGGAGTGTTGAATGTGGATTTTATTTTTTCAAGGCCACTGTCTTTGAAAGCTAATAATTCAAACAAATTGCCCTGGGTTTTGATATCTTGAGATCTGACTGTGTACCTAACATCCTAATCGAAATGATTTGAAATTTTACGCGCAACCTCGGTTTCGGTATAATTTCTTTCAAGATCTTGTACTAATCCCCAAACATACGTTGCATATTCAAGACGAGAATATTTGGCCAAAGGAATGTAATCATTATATTCAACTTTTTGCGCCCATTCATCTTGAATATCAACATTCCAAAAACGTGCTTTGAATTTACTTTCAAAATCCTCAATTGTTTTTATTGATTGTTGTGCGATATCAAACCACGCCGAAGCATTGTTTTTTGAGAGTTTGACCGATTGTTAAAATCATTTCGTCGCAGTCCACATTTATAACCTCAAAATACGTTTATAATTTCCTATGATATCTCATAGGTTTATCTTTAGAGTCTGCTTTAAATACAGGAAGTTTTAGTTTGGAAGACTTGGAAGAAATATTTAAAGTTGTGTTATTATCATCGAGAGATACATTATTAACTTTACTAGAAATTACTTTTATTTTTTCTTGAAAGATTTTATTGTAATTTTCAATAGACTCTTTAAAGTTTTTTATACACTCATAATTTTTTAAAAATAATTCATTATATTTGAGGTGTTCTGTTTCCAATTATTTAATTTGCTTTTCATTTTCTGCAGATATTTTAAGCCAGTTTTGGCTTGTATTAGTAATTGAAGTTAATTTTGCATTTATTTCTTTTTTCATATTGTCAAGTAAAATTTCAGCATCTTTTTCATGATTTTCTATTGCCATTTTAATTAAAGCTTGATTAAGTCCTCCCGAAGTATCTGAATTGGATGCGGTAGTTTGAACTTAATATTAGGAAAATCTATTTCGCAAACCGTATCCGATGTTTCATCTGATTTTTCTAATAGAAAGTTAATTGCGCCATGAACTGCTTGTATCCATTTAGTTTGTTTAGTTTCATCAGAAAGCGTTGCCGATTATTCCCTCGAAAGCGTCTCCCCGAATGATACTTCCCCCGAATTAATTATTCCCCGAAAATCATGTCCCCGAAACTATTATTTTTGCAAACCCCCGAAATATTTTATTATTATTTTACAGATCTTTATTGTACATACACCTTATCATTGTTATTTTCAATTTGATATCAAAATGGTCTGCCCAACAGCCTTCAGATAATCCAAAATTCCGTACGTTTCGTAATTCAGTATTATTCTTCGGAACCTCGTTTGCATTTCAATCCATTTCTTTTTCGGACCATATTGATTTTCCGCCCCAGTGAGAGTTCGACGACCGCTATCTGAGTGTCACCCTGCTCTTTTAAAATATTTTTTATGAAAGAATATATATCGGGATGATTTTTTGCCATCAGTAGGTGAAACCGATTATGCCACCCATCCGACACGTTGTTCGTCTTCGCTTGCCCTTGCACGGTCGCATCGTACTGATTCCACAGTTGGATTGGATATCTTGGCGTTACCGCTCTTCTTCTGCCTCTTCTTGGTACACCGTTGACGTATGTAGCATCAAAGTAGTCTACATACGCTTTCATCTCTTGAGGTGCAGTTCCTTTTAATCAAGCAAAATAGCATTCTACATCGCTAATCGGGATATGCCAAGCCTGCGAGTATGTGCGTAAAATCTTTTATCGTTCTGTCCTCTGCATCGTTGTAGGCCATCTGCAGTCCTTCCGCTTGAATTTTGCGATAAAGGCTTTGACTTAGGTGAAAGAGGCAGGCGGAACGTGCTACGAGAGGGAAGATTTCTTTGCAAATGTTTATAATTGCGAGCTCGAAATCGCTCATTAGTATTTCTGGTTGGCAATTTTCGGCAGTACTCGGCAGAACTGATGCAAACTGCTGGGTTTCCTTGGAAGATAACAGCGCGCACACCAACGGCAATGCAACGACTTTCCTCTCACCTCTATCCGATGCCCTGGCAATTGTGCCCAAAATAGTGAACACTTGCGTAAAAATGTGAGGAGCTACCTGTGAAATAAAAACGAATTTTATGAATAATTACGAATTACCTTCGTACCTTCGTAAAAACTTCAACTGCTACACGCACCTTAAACGTTCCGTCTAAAAACTACATAGAACTTGACGATAACAGCTCGAGATTCCTCCGCGTTGCAAAAACAAGCACTCTACTATCCGTCGGCTCACCGTTGTCCCTTGAATCGAAAATCAAAAACTTTTCGCCAGTAACCGTTTTCCGATAACTTTCAGGTATTTCTTCCAAATCAGCAAGGGAAGTCGGACTGCGTGGCGCATTTCTCTTTCTTACTCGACGTATCGCTTGCTTCAAATTTTCTCTTTCCGGTAACTGGCTGAGTACTCCCGATGAGATTCCTGCTAGTTCTTGTCGTAACATTGCTGACGGGGGTTCTTCAGCATGCGTTTCAGCTTTACGTTTTAAGTTGAGTTTTACTTTTTCAGCCTCGGCTTCTTCGCGATTAGGTGGATGTGCGTGAGGAAAAGTATCAGGACCTTTCATAATTAGAATTTTATTCGGTGCACTTGCAGTGATGGCTCTTGCTTTGCATTCCTTGCTCCGAACTTTCTTGCAATCCCAGTAAGTACGATTTCCCCTCATTCGCGATCTCACATATTCAAAACCGTCCAGAAAACCGCTTTCAAGGCATTGGCACTTAGCTTCTTCCTATTCCGCTAGTAGAAGATGATTACATAGTTTCTAAAAAATCTGTACGGATGCATGATATTCCTTTGACGATTTGAGAGTTTAGATGCATGAACACGATACTTGTAGGGAAGGGGTATCAGGGAGGTGGGGGTTAAGGTGGGTGCCAAAAGAATAGGTATAAAAGTGCTGCATCAAGCAAAAGGCTGGGAGGGTAGGCCATTTGCTGCCAAACGTTTTATTCTCTTTTAAATGCGCTATAGCTGTATTTTTGTGTAACATTAAGATTATACGAAAAATGTTAAAAATAATTTTGCGAAATTCAATAAACGACTATAAAATGAAATTTAGTTAGCACAATTGAAAATAACTTCTTTTCACGAATTCAGAATCCAAAAAAGGATATACATGCCAAATTTTATTAGAGATTCATAACCTGGTTTCGATAATATTGCGGTACACACACACGCACACACACCCACACACACACACACGGAGAGAAACTGTGCAGTAAAATTTACTAAAAGTATAGGAAATTTCACTAAAAAGTACAGTAATCTGATCACAGATCCGAAATAGTGGGCAAATTACTGTACTGTACAGTAAAATTTACTGTACGTGTAGTACATTTTACGGTAAAGTATAATAAAATTTCTAAGACAGTACAGTCATTTTTATGGCGACTGTTCGTTTGTACTGGACTAAGTGAAAAATTTTACTGTATTTTTTCGTAATTTTAATGCCATTTCCCGACTTTTTATAATCAGCTGTTCATACGTCTTAAAGCGTCACCATGCAGACGTTTTTAACGGACGCGGTGGCGGAATGGATTAGTGATCCGCCTCTCGCCCCAAAGGTTCCAGGTTCGAGTCCCAGGTTTTTTCTAAGGTTCTACAATTTCAATTAATTTGTAATAAATAAAATCGCGAAAAACGTTGTAACAACGTGACTTGGTGAGGCCGGAAATTTGAATTTTTATAATTTTCAGTGCTTCCATAAAAATTACTGTACTGTCTAGTAAAAGTTACTGAACTGACAGTCTGTGACGACATGACTGTTCAGTATGGTAAAAATTCCTGCAGAAAAAACTAAAATTTACTGGATGATTTCTCTTCGTGCACACAGATCCGACGGACATTTTCTAAAAATATGTGATTCGAACTTCTAACACTTCCAAATGCGTTTCTACAAAGTTTTAGAGAAAGTGAAAATTTTACTATTACAAACCTTCCTCTAGGAGGAAGCAAAATCGAACTCCGTTCATAATTTCCGGTTCACACAAAATTTTGATTCACTATAATTTTCTGTCTACTGCCACGAACGAGGTTATGAATATTTTCGTTTATAACAATCGAATGTCAATTGTTATTTTTTTCGGGGATATTGATATTTGGGGATTTACTTTTCGGGGGAATGATGATTCGGGAACATTTTCGAGGGAACGATCATTCGGGGAGACGCTTTCGGGGGAATGATACGTAATCATCAGTGTTTATTCGCGTCGTCTGGAGTCATTACTTGAGAGAAAGATTGATTTAAGCAAGCAGCGCCTCATCCCCAGGCCCGGCTTCCATTAGAGCAGTCGCCACCTCCTCCTGCGGCGCCGTCTCTGAGCCGCCACGATGGGTGGCGACAGCGACGGTGCGATTGTGGGGAGCTCTCTCGGCAGCCCTGCGTAAGTCAGGAGTGGGGATGTCTGCCATGTTGGTTGGAGCGAGAGAGAGAGAGAGAGAGAGAGAGAGAGAGACCGAGCGCATGTCGCGGCCTGCGAGTCGCAGAACGTTTTAGACGCTTGATCCAGCAAGTCGCACAATAAAATCTGAAGTGGTATTCCCGAAGAAGCTGGTGGTTATTTCAACCTCTGACTCCTATCCTCGAGAGAGTAGGACTCTCCTCTACGTCATCTCCGGCGCTCAATCCTACACGCTTGGGATTGGCGTGGGTCAGCCGCCATGTTTGTCGTCAGAAAGCATTCAGCCACAGCCGTGAGCACACGCTCGAACGAGGGAGAGAGAAAAAGTTTAACGTTTATCTTTAACGTCGAATAAAGTCTATCATTTTTACCAAATGACCTTCTGATTATTAACCTGCTCCGACATCCCGAATAGCGTCGGGCACTTATTGCCTAGCGGCCCACACTATATCGATTAGTGCACGACTTGTAAATGGACACCCTTAGCTATTTTGGACAGAATTTCTACAAGGAAATGGGCGGGCGTCAAAGGGCGCCAGTCAAAGTTGCCACTGAAAAAAGTTATCCGCATTAACGTAAAAAGTGCAATTTACGAGATCTCGAAAACATGCGCCCAGTATGGATAATTTTAGCTATTTCAGAAATAATTCGCAGCTGCTATATCCTACAAAGATTTTTTTGCTCATCATGTTATCATAAGCATTTGAGTTGACTTCGGTTAGTAATGTCCATAAATTATTTCTTTTGTTTATGCATTGTGACGAGGTGGCTCGTCTAATAGCCTACTGGTATCATCAGTACACTGATGGCAAATTCGCACTTGAGTTGGCAAGTGCGACAGTAGCCCAGTGGTTAGGGCGCTTGACTCTAGGCCGGGCAGTTCGAATTCGATTCCCGGTGACATCGCTTTCCTTTCGCCTGTTTACGAAAAACGTCCACCCCGTAACATAGCGCCCAACTGCTAAACCACCTTATATACTGCCTTGATTTCCTAAGTTACTACAAGTTTATTTTTTGCTATTTAAAGAAATAGCGAAAAATAAATTATCTTCAGTGTTGTTATCAATGTTTATACTGTCTGCTCTAACTATTTTGATTCGAGGATTCCTTCTATTTTTGATTTCAGCTGTAGCTTTTTTGTCACATGTTTTATAGTCCGGGAGTTAAGGAGTCCTACAGGAACCTTTTGGAAAATATCTCCGAAGACTGTTCTGATGGATTTAATTTCTTCGGAAATTTGTTTGAATCATGCCTATAAAGTTTTGTTCAAATCCAAGTGGAGGAATTTGTTTAATGTTGGAAAGTATGAACAAAAATGCGCTTTTAGGCACGACCGCGACACGGAAGTGCCTTATAGTTTCGTGTGCGAAAAATGTGTGAGATGCGATATCTCACGCAGTTTTCGACCGATTGGGCTGAAATTTTAGGAGTCTCCTCTCGCCAAAACTAAAAAACTATTTTTTTTATCCCGATCCTCTACGTAATTTTGAAATGCGAGCACAATTAGTTCGATTTTTACGCGTATTTTTACATAAAAACTTTCTACTTACTCGATTATCTCTGAGAGACTTTAGTCGATCAGGTTAAAACTTTGTGTGCAAACTCCCCTCACCACCAGAACCTGGTGATTCTATTTTCAGCTCAATCCCGCACATGTACGCAGAATGCGGCCACCTCCAAAAATCACTAAAAACGGTTTTTGGCTCTAACTCGAATTCTAAGCATTCTGCAAAAAAAAAAAAAATTAAAGAGAAAAGTTGTAGATCTTTGAAAAATACAACTTTTTCTCATTAACATCAAATCATGAAAATGCTTATAACTCGAGTTTACAGCCCAAAATCGATTTTTTACAGCTTAAAAACCAACTATTTACAATAAAACTTCAAGGCTTAAAGTTTTACATAAAAATGTTAAATGTAAAAGTTACAGATATTTTAAAAACACAACTTTTTACAGTGGCAAACATTTTTTTTTTAAATACTTTTTGACATACAACAATCCTATAAGTGATTTTGTGATATATTTCAATAATAACTTCGGTGCAATATGCCACATCCAACCCAAATATTTTTAGGAATTTTCCTATATTATTAAAAGCTGAAATTTATATTTTGTCCTTTTATCTCGTACATACATACATGATTAAACCACTTTTTAAATTAAATTATAAGAAATGCGTTATTTAAGAAATACTCAATCGCCGAATACAAGGATCAGTAAAGCCGATCTCTTTTTCAAAGTTCTTTTAGTTTGGCCTACATAAGTAGCCATACAGTCGTTACAAGGAATTTCATATACTACATTAGTCTCACACCATTTATCCAATTTATCCTTTCTTAATTTAATAATACTATTAAGTTTATTCGACATAAGAGATACAATAGTAAAACCATATTTTTTAAACGATGATTTGCATGTAAAAAATAATTTTTCATGAAACGGAATTGATATAATATTTTTAAACGTGGGTACATTACTTTTGTCTTTACTACTTGAAAAGCCAAGAGTGTGATATCTCGTACGATAACGTATACAACTATCAATAAATTTTTCCGGATAACTATTGTCGATAAAAATTTTTTTAACTATGAGTAAATTTTCACTATGAAAGTCTATGTGAGCGAGAAGAAGGGCTCTATCTACCAAATTATAAATAATGTTACGTTTTAATTGAACAGAATGATTAGAATTAAAGTTTAAAACTCTGTTAGTGTTTGTGGGTTTTTGATACCAATTTGTAATAATACTATTATTATTTATTGTTAATGTAATATCTAAAAATGGAATCATATTATTCTTTTGTAATTCGTGTGTAAATTGTAGGTGACTATTATAACTATTAAATTTATTTAAAACCAGATCAAACTCGTCCTCTCTCACACATAGGATTGTATCATCGACATATCTAAAATAAAATAGAGGAATACAATTGTGATTTTTTCTTAAATCTAAAAGCACTGTAGTTTCTAAATCTTCCATCACAATATCAGCGAACAAAGGTGAGATCGGTGAGCCCATAGGTGTGCCAAAAATTTGTTTATAAATTATATTGTCAAACGTGAAATAAGTATTGTCAAAAATGAATTTAACTGTCTCTATTATAATATCAAACGGAATTTTGGAAAGATTTTGAATTTTCAGAAAACGTTTATCTAAACTATTTAAGACTAACTCTAAAGGTATATTTGTAAACAAAGAAATTACATCGAGAGAAACTAGAATGTATCCTTGAGGAATAATAATGTTAGTTAATTTTTCTTTTAATGCAAAACTATTATCTATATGCGAAGTAGGATTTTTAAAACATCGTCAATAATATTAGCTAAAAAGTGTGTGGGGCTATTAACTGTTGAGATAATTGGTCTAAGAGGTACATCTTTTTTGTGGATTTTTGATAAACCATATGCTCTAGCCAAAACAGTACTTGTTTGTGTTAATTTAAATTTATCGTATTTTAGGTCTAAACAGTCTTTATCATTTAAATCAGATAAAATATTATTTACGTTTTTTGTAAGGATAAAAGAGGATTCCTTTTTATAATTTTGTACGTTTTTGTATCACTAAGTAAATTGCACATTTTTTCGTTGTATTTAGACACACTGTTATATTGCCTTTATCAGCACGAGTAAAAAATATAGCAGGATTACAAACACAAAATTCTTCAGTTAAAGCTACTTTTTGGCAAAATTCTTTATCAAAACTATTAAAAGGTTATAACGAGTTGCCTTGTGTGCACTCGTTACGTCCCTCTCTCCCCTACACTACATGAGCATACTATAATAAACATTCTATCTGTAAATATTCTTGTGTATAACATTCCTTTCAGCAGCAGGTAAGTAAGAGGAGCAGACAGCCATAACACACAGAGAGAGAGAGAGAGAGAGAGAGAGAGAGAGCCGCGCGTAGTGTGTATGTGCGTGTGGCGCCGTCTGAGAGAGTGAGAGAGAGAGAGAGGGAGAAAGATTGCACTGACCACGCGGTCGCGTCTCACGCCGCGACACTTAGGAGCATAGCGCCGAACAGTACAGTCGTGCCGATACTGCTGCTTTGTTCCCGTGGCTGCGCGTTCTTTTAAGCTAGAGATATCCGTGCGTACGTGCGTTCATCTTCTAAAGGACTGCTGCTGCGTCCTTGACCAGATACTTCGTGTGTCGCTGGATTCGTCCTGCTGCTGTCCAACACCGCGGGCCCATTTGTTTGCCGCTCGACTTCTTGCTGCACCCGGCCACACACGAGGCTTTGAGGCGTCGGTCCTGCTGTCCAGCGTCGGGCCCTGGTCACCAGTCCTGCGCCGCTCCGGTCAAAGCCACGAGGCATTTATCGAGTTCCACGAAGCACTTCTGTAAGTACCTGCCCGATCGCAATACTCTCTCTCTCTCTCTCTCTCTCTCTCGGCATTATTCGCTCTGCTCCGTCTGTCTTACTCCGCGCTGCTTTTGTACTGATTTCGAGTCTTTAAATAAAGATAAACTTTGCTACTACTCGGCTTGTATTACTTTGCTCCTGACTCTGTCCATTCCCATGCGATTCACTCTTAGTTTATCTCGCGAACTAGCTACGTAGCCAAATTACTCACGACGCCTCCGCGGGCTCACGTGCACGAGGTCGTGCACGTACAGCAAACTGCGCTACGGGCCAGGATTCGTACAGCCTTCAAGAAGCCTGCAACTAGCTGCTACATACTTTTCCTCTCACTTATACATCGATCAGTGGATGCGCCTCTGATCGTTTATATACGGATGCGGACCCCGTCATTCTTTAATATCCCGGTCTAAAACTCCGTTATAAGGTAAACTATTATTGTACGTTAATTCAATATTTTTAATGAGTATATCTCTGAGTTGACATTTAATATCATCCTCAAGAGCATACGTACTGTTTTCAAAGTTTTTAATAGTTGTGATAATATCTTTTTTATTTATTTAAGCTACTATTATTATTAAAATTATGCCCCATTGAGACCACATCTGTAACTTCAGAAGGAAGTTCAATATTTGAAAGATTAATAACCCATTTTTTGTTATCAGTCACATGAATTTTGGTATTTTTCCAGCAATTTAATTGTTCAATTTTTTATCGAGAGAGTTTGATCGTTCAAGGTATATTTTTAAACATTTTGTTTCTGTAGATTTTAAGAATGTATCGAGCAAATTAACCTCAAAATGTAGAGTACGTAACACTAGGGCTATCACATTGAGTCTTTTTTTCAAGAATTCTATATGAACTGCAATATCCTTAACTTCAAGTTTTAATAATCGTAAGCATTGAGAATCTTTCATTTCATTAAACCTTTGATGGCAACGATTACTATTAAACACAAATTTTCGTTTACAATATTTTGAATTGTGTGTCGGGATTACACTTGCTTTTTTGCATCTTAATAAAAAGGATAGTTGGGCATTCGACCTAGCTAGTTGATGTCGAAAATTGGACCGCTTCTTTAGAATCTTGCATGTCTGATCACCATAATTAATGTAAATATATCTATAAAAGCTCATCCTAGTTTGAGCCTGGCCATTCTTCCTTTGTAGACCGTGATTACGAATGTTTGAACTCCTCTCCATGTTAAAACAACATATATACAATTCAGATCAAAAGTGGGAGGACAACCCAGGAAATATTAACAATTAAAAACTCATATTTTCCATATACAAACGGCGACGTTTCGTCCTTGGTAGGGACCTTCTCAAGCCTTTAGTGAAAAAAATATACAATAAAACATATAAATCATTTTTTATAGAGATCAACAGTTGTCACAAAAATAGTCATATATATATATATATACATACAGATGTTCATACCATAGTAATAAATTAGCTTTAAAATTAAAATGTCAATACAGCGTGAAAGCCTACATTTTCGTAGAGTGAACCTCTTCTTTATGTTTCGCTACTACCTTTCGCGCGCGCGCGCGGAACTACTCCGTCAATATTAATCAAATTTGACATGCATATCTATTTTTGGATTCTGAATTCGGAAAAGACAGTCATTTTTTCATTCTTTCAACTCATTTTCTTTTTATGGCCATTTTTTAATTTTTGAAAAACACTATTTTGCGTTTTTTTCAATCGTCTCATTGTGACAAACAATTTAGCTAAAATGCATTTGGAAGATAAGAAAATTACCTGCTTTTCCTCGTTTAGTCTTCGGGATCGACCCGAAAAAAATTATGTTGGTGGGTCACGTGTCAAACTATATTCCATCAAAACTTCAAATGATTTGACTACCTATTTTTTCAGTACTAATTAAAAAATTGAAAAAAATGAGTATTTTTTGTGCCTCGATTACGGGCGTAAAAAGGCCTTATTGCACTTGAGATTTTGGGAAAAGGTAGATATTTTATATGTTTTGGCTAAGTTCATTGCGCAGTTTTGAAACCCCTATGGTTCTCAAGATATCAAGGTTTGAATTTTTTTTTTGAAAATTTTATGATTCCTTATATTTCTAAAACAATGTAGTCAAATGCTTCAAAATTTTATTTGTTGATTCACCATAAACGAAGATATCTGCTGTTAAAATTTTAAACGATTTCGTTGAGCGGTTCTTAAGTAAAGAGCTGAAATGTAAAAATCGATTTTTCTAAAAAATTTGGCTTTCTTTTATAGGGTTGTCATTTCACGTCGTAAAGTCCCTCCCTACGAATTTATGTCATACTGATAATATTAAAATAGCATTCACATACTGTATTTTAAAATAATATTTGATTTATTGGAATAATAAATTTCGTTGTTGGAAGCTACGTGCCAATGAATTTTTAATAATGGAACTATTCATATGAAACAGATCTAGGATCTGTTACAAGAATTGAAATCTACTACTCTTCGTGGAAAATTCTGAACTTTACTACTCTTTGTAGGGAGCGACGATATGTTCAGACTACCTTATTTGCATTTTAAACCGTAAAATGTGAATATCTGAGTGTTTGATTATGACTACGACCACCAAAAATTTTGTAAGGAGACCCTGATATCCCTTTGGACGAAATAAGGCCAAACGGAGTAACGTCCAAAGGGAATACTATGGCAACAAGTCCGACGCCAAAACAGCTGCACCAAACGGCGGACGCGACCAAACGGCAACACCAAAAAGCTGATCACAGCGACACAGCATTTGGGGCCGCTCGGTCGGTTACCGACCGTAAGGACCACGCACGACTAGTATATAAGCGCGCGGAGATTCAAACCCAGTAGTTACAACTTGATCGCTCTAGCGAACAGAGGTCCTGCGAATCCTTATTATATAAACGCGAAACAAACTCTTGAACGCAGAGCGTGAGTGTGCTCCGCATATACAACGCGACATTTTGTTAATTAAATTATAATAAACAAATCACAAGTGTATCTAAACTAAAATCAGAGTGTTCGTCAATCAATTACCAGCTCCAACATTCCTGGCCAAGGAATAATCATCGCAGTAATAATCGAGAAACAAACACTCGCTTTATTTACACAAAGGAGTTTTCCTGCTTGTACGCAACAAGCAGGTGGCGACCGTACAATACCCAAACCGGAATAGGAAATTACAAAACACCCAGCTTCGCACGGGAAGCAGTAGAGTCGCGATAGTAATTTCCTCACAAATTCATGGTGAAAGCTTTTCATAGTGCGAATGTGCCTGTAAAATCCTGATTTGGCTTAAGCCTTAGTCTTCTTGCAATCAATCATAGCTGACTTCAAAATAGCCAAATAATGATAAATAAGTACAGTTTGATGCACTGCGTGCAATAGTATAACTTGTGCTTAAAAAAATTTACTATAATTTAAAAAGTCACTGAATTTTGCTGAAATTAAAGAATTCAATCTATTACAAGTATTACCTGGTTCTGACACCGGTGTACCATGGACTCAATAGAAAAATGATTGAGGATATTGTTATTCCTCTCCATATTTCAAAACATATAGTTTTTGGGAAAACAAAGGTGGGAGGATAACCCAGGTTTTTTAATAATAAACAAAGTCCAAATAGAATTAACTGGCGACGTTTCGTCTCCGGTGAGAGACCTCTTCAAGCCATAATGAAAAAATTAAATTAAATAAAACATCAAATGAGAGACGTAAATACGTCTCTCATTTGATGTTTTATTTAATTTAATTTTTTCATTATGGCTTGAAGAGGTCTCTCACCGGAGACGAAACGTCGCCAGTTAATTCTATTTGGACTTTGTTTATTATTAAAAAACCTGGGTTATCCTCCCACCTTTGTTTTCCCAAAAACTATATGTTTAGAAAAATGATTGGATGAATATATTTGTCATATAACAAGTTGAAAATAATTAATATTGAACAAATTTAAGGGTTATCCTCTTATTTTTGTCCAATATTAATTATATCATGGAGAGGAATAAAAACAATATTACAAGTTGAAAATAAATACACGTTTTTTGTATGTATTATAACAGACTGAGACCACCGGAGAGCGACGAAACACAAAAGGACCGCCGGGACTGAGAATCGATCCGGCGTCCCCGAGATCTCTAAGCGCGCATGCTATTCACTTAGCCAATGCCGCCTATTTTGACGCTCCCATTCCTGTCTTGATTACCGGAGTAGCGAGGGACGTTGTTCCTCGTTACAAACCCCCGCTAGAGTTGGATTATCGATTCGATTTCGACTCTACATATCCACTGCAGGACCACCAACTGCGGGACCGCCGGTAATACAGGAACTCTTCTTTCGCCAACTAGCTCTTCGACGATGTCTTCTTCTACCTCGTACATCCCCGCACCTTTTTTGCATTCGTCTTCTTGACCGGATGTCGCAATCCGCAATGCCTTGTACTGCCGTTGCAGCTGATCCGCTTGATTCCTCTTCCATCGTAGAAGACCGAATCCTGGAAGAGTCGGGATCATAGGTGGGGGTTTCTTCCTTTTATTATTTATAAAAATATATTTCATCATATGCGCTATATAAGCTAGTACGAGAAGTCTTATTGTATTGCGAAATGTGCCCAACAGGCGGCGACACCGTATTCACCTATCCCCTCCAACGGATTGTACGGAGCGAATACGCGCGCTCGCGTCGCCTGCTGCTGCTGCTTAGTATATATGTATATAGACGCGCGCTCGCGTCACTTGTCGCTGCGACTCTCGCTGCCGCCACTACTGGTTACTGGCGCTACTGGCGTGATGTTGGGGCCGGCTGCTCAGCTGTGATCCGTAGCATCGGTGGGAAGAGTGGGAGAACTCGCGTTGTTGCGTGTACTTTCGCTAAAAAAGGAGTCGTAAGACTTTAGTTTTTAGCAATTTTTAATTTATTTTTTAGTACCCTGCGGAGCTGTGTGGGGTGTTACAATTTTAGCATATACACTTGATATTATGGTATTATTTGTACTGTATTAAAGTTATACAACTAATCATATGCACAGAAAGTTAAAAAATGGTTTAGAAACAGACCTCGATGACACTTTTTTCTTATCTGCCTTGGTTGGACAGTTCGAATCGAAGCCCATGGCTCGAGCGTGGAAATTAAGCCATAGATGTTTATATGAAAATAAAAAAACCGCTGCCAAGTCATTGGCACTTAGCTTCCTCCTATTCTGCTAGTGGAAGATAATTACATGGGACAATCAACTCATTCTTTGATTTAAATATTCGCTACTATTCGATACTAAAAGGATAGGTTTACTCGTAATTCAAAATCAAAACAATATGCACGGCAATCTTATTACGATCGATCACGTAGTTCCAGAATTATACAGTAATACGTCGCACGCAGCCACGCACGCACACACACACACAGACAAAACCATTCCCACGGACATTTATAAAACCATGAAAAACTCTCAATATATAAGCTTTAAATATCAAATTTATGGTTTAACAAAAATAATAATGTTTCGGTCACACAGAGTATACAGGGGGTGAGAGGTTGAGAGAATTTGAATCTCAATTATCTTTTAACTAAAAAGGTTTCATAAGCCGCTACAAAAGAACCTAGCGAAGTGATCGCAAGATCAATCTTTCTTAAATTTTCAAACTCATTTTCAACGCTTTTACTCCTCCGTAATGTGACGAATTAAAAAACATTTTTTTGTTTTTTTTTGATTTATCTCAAATCTAGTGCCGAAATTGCTTCAAATTTTTAAACTAGTAGATTATCGGTTGTTTTTTATTGTCTTATGATTTTTTTCAAACAGTTTAAACTAGTTATTTTTTGAGTTATATGATTGTTTATCGAAAAAATTACTTTTATATCTAAAAAATGAACAGATCGTCAATGTAGAATTTGCTGGGAAAAGCTTAGGACAATTATGTTCTTGTGATTACACTATTGGTTGAATATCTTGTATAATAATATAGGTTATAAAAAAGCGAAAATTTTTTCAAAGATTAGAAAATGGCTTAGATATGCAATAAAATGGTAGAATCATAAACAAAAATGACCTAAATTTAGATCTAGAAAAATATATGCATGGTCAAATTTTATTACGATCCGTCGGCATGGTTCCAAATTATGGCGGCTATAGTTCAGTCACACATCACACACACACACACAGCCATCCGCACGGACATTTTCTAAAAACGTATGATTCGTACTCCAAACACCTCCAAATGCGTTTCCACGAAGTATTAGCAAAACTGAAAATTTTACTATTACAAAGCTTCCTCTTGAGGAGGAAGCAATATGTCAGTTAAGTTGAAAACAAGTTGATATATTATCTCAACATGCCAAAACAGAATAAGATGTACGATTTCAGCTCGCTCACACACAAAAAAAGTTGTGACACAGAAGTAATCTAAAACAAGAAATTACTGAAATCTTGTTTTGGCTGTCATTTGAAAACTATGTGACGTGTAGAGCAGCTACACGTCGTACACGAGAAATCGCGTCATATTTCGGCCCGAGGAGTTGGCAACAGTGCGAATACTGTGCAACTCTCGGCGCCGTTACTGACACCAGGAGTTGCACACACACGTAGAGAGCGAGGCCTGGAGCACGCGCGGACGAACACGAGGCGCGAATGACGCGCGCGCACCGGAGCCGCGCATCAGCTGCCGTACGGCCGCAGCGGGAGAGAGAGAGATAGTGAGAGTCGCCCGAGGAGAGCACGAGACTCCGCGCCGCGGAGAGGGAGACGCGCGCAGGAGAGAGAGAGAGAGAGAGAGAGAGAGAGAGAGAGAGAGAGAGAGAGAGCTCGGCGAGAGCGAAGCTGGCTAGTGGGGGACTCGCGCGTACACCACTAGCCACACCGCTGATAGCGACATGTCGCCGCGCGCGAGGCCGTCCCGTGCACCGCGCGACGCCCAGTAACAATGGGATCGCGACCGGTCGCGCTCGCGTTTTCGTAATTGGCGCGCTCGTCGTGTGTTTGATGCACGAAGTGCTCGCGTCACGGAAGTCGTTATAGAGGGCGCAACGAGTCGTCCTTTTCCGGGACGCGCTGAGCATCGCGAGGAGACTTCCTCCTCGTTCACTTGGTTAGCTGCTCTCAACCGCGTCGGACGTCTCTCCTTTACAAATTAGCTGCAGTGCCGTTACCTTAAATTCGCGAGCGAGTTGGAATCAGTAGTTCAGCGCGAGAGTCTATTAGTTGTTTTCTCTTTTGGGTTTCGACCGTAATTCGTACGTGCTCAAGGAGATATTGAGAGTAAGTCCTCGCGCCGACAGATTTGGTTATGCTAAATGTTCTAACCAGTTATTAGCGACGCCGTTGAGGTCAATGAGAACTCCGGCTTTTCACTGATTAACAAAACCGCGGTTGTTGCATGGTTGGCGCTACCCTGTAGGCAAAGTCTCGGGTTTTTCGACTGGTACGTGGCAGCAGAGCAGACGGCGGTTGCGAATATAATTTCGCGAATATTTCAGGAGTTGATCTACATGAGCAGGCCCACAGCAGAGCAGTATTCGTGGAAGTGAATTCCGCTAACGGTACGGGATCGCCAACTTGGTGACGCCGCGTCCTTCCGACCGTCGCCACCGCCATTTTGATAATAAGCGTGGATGCGCTGCTAAAGTTACGTTAAATACGGAGATTAGCGATTAACTTGAAAGCACGTTAGTGTAATTAATTGCGTCTTAATTTTCGAACGAGAATAGACCGTGGTCAATTACATACTATTAGAATAACCGAGTCATAGTGTTAGGAGCAGATATTATTATTACCATTTACCATAAGCTCCTTACAAGCGAGCATATTTAAATTATACTTCGTCTTTTAATATTAATTCTAATAATCATTTAATAATCTAACGAGTAGCGAGTATCGATTGGAAAATAGCGATCGAAGCGAGATTGTAGTCGAGCCAGTCTTGACGGAAGTTCGTACAATATAATTTACTTATTTTAGCATTACAATTGATTGTGTTTTTACTGACTACACCCTCTGCCACGCCAGGCTAATTCCTGTCCTTAGATCTATCGTGTGTCCCCCTCTAGATGTAAGAGTCCTAGCGAATATATAGACAAAAGTATTATTGAGATTCAGACGATTGCGAAGCTACGGGATTAGCTTTAAAAAGCGCAACGTCACAACAATCATAGCTAGTGAGCCAAAATTACATCTAATTTTCAAGTTCATAGAATCTAAAAATTGATATAAAAAAAAATGCATCAATAAAATGGAAAACGGACTTCATTTTCACTACGTTACTTTAAAAATAAAGCGATTGAGCTGGGTGGGTTGTAATCCACTAAGTAGAAGCCGAGATACAGGCCTATACATACGCACACACACGCGTATCGACACGGTTTTTATTTTAAACGCTATTTTTGGTTAAAAAACTCTTCAAACACATTTCCAATATATTTTTATATTGTAAATACAAATACTCTAAAATTTACTCTTACAAAGCTTTCTTCGAAAGAAAGCCATATCTTCAGGTTAGCANAAAATTTTTTTTTTTTTTTTTTTTTTTTGTAATTTGGAGAAAAACCATAATAATAATATCCATCGGAAAAAAATATTTAGTAGTGTAGTGTGATGCGCAAATTTGCCGGGGCGATAATCAAATGTATGTTGTAAACAAAATATCTTGACTGTCAGCTGCGACTCGCCACCCTCCCGCTCACTCACTTCCAGGCATACCTCATCTCACCTGTAGCTGCTTGCCACCTGTCCTACTTACCCAGATGTGCAGTTCGGCCAATATTCGCGTTTCTCACATCCCTTCAAGTGTGCTGACGGTGAAGTGATGGGGGGGGGGGCTGATATCTACGTAGCTTATCTATTTTTATTATTTTACTTATTTGTTCATTATTATTTACTAATGTTGATGATTATAGGATTCGAAAACAGACAAAGATGAAGAATATTGTAGGAAAATAAATGAAGTGCTTAATAATCCTCCAACACCAGGTTCACAAAGATCTAGTGGCGCAAATGCTGAAGGCGATTTACAAAACTTATTAAATAATATGTCACAACAACAGTTGATGCAATTATTTGGTGGCGTAGGTCAAATCGGAGGCCTTGGAAGTTTACTGGGGACTATGAATCGTCCATTTAGTAGTGGAAGTAGAATTTCAACAACTACTTCAATCACTCCCGTTACTACAACTGCAAAATCAACTACATCATCGACTCATCATTCTGCTGCTCCTATTACTACTACTACTACTACTACTACTACTACTACAGACTCAGAAACTCCTAAGATAACTGGTAAATATTGTAAATAATACAAAAATAATTTTCATATTTCTTCATATTATATAAAAAGTTTCCTCACTGGTTCAAAAATTTTCCCCCTTAATTACTCTTTCTTAATTCCTCCCCTTTAATTAGTTCGTTAATTTTTCTTAGTTACTCTCTTTTATTTACTTTAGCTCAAATCAGCATCTTGTAGAACATTTTGTCGATAACTTCGGAGCGTCCTACAAACTTTTTTTGAACAGTGTTGGAGAGGAAACTTTTGCTTTCTTCCTAAGAAAGCCTTGTAATAGTAATTTTTGGAGTTTGTGTAAAAACATGTAGAAAATATGTTTTGAGGCTAAGTCGAAAAATAGTGTTTTTAGAAAATGTCCGTATGGATCTCTGTGTGTGTATATGTGTGTGTGTGTGTGTGTGTGTGTGTGTGTGTGTGTGCGTGTGTGTGTGTGTGTGTGTTCGTGTGTGTGTGTGCGTGTGTGTGTGTGTGTCGTGATATTTATGCAACTACTCCGTCAATATCAATCAACTTTGACATGCATATCTATTTTTCGATTCTGAATTCGGGAATAACATTTATTTTTTAATTTTTTCAATTACTTTTTTTTATGGCCATTTTTTGATTTTCAAAAATATTATTTTCGTTTTTGTCAATCATTCCACTGTTACAAACAATTCAGCTAAAATGCATTTTAAAGATAGTAAAATTACCTACTTTTCCCCGTTTGGTCCTCGGGATTGACCGCTGCGTTCGGCAGATAAAATGAAAAAGGTGATTTAAAAAAAAAAAAATTGAAACTATACATTATAACCTCACGAAAAAAAAATATGTTGATGGGTTACGTGTCAAACTATATCCCATTAAAATTTTAAGCGATTTGACCACTTATTTTTCCAGTAATAAATCGAAAACTGAAAAAAATGAGTTTTTTTTGTGCTACGATTACGGGCGTACAATGGTAAAAATACTTGAGATTTTGGGAAAAGGTAAATATTTTATATGTGTTGGCTAAGTTCATTGCGCAGCTTTAAAACCCCTATGGTTCTTAAGATACAAAATTTTATTTGGTGATTCACTATAAACGAATTTATCTGCTGTTAAAATTTCAAACGATTTCGTTGAGCGGTTCTTAAGTAAAGAACTGAAATGCAAAAACCGATTTTTCTGAAAAATGTTTCTTCCTCTTATAGGGGCGTCGTTGCACGTTAAAAAATCACGAATATACTGTATATTAAAACAATATTTTATTTATTGTACCTATAAATTTAGTTGGAGTAAGCTACGTGCCAATAAATTGGCACAGGTAGATTTATTATGCGTCTCGGCTAAGTTCTTTGCTCAGAACCTCTTTTCTCAGAACCTTATGTTTTCTGAGATATCAATAATACAATTTTTTATTAAACATTTTTTGATTTCTTATAACTTCAAAACTAAGCAATTAAACGCTTCAACAAAAGTTGGTCATTTATTACAGCAAAAACAAAATGCTGTAAAAATTTCAATTAATTTTGTCGACTGGTTCCTAAGTTATGAGCCAACATCTACAATTCGTTTTTCTGCTTTAATTTCGCTTCCTCCTAGAAGAAGCTTTGCAATAGTACAGACTTTATAATAGTAATACGGATATACATGCTTTGTAAAAGCATGTATATCCGTTTTCCAAAAGACTCACCCGCCCGCCCGTGCTTTATACAATACTTTTATATATCATAATACATTAGAATATTTTGTATGAAAATGTTTATTCATAAACANTGGATGTGTGTATGTATGTATGTATGTATGTATGTATGTATGTATGTATGTGTGTGTGTGTGTGCGTGTGTATACCGCAATAATTTTGAATCGAGACTATGAATGTCTACAAAATTTAGCATGTATATCCGTTTTTCAAGATACCCACATATACCCACACTTTTGTCGATCCACCCATAAACCTAACACCCTTTCCCTACAAGTATCTCGTCACCCCACCCCCACAACCTAACACCCCTTTCCTATAAGTGTAGATGGAACCAAACAAAAAACCGCTGCCAATTCATTGGCACGTAGCTTCCTCCAACTAAATTGACAGGTCCAATAAATAAAATATTGTTTTATTATACAGTATATTTATGCTTTTTTCGACGTGCAAGGACACCTCTATAAGAGGAAGCAAAATTTTTGAGGAAAATTGGTTTTACATTTCAGCTCTTTACTTGAGAATCGCGTTTAAAACCTCAACAACGGATATCTTTCTTTATGGTAAATCACTAAATACAATTTTGAAGCATTTGACTACATTGTTTCAGAGGTATAAGAAATCAAAAAAATTTCAAAAAAATTTTAATCTTGATATCTTAAGAACCATAGGGGTTTCAAAGCTGCGCAATAAACTTAGCCAAAACACATAAAATATCTACCTTTTCCCAAAATCTCAAGTGTAATAAAGCCTTTTTACGCCCGTAATCGTGGCACAAAAAAAAAACTCATTTTTTTCAGTTTTCGATTTATTACTGGAAAAATAAGTGGTCAAATCGCTTCAAATTTTAATGGGATATAGCACTAATACTATTCGTTTGAAAAATAAGTAACGCAACTCCAACAGTTCTAAGTTTTAATATATAAGTATATTCTGAAGAACTTTGAAATATTTAACAAGACCTTAGCCGCCACGTCTTGAAAATACAAAATTTTAACTTATAAATTATTTGGGAGCAACCACCTCGGCTGAACTCCTTGATCAGACATATTTTCAGAGTGACACTTTTCTAGCGTGTCACCCTCGCATCGCATTGCATCATCCCCTCTATACAGATTTTGCCCACAGGCCCTTCCCTTTGGGTCCGTATCAGCGTCCTCTATATCGGTCATCGACCTATGGCATCGCTTCGTGCCGCTTCGTCTCCACCTCTTTCGGTCTTCTATTACAGACGCACACGTCTGCAACGCGAGCAGCGAGACGAGTCAGCGATCAGAGTCAGCCGAGCCGTACTACGATGCATAACGTCTGAATGCATCGTAGACGTAGCTCAGTGGTAGAGCTCCTGATTGTTAATCCGTGGCCCCGAGTTTAATCCCGATTGCGTCTACATCTTTTTCGGTTTCCTACTCGTTCTCATTTCTGTTCGTAACACTTCTCCCTCTCTGCCTTCGTCTCCACCCACGCTACCTTCCTAATCTTGCCGATTTCCGCTAGATGGCCCTCCCTGTGCTATTTTCAAATTTTCGTTTGTTGCATCCTGATTATTTAATAAATTTACTATAGTTTCTTATATTTTAGTTATTTGATTATGTAATATTTATTCTAAACTTAAATTCGCAATTTATTCAATATTATTATTGAGACGGCGGCACTGCTAGGTCGGTAAGAGAGCAACAACGGATAAATTACCGATACCGATAACTTACCGACTAAGTGGCGCTAGTACTCACCATGTATTAGTCAACCTAAGCGCAGGTAGAGGGCGTGCGAGCATATAGCATTGGGGAAAGGGAAGGCTACGGGTATGTAAGGAGCCTGAGCCAAGCAGCGAGTCAATCGTGGTCTGACTCGCACATGGAGCTATAGAACGAATGGTAGTACTCGTCTATTGCTTCGGCTTCCAGTGTACCTAGTAGTCGATGAGCATAGCGCTCTTGAACAGTACATCTGTCGGCCTTCCCTCTCCCCTTAGTAAGTAATTAAGTATATATTGACTTTCACACCTAGTTTATTATCCCATCCTTTCCTCTCAGATGATCCTTCGGTTCAGAATGGTAGTACCCTGTTCCCGGGCTTTTATCTGGCCACAGACTCGTAGTGAGATGGTAGTACCTCACATACCAGTCTGACGCTGCGTGGTTTACCTAAGTGTGTGGAACTAGAGGGAGATTTCTCCCCCCTTTTCTTCCCGATATACACGAGCAGCGTCCCACTGGTGGATACCCGCTGCAGTGGGTAAGGAGGCTTGCGATTACCCAACCGTAAGTGGAGGGTAATTCCGGATCCGGCAACGATTTTCAAGTGTACTGAATTCCCCTTTGACTAACCTCGAGTCTTGAATCTCACGCTGTTCTTTACTGACCCTCTTGGACCGTTTCATTGGCGCCCGAGCAGGGACTCGAGTTATCTAAAGGGATTGTTGAACGAGGATATCATTGAGACATTCACAAATTTTTATACTTTGAAAATTTAGCACGTTACGATTTTGCTCAATGATCCCCCTCCTACAATTATCATTCTCCGAGCAACAGTTGCACCGTCGCCTCGATGACACCTTTGAATTCCTTCGCGACTTAACAGAACGTCATGACCGGCTACATGGGTACATTGTCGAGCTCAATCGGAATATAGAGCAATGTCACAGAAATATCTTGAATCTCGATAAGGGGTTGTGCGACGCGGTGAATAGTATTCGTACTCTAGACGAGGACGGGGTCGAAGTTTTAGAACAACTCAACAGACTCCAGGAGGAAACACAAAAGAGATTTCGAAAGCTCGAGACGAGGCTTAAAGATTACGAATCCGACTTAGTGAGACTAACTCACCCGCGAATCAGAACGGCCGTCGAGGTTATTTTTATTCTAGTCATCATTGGTATCACAATAATTTATTCGATCGGTTTCTTCCTCGCCTAATGTTATCACCTCAGTTTCGAATCTCTTGTGGCTTTGCCTTGGAGGGTTGTGAGTCAAACGCTTCTAACCGGCTGCGTGGAAAATTTAAAACTTTTTCGTCTCAATTCCGTGACAAAAGACCCCCTGTCTGTATCCAGCTTTACTACTCTTCGAAAAATTCAGTAAAGTTTTTTTCTGAGGATAGAAACTTAACAAAATGGCGGGCAATAACCGCCACTCCCTTGCAATTCTAGAAGAAATGCAGACACTTGAAATTGAAAATAAACCCGGAATATCCCAGAAGGAACTCGAATGGAAGAACGCAGTAGTATTAGAGCTGGAAACGCTAGACTAAAAACAGAGTACACTCTAAGAGCGTATAGAATCTTTGGAAGCGTGTGAGACCTCCGACACGTTCGAAGAGCCACTGTCACGCACTAAACTTTTAAATATTAGATAGTAAGCAATTCGACGCTTTTGAACGCATAGATGCCCTTGTCACAATAGTGGAGAAACTTAAAAGAGACAATGAAACTTGTAAATTAGATATAGAGAATCTGCAATACAGTCATGATCGTACGAAGGTGAGACTTGAAAAGGTCGAAACAGAATACGATGCACTGGCCGACAATCACGCTAAGCTATTAGTAGATCTGGAAGAGGCACAAAAATCCTTAGAAGACAAAGCGACAAAGCTCGAATTGTATACGCAAACCCAAAAACTCATAGAAACTCAAGCAAAAGAATTTACACGTCTTGAAAAGTTAGCAAAAGGTAACAGTGCCTCTCACGAACCGACCACGGACATCTATAGGCGTTTGAAACTCGAAATACCTAAATTTAAAGGACTACTGGCCGAAAGGCCCATGAATTTTCTATCAGAACTTACGAATTACGTAAAAATTATAAAACCGAAAGATCACGAATTAAGATGCGTAATCTCACAAGCCCTCGAGGGCGACGCACATGATTGGTGTTACCTGTCATAAGATTGGCAGATTGCTTTCTAAGCTGTGGAACTGTGGCACCGGGAGTACAGTCCTTGAACTGAATTATCTCATCTTATCCTCGAATTATCTTATCTTACGTATCGCTATCAAACTGTCGGGATCAATGAGTGCGTTTCACCATCGGTTCTGATGACGTCTGCTATCCCACGGGGCTCTCACCTCGGTGCTTTTATGTTCTTAATCATCAACGATTAAATTTCGCGCATGAAACTTTGGGAGATTCTCTTTTACGCTGACGACGTGAAATTGTATGCGCGGGTGTGCTCAGTGGAGGGATGAGATTGGACGCTGATGCCGCGGCTCTGAGTGATTGGGCGCGCGAGAAAAGGCTGAGCGTCGATTCAGGCAAATGTCACGTTATATTCTTCTACAAAGGTAGATCTTTTCGGCCGTTCAGGTACTCGCTCTGTTGCACTGCGTCGCTGTAATAAGGGACCTGGGTGTGTTATCTAACTTTCGGATTACTTTTTGGCCGCACCTTAATAGTTTGGTCTCGAGGTCCCATGGGCTGATCAGATTTGTAAAGTGGACTACTTTTGACTTTTTAGACATATTAGCCATACTTAAACAATGCTTTGGTTATACCCCACTTTACTTATTGTTCACATATCTGGTCCCCCTACACTCAAATAGTTTGAAACTTTTTAGATTTTGTACAGCATAAATTCTTACGTTACCTGGCTTACAAGTCCTATCAGCCCATGACGTTTACGTACCATGATTAAACCCCTGTGACGCACACTGTTCAAAATCAACCTTTTTTTCAAAATCAAAGAACTTGCGATTGAAACAACCAATCAAAGATAATTTTTTTGAGCGCAAAGTTCACCACCCGTATATTCACTCTTTCACACACTCTCAATTGCCCGATTAACTACAAATTCCGCCAACGCCGGAATAACTTTTTTTTTCGTCTCCATTAGCGCCGTCGGTACCTGCCTACCATCGCCATCCCTCTCGCCATCCCTCTCAAATACAGCCTCCAGTAGATGCCAGAGAATTATTATGTGCAATCAGTTATTATGAAGAGATATGAGAGAGATAGAGAGAGAGAGAGAGAGAGAGAGAGAAAGAGAGAGAGAGCGTCTTGATTTTTAAATTGTAATTAAATGGACTTACCTTTGGTGTTTGTAAGTAGTACCCCGGCACCATGGAGAGTAAACAAAACTGACATTGACCCCCCACCCGAGCCAGTGAGAGGTCAAGGTCAAGATTGTTTACTCTCCATGGTGCCATTTGTACATTGGAGAGAGAGAACCCCCACTCTCTCTGTCTATCCAAAGTGCCTCTGATGGTTCAAGGCACTTTGAAGAGACTCCCCCCACCTTACCCTGTTTTTATCCCAAGTGTCTCGGAGTTTTCAAGACACTTTGGAGAGCGTCGCGGTCGGAGTGACTTCTTGAGGTGTTGCTTCCCCGACGGTTGACTGACGACTGGTGTACGATGTGGGAGGGGTGGTTTCCGTTACTACTATCCCTCCTTCGCACATACTTACCCTTTTCATTTCGGGTAGAGGCCTCCCTTCCCTTCTCCACTCCTTAACGCACTTTTGTGTGTGTGTGTGTGTGTGTGTGTGTGTGTGTGCGTGTGTGTGTGTTTTAAAATTAGAATGAATATGAAGGATTACTGGATAGGTGGTGTTGGATAGAGTAACACGGTAAGTGAGTACAAGTATTATATATTTAACAATTATTTTTATTCATGAAAACAAACTAAATACAATTATGATCATTTATCCTTATATACGGTTGTATTTAAGTACGCAACTAGATTATATTAATGTAGATTAATAAATTCATAAATAATAATATAAATATCTTCTATAGCTAAGTGTATATTTTTATCTTTGAACAATTTATCTACCTTATCTACAAGCGATTGATCAAAATTTCTCATTGCACACTCAACATTATATGCGGTGAAGTATGTGTATAATCTCTATAGCTTCTTTAACCATCAATAAATACTTAATTCTATGATCTATTATTTTAGACAATGCCTTCAAACTGTCGAAGGTCACTCTTTTAAATACAAGCGAAGGCTTACGTTGTCGTTTTGCTTTAGGCTCCTTACTGTCCTCGGCCTCCTCCATCACCAATTCAAACGCCCGATCCGAGTAGCTGATCATGAATCTTATGGTAAACACAGTAATGGTGATTCGTTGATCCAGCATTTCTTCCTCACTGCATGCCTGGAAGTATCGGTCAATCTCGTCAAACTGCTCCCGGAACTGTATCCAGGTGGCGAGCGGCAAGGATAGACCGTAAAACTCCTGATTACTCAGTCGGACAACAGGGTTAAAGTCCCCAGAGCCGACGGAGGTATTTTGAAGTCCTACGTGTAATGGAATCCTCAATTCCATTACGCACACAAAAATTAAAGAATAAAAAAAAAACCAAGTACTGACACGCGCACACACAAAAATACACATCTATACTTATGACACGCTGCCATCGGAGCAACCACCCGCTGAGAAAGGAGGTCGCACCCAACCAAAATAGACCAAAAAGAAGCAGCCAGTACACATCTAAGCCGACTCCCGTAAAAATGGCAGATAGAGACCAGAACACGGAACAAACAAGCCAAAGAACAAACCTAATAAATAACACGTAACCCTGCAACGTTGTCATACGGAAATTAGAATACGCCGGAAATTAAACAATTCGGGCGGACGATATTAGATTATCTACGACTATACCAATACAAAGAATTCTGGGAAGTCACACATGTGCGCTCTTCAAAGAGAGCGCAGACGACAGAAAGCAGCGGGAGAGCTAAACTATGAGCTCGATTCTCCAAACTAGAAGCGATAAAACGCAGTATTTATGAATTGACCTGTCATAATTCCATTAGAGCAAGAGGCGCGAGAAAAATGTCACATCAGCCTCTCCAAAAAAGGGAATGAGGAAAAATGCTAGAAGCCAGCATATGAAGCCCTGGAGAAAGGGGTGTGGAGATCCAGTCGGTATCCGAACGTCAATCGGGACCGAATCGCTGCCAGTCGCCAGACCAACAACAAGTACTAGTCAGCAGTGCACAAGTTAAAGTTCACACACCCGTAAGAATATCGAGGGACTTAGCCCAAGTCGACAGTCCATAGCGAACAGCAAATACACGTGTTCGCGTTCGTCAAGGCGCATCATCCTCTCGTCTCTAAAAAGAAAGCAGACGCACCGAGGCGCCCATCTGTCCACACCTGCTTGCCATTGCGGAGAGAAGCTGAGAGCCGACGGCCCATCAACAGCCTGACCGTACTGAACCACCGACGCAAGGACCAGGCGCCAAGGTTCCACAGCTGCAACCTCCTGCTGGCGCGCATCTTCCGACACACACACACACACACTCATATACTTACACCATAATAAGGTACTTTTCTCTATTTTAATTCCATAAATATAGAAGTGTGGTAGAAATTCTAACCCCGTGTGAATAAGTGATTTCGTTATCCGGCTCCCTTTCCCGGAAGGCAGTGACCGCGTCTGCGGTAGCCAAAAGGGATTTCCTTCATTTCCAATCCGAATAAAATAATACTAATTAAGATAGGAAATCGTATAGAGTAAGTATATTGGTGGGTTGCGCTCATTCGGACGTAACACTACGTGAATAATTTTCCCGTAGGAGTTGTTCAAGCCAAACACCATTGGTAGGATTTGATGGCAGCGATACTTGCTGACCTGAGTCTCCTGGGCCTGACTATCAGCGTGCTGTCTCTTCTGTCCAGCCATCTTCTTCTTCTTCCTCTGAGAGCAAACTTCCTTACTAGTTTTTTACGGGCGAGAGAGAACTGTGGTCTCTGTGCTGCAACGTATTCAGCTTATATTCAAAATTGGTGGTTTTGGTGGGGTTAGTGTGGTCAATTAAAACCAGCCTATCTGGTGGTGGGGGACCAATAGAATCACTGATTCTGTAGTGGCGAGCCAATAGAAATCTGCTGTGGTGACATTTTTGAAAACCAATGCTAACTAAAATATCTTGTTACACCGTCGTTTCACATAACATTTTCACAATATTACATTACAACCTGTCAGCAAATTTTTCAGCTATCTGATCATTTTTTCTCAAGTTTGATGAGAAATTTTGGAGGAATCGTTGCATACCCAAGCCATTAATCATATAATACAGAAACATGATGCAATATTTACCACAAGTATCAGAAAAACTGCTTTGTAATCGAATATTATTCCACCGTATACTCTTACAATTTCTCTGGATTCGACTTATGTGATCGGGAATGTATGGCGATCTGCCAAAACTATCAAAATACCATCCAACGCCACTCTTCGACACATATATTGCCACCCAATGCGAACCACGCCTCTTGTGACTCTCCGTATTAAACACAAAGCCACTTGGTTTTACCCACGTTATCGGAATTCGATCTGCCGGATACACTCCAACCGCATGAAAGCTCATTTTTCGCAACTTCTGAAGAATATCCAGTGAATTCATTTTTACAGAGGTAGAAGGGTGGTGAGAAGGGGCGTTCTGCTGATGTAACAATATCACTTCCACTACCACGGGTGTTTAACCAAAGTTTTAACTTATAGGCGTTGTTGAGTGCACGGGTATACTTGAGTGAGCAGTGTTTATTAAACACTGCTCACTCAAGTATACCCGTGAGAGGTTAGATTGCTGCATACAATACCTCTCACTGTAAGGTAATCTATGAATGAATAGAGTGCTGCATACAATACCTCTCACTGTAAGGTAATCTATGAAAAGTCGGACACTCGTGCTCACGCTCCAAATTGATGATTTCTCGTGTGGTGATCTTATTCAGCAGTTCTGCCTTCTCCTCTCCTCGCACGTAAATTTTATTCGCTCTCTTGCAAATATCGTGTAAACTTTTATAAAATTTTTTCAGCGATACATCCCCATCATACCAATCCAGACCATGATGATGCAGAGTCAGCCAATTATTCTCTCTTAAAATATCTTTCTTTAAGAATCTCGTATTACAAGTAGGTGCGATAATCCAATGTGCTGTAATATCTTTATCTAACACTACCAAGCCCGCTTCTTTCGGTACAACACGGCCTTTGTTGTCCTTGAAAAACTGCAAATCAATAACTAGATCCATTTTCACTTGTCTGCACAGCTCAAGAAACAAGTATCGACTGACACGAGCCCCGTGTTGGTGAGCGGTTTTATTTGGTTTTTCAAGGAGCGCCATCTAACCTCAACCACTGTAGTCGACCAAAACTTGTCGAGACGAGTCAATTTCCAACAGATTGTCGTACTCAGCATAAATTATGCAATTCACAACACTGTCTAATGCGTCATCAAATCTCACATCAATCCTCACACTACCTCTTCTAATTAAATTCCAATGGGTATCGTTGTTGGCTGATAAGTCAGGCGTCAAATCGAATGCAAAAAGGCAGTACCCATTTGGGTATGCATCGCGTGATATCGAATTGCCGGCATTTGAAAAATGTACACCCGTACCCGAGAAGAGTGTGTGATACGCATCCACATACATCTTTGTTTTTTTGAAGTCAGGCTGTAGTGGTTTCGAGGGGACTTGTACACCGTCCACAAACAAACACAAAAAATTAATACTGAAATTTTTTTAATTGAACGGATTGAGTTTTGTATCGCCGTTGTAAGCCTTATTCTCAATAAATCCAATGATTATTCTTTTCGGTAATTGACCTAGTATGACATTATCTATCGACTGGCCATGCACACCGCTGTTTAGGGTTACATTTTTCACCTCTACACGCGTGAGCGGATATTTTGCTGTGGTTTTAGAAAGCATTTTTTCATGAGCCAATGCAATGCCTGGGTTAACCTTTACGCGACGAACAAACAGTGTCGCCTCGGATATGTGTACTATATATGCAGAGTTGGGATCCATTAGACAAAAGCTGTCACGAGAGCGCACAAGACGTACACGTACCTCAACACCACCAAGTAGCAATCTATCCATATTTAACACGTCTACGTGTAAGTAACCCAATAAATCAATTTTATTGTCAGTCATAACTGCTTGCCGTCTAACGAAACCAGCATTACCGGCATCAGCGTTATCCATTTTACCGGCTGTGTCGTCATACCACAAGACACTGCTCAAGTGTGAATTTTTTGCCGCTGGTCCGTAATTTAATAACGTCTCAATGTACGATCTGTATGCGTAGGCATTATTTGGTGGTGATACAGGTTTCTGATTAAAAAATACATCCACTTGATTGAACAGTGAATGCATAAAATTATTTACAGGGCCGACGGGTGGTGCTGTCGCATCCTTCTCTAGTGGTGCCATTGGCGTTATATTTACACGTAGACTCAGCATTGTATGCGCTAAATCTAGATATTCACAGTTGCCAGGGATCGTAAATTCTATTGGCGCTTGATCAGTGAGTGACGAGATTGGTTTATACTGCACCCAATGAGAGCCCTCAATGACCGTCTGTGTTGGTGGTAATTCAAAGAGTGACAACTCCGACTTCAACGAGTCACAAGAGTCAGTGTGTAAAAAAGCCATGTTTTTGCCTGGTATAGAGTAAGTAGGTATATTGTTTGAAGAGAGAGACTTTTTAGCTGACAAAGATATCCTTAGCTACTGCTGACGATACTGTTTTAGTTGTAGAATTCTTCCTCTTTTTCTTCTTTTTCTGAGTAGTTCACACGCTCCTACCAGCTCCACGACTAAAGCCTGACTGCGTTTTTTGCGTCATCTGCGCCTTCTTATATTTAGCTTTCTTCTTTCCACCACTACCACCACCCCCCACCTCTGCCTCCTGCTCATCTGGTGCCATCATTTTATTCAGTACTTGTTCAGCTTTGCGCTTGAGATTACCCCCACTCTCGCGCATGCGGTTACTTAAAATCTCTCTGAAAGGTCAAGTCTCGTTAACCACATCATCCATGATCTTTGCACTAGCACGAGCAGCTTCCTTACCGACAGACTTAACGCCACGTCTTACAAGAGGTAAAGCACCGCGAAATATGCCTTTCAAATAGCTACAAATACCCGCACCAGTCTGATAACGTCTACGACCAATTGCAACGTAATTATCCCCACCACCACCACCACCACCACCATCGCCACAGCCAATTTGGTGAGTGAAAAAAATTCCTGACTATAGTATTTTTTTCACTCACCAAATTGGCTGTGGCGATGGTGGTGGTGGTGGTGGTGGTGGGGATAATTACGTTGCAATTGGTCGTAGACGTTATCAGACTGGTGCGGGTATTTGTAGCTATTTGAAAGGCATATTTCGCGGTGCTTTACCTCTTGTAAGACGTGGCGTTAAGTCTGTCGGTAAGNTATCTACCTCGATGGACTGAAAAGACGATGATAGCAGAGGTAAATACATTGGAGTGGCAAAGTTCTGAATTTGTGTTCGACCGTAAGTATAGTCATATAACTGAAGAGGCACAGCACGTAGCAATCGTGAGCAAACATCGCCTGTCACGTAAGGTTGGCAAATACTACTATAAACCATCAGAACACTCGGTAAACCATTTACAAGATTTGCTGGTCTATTACCGATAATGAAGTAGTCTTTTTCCCATCACAAGTTAATAATTCACCGCTTTTAAAACCCAATATTTCACACAACTTTTTGGACAAAGAGAATGAGTGAGTATAGTTGGCGCACTCATCCTCAGTGCAAATGCATCTGACTTGAATATAGCCATCACAGCTGTCGTAATAGTCCGCCCGTCGTCGTCATGAAAACAGGGGTAATGAATTCACTGTACTTTTTGCTATTGTGCACACGAATGGATTAATTTGGTTTGAATTGCTTTTTGTGTGCGCTAGACACTTCAAGAATCTCTCTATAATTCTTCAAGTCATCGCTAGTAATCACTACTCTATTGGGATATTTAGATATAAGTAAGTCCAATAATCCTGCAGTTTTTGCATAGCGTTTGTCATTCACTTTAACATTATAATCTTCGAAAAGTATCGGAGAATTTCCAATCATGTATACCCCTTTCTCCTTGCGCACACCATAAATTTTATCCAAATTCTTGCTATATCTTGGATCAAGCAGTTTATAATCATTTTGATTAGCTTATTTATCCACTCTATTTGTTGTGCGATCAACTTCTTCTTCTTCTTCATCAGCTGTTTCAAACGATGTGTCAGCTTCTTTATAAATCTGTGTTGTATCATTCTCGTTATCGTCGTCAAATTTTTAGGTATCATCGGCAGTATTATTTGACGAAACACTTTTTTCATCATCATCATCATCATCATCATTATTATTAAATGACTCAGAATGATACTTTTTAATCGCTGGCGATGACTTATGCATACTTATTCTTTTTAGTTGCTTCGGTAACGAGTACTTGAAGAGGATCAACGATCGGTTTGAAAGTCTCTCCCACGGCTTTCTCAAAGTTTTCTTTTCCAAATTTCAGCAAATTGTACTTGTGTTTGACAGCGTTTCGTGCTTTGACGAGTTGATGAAGAACGTTCTTCTTTAAGAGGTCTAAATTTGAGAGTAGTCAACGCCCGTGGTGGTGGAAAGTAACTTGTACATACGCATCACGAAAATTTTTGAACACAAACTTTTGAAAAAATTCTACGAAGACACTTACAGTCAACTCGATGAGAGAAAACCGAGCGTTTTCTCATAGAAAATAGTAGTACTCGTAGGCAAAATGGAGGGATATAAGTGCCGACATGGATGTACCTCACAGGTTAGAGCGAAGGTTGGGGCTCTAACCCTCTCTCTCTCGCGCGCGCGCGCGAGAGAGAGACTATAAAAAGCCTGTGAGTTTTGCATGTGCCATCATTTGAACTTTGAGCATCAACGAAGATGGGTCAAACTACAAGTTCTACTACCAGCTATAAACCGCTTCCTCCTTGTAAAAATGAGGAAAGGTAAAAAGAAACTTCACAGTGGAAATCGTACACCGAGAAATATTCCCCAAATACGAAATCCTTTCCTGAACTCGATAAGTACGGAAGGCTTGATGATAAAAAGAACCGTTAATTCGTCTTTCTCTCTCGCTCTCTCTCTCTCTCGCTGTAGCGGTCGAGACACGACGATGCTGCGCGTTCTCTCTCACCGCGGCGGCTCGGTCGGTAAGCAGCGCGCTGGTGCGCGCGTCTCTCTCTGCAGCGGTCAAGGCGACGACGCTGCGTGTTCTCTCTCTCGCTCACCACTTCGTTCTCACGTGTTAAAATTATTACTGGGGATTCAACCGCAGTTCTGGGCCTTCAAAAACCTGGGGGGATTCAAGTGCAATAGGGGTTAGTGCTCTAACCCACAGTTCTGGGCCTTGGTGCACTTGAATCCCCCTAGCTTACCTACTTACAAAGTTTAACAAAAATAATAATGTTTAGTTATACAGGGTATACAGGGTGGTAGACAAAGAATTTGAATCCTTATATCTTTTAAACTAAACAGTTTTATAAGCTGCAAAAAGAACCTAGCCAAAGTGATCAAAAGATCGATCATTTCCTAAAATTTCAACTCAATTAAACCCTTTTTACTCCCGTGATCGTACGGCAAAGAAAACTCATTTTTGTTAGTTTTCGATTTTTAGCGCAAAAACTAGTTGTCAATATGGCCTAATATCTTTACAGTAAATACATATTATCGTTTTTTAATATCATAATTTTTCTCAAAACGTTTGAACGTTTAGCATTAAAAATATCAATTAAAAAAAACACCTCTTTTATCATAAAAATTGAACGGATCAGTCGATCTGGAAAATCTTGCGGGAAAAAGTAGGCAATTTTATGCTCTTTTAGATACACTCATGTTGAATATATTCTATGAATCATATCATTAAAAAAAAGCAAAAAATTTTTTTTAATTGAAAAATTGCTATAATTGCTATATTAAAATCCACTGGGTAGAAGCTAAGATAAAGGCGTATACAATTGAACATGTATACACATACACACACACACAAGCAACTCCGCTACTCCTGTCCCAAGCCCGGGGCCCTGCTGTGCAGGCGGCGGGAAAGGAGGAGAGGCTGGGGGGGGGGAGTATCAACCTCGTTAAAATGACCAATGGGCATCTGGCCCGGATGCTAGCACCTTGTTAAAGGGCTCTTTTCTAGGATGCAGGATAGGGGAAGAAACCCCAAAATTGAATCAATCATGAGTAGTGAGTTATCAACAAAACTAACCCAAGCGGGTCAAGCTGAAAAGCTCAGTCCCGCCGCCGATTCTGATCGGGTGAAAGCCCCGGTGGTCGACGCTGGCCTAATGGAGATTGGGGCGGGGAACAGTGGAAGTTTCGGCTATTTTTTTTAACAAAAATCTGCCGACAACACAATTTTTGGCCTATCAAGCTAATTTATTTTTCAAATTACTCAGAAATGTTTGAAGTTTAACAGGTAACTGCACCTTTTTTATGAGAACCATTTTAACAATATATATTCGACATAAATAAACAATTAAAACTAGCAGTTTAGATACAAAATTGTGCTTCTATATGTATATACATATTCTTTTGTATTTGTTCCCGTAGAATACGATAATGTAGTTGTTAGAAGTTGAAAACGCATCAAAGTTGCATAAAATGCAATTATTTAAACAAATTGTACACAAAAAAACCAAATTTATCACACCAGACCTTACGTATATGAAATACGTGTTTTCTTTAGTGATTTTTTCCGTAGAATACGATAATGTAGTTATTAGAAGCTGAAAATGCTCCCAAGTTACAACATACAATAAACAAAATTAGAAAAAATTTTTAAATTCTAAAAAAAATTTATAAATTATCTGAATAAAATCATACAACAAAATTCTTTAATTGCAAACATATTTTCCTAACTCCAGGAAGAGTAGACGGCTTATAATACATAAAAAATAATGAATAACAAATTAATAGTTAATTAGAATAGATAGATTAGCAATGGAGTTAGCTATTTACACATTGTTAACTCTTGTCTCTCCATTACCAAAATCTTAAAAATTTCACATATTACTAAGCCTATATTTAAAACATATTCACGAAGTATTATTAGAGAATAATAACAATTCGTTCTCGTTTTCACAGAAAAATATCCATAATTCTCTAATTTAATTACCTATTATTTTTGTTAGGGTAGAACTTGTCTACCTAGCTAACAATAAGATAAAATTTACTACGCGGCCGCTTAGCTACTCTCCCATACGAGGGAGATCAGTGGGAAGACTAATTTGTCGAGGTAAAAATGTTTGTGGTTTAACTATTAAAAGGAAGATTAAAATGTTAACCAAAGTAACTTACTTGGTGACTGTAGTTGGCGGCTGGATTGTAGGAAGAATAAATTAGAATCCAAAACTCTAGACAATGACCAAAAACTCCAAATGAAATGTTCCTAAATCAAGTTTTCCTCGTGACGAGCACCTTCGATTTCTCAAAAAGGCGTTATGTGAATCCTTGTGATTCAGGAAATAAAACTTAGTGGTAAGAAATGGCACAACTCAAAAATAATGAAACTTAGAAACGTGAAACTTTAATTTTTTAGAAACTCAATGAAATATACACTTGGGAATTTATATAAAGTAAAACTCAAAATCAAAACTCTCAAAATTAGCGTCCTCTCTCTAGGATCGCCCACACTGGAATGGCGCTTGCGGGGGAGGTGACGTTACAGAGAGAGTCGAAGCTTTCTCCCACGCGGGGTACTTACTTCTCCTCTCTTCGCAGTTCAGCCTAGCCGTGCTCTCTCTCTTACTCGTTAGGCCTTTGGGCCCATGGTAGTGTCAACGGCTAAACTGCAGCATCAGCCGTGCACGCGCGCTTCGGCCTAGGGAGGAGAAGTTTGTTATGGTTTCGGGTACATTCCTTTCGCGTTCGTTAAGCGTCGAAGTTTCTGTCACTGAAACTTCGTCACTTAAGAATTTTTTTACAAAGCACAATTTTAAACATTTTGAGTGGGTTTTTAGTTTTTAATAACAATTTTATCTTAATCTACGATTTAAGGGGACCTAACGACCTTAAATTGTCAAAAAATAAAAAATCGGATTTCATTTTTATATTAACCTTAAATTGTTTAAAACGTGTATTAAACAAATATATTAACTCAAAAATACCATAGAAAACAAAAGATAACTTTTATATGTAGCAACAGAAATACATATAAAAATTATTTTTTGTTCTCTATTGTTTTTGCTTCCTTCCTAAGGAAGCCTTGTAATAGTAATTTTTGGAGTTTGTGTAAAAACATGTGGGAAGTGTGTTTTGATGAATTTTTAGTAGAAAAATGGTGTTTTTAGAAAATGTCCGTACGGATGTATGTGTGTGTGTGTGTGTGTGTGTGCGTATGTATACGCCTGTTTCTCAGCTTCTACTTGGTGGATTTTAACCCACCAAGTCTCATTTTCTTTGTTTTTGCTAGAAGATAGTGGGACGAAAGTCCGTTTTTACAATTTATATACGCGTTTTTTTTTTATAGTGATTTTTTAGTTTTGAGATTTCAGTTTTTGCCAACAAAGTTATCGGAAAAGTTAATAAAAGTAAATTGCTTAATATGTACCTGAAAGTGAATAAAATTGCCTATGTTTTTACCGTGCAAAATTTATATTATCGTTCGTCGTTCTTTTATTATACACCATACAGTGCAATTTTTTTAAATCGTTATAACTCAAAAACTAAATAGCGAATCATTCTAAAAAAATATATGATTATTGAAGGTAATTAGAACTATATACCACTTAAATTTTAAGTCATTTCATGGGGCAGATCCTGAGAAAAACATCAAAAACTGAAAAAAATCGTTTTTCTACGTGACGCGATAACTGGAGTAAAAAGGCAATAATCAATTTAAAATTTTGGATTTAGTTAGCATTATATAGCACCTTTATCTCTTTCTTTGGGTTGTTTATGATACCAGTTAGTTTTAAAGATATTAAGCTTCAAAATTTTGTTTTCTTACCCTGTATACTCTATATAACTGAAAACTGTATCGCTTCGATCTCAGTTTCCATTAATGGATTTTAATCTATACTTAGACTCGTTTTTTGCTGTTTTTGTTTTATTAATTTGTTAAAAATAAGATTTTCAGTTACGCATGTGCGTATATTCATGGCGATTTTTCGATCACTGGTGATTTTAGATACGTTCCGCGAACTATATCCTTATCATTATATCTCGGAAACTAACTTTTGAACTTTTCGTTAAAACGTCATGATTATCGGCTAGTTTTTTTCTGTTTTTTGTTTTATTAAATCGTTACAAACAATATTTTCAGTTACGCATTGATTATGTAATATAATTATTTCGAAATAATTTTATCCATCAAACGAAAAAGCATAAAAACTTTATAGAATTATGTATGAAGTAAAAACAATTTAGATATAAAAGCGATACATAAAGTTTAAGGAAGCTACGTGCCAAAGAATTGGCAGCGGTTTTTTTTAGTTTATATGTATGTTTAATACATTATTTTAACGATTAAATGTTAATGTAAAAATAAAATCCAATTTTTCACTTTTCTAAGTTTTAAGGTGGTTAGGTCCCCTTAACAGTGCAAATAACACACTTCTATTATTAAACAATTTTGAAGTGATAAATTTAGTATTTTTGTGTATAAATAGTTTAAACAATGAAATTTAAACTATTTGTGTATTATTTTAGTTTTCAATAACTAACATTATCGTATTCCACAGAAAAAATTATTAAAGGGAACATATTTGTGAATTTACGCAAGGCTTGGTGTCATACATTCAGCATTTCAGAGTATCGATTGTTCAAATACTACGTTTTAAACAATTTGTAAAGATTTTTAAAGTTAAGTAACAATTTTATCGTATTCTACGGAAAAAAATACAAAAGAATATCTATCTTATTCTCATAAAATTATGTTATTACTTAAAAGCACAATTTTGTATTTAAATGCTAGTATTAATTGTTTATTTATGTCGGATTGGCAGTGCTAGAAGCATAGACAGCAATCCGTCAACGATAAAAAATCGCAGAATACAGAGAGTCTCGTCAAAAGGCCATAAAAGCGCGCAATGAAGAAGAGAAGTGCATAGGAAAGCTGGAGTAAAAAGTGGTCGAACTTATCGGAGACTGCCAGTCTGCACCAAGGGATGGAGGGCGTATAGCAAAGCAGGCAGAAGAGCTTAATGTTTTGTAGAGGAACTAAGAGAAAAGCACGAAATAAAGAAATTTCAAAAATCAAAGCTATCAAGATGCCGTTGAAAGCGAGGATAGGTGCGCGAGGATGGTTATTAAGGACGCGGTCTTAACTAGTGCCGAAAGCAAGAGGTCAAGGGGAAGCCCGACCAATAGCCCTGAAAAGGAAAGAAAACAAGTCAGAAAGAAGCAACGACATGAGAGAACAGCAATGCAACGTGAGACTTTTACCCCGAGAATCCCTCACAATGCACCAGAGCCACTGGCGAAAGCCAGCCCCATAAAAAACAAGCGTTCAGAACGAGTACTAGTTAAAATTGGGCAAAACAAGACTCATATAGAAGTCCTGGGAAAAATCCGAAAGGAAGTAAACCCGGACACCACTGGAACGATGGTGCTGGGAGTAGAGCAAACAAGAAGTGGAGATGTCCTTCTTAAACTAGGGAGAGGGTCAGGCAGGAAAGCGATTACTGCGGAAGAAAAAAAAGCAGTGCTGTGTCTTGGACAAGTTAAAAAGGAAGCACGGAAGGCCACCCTAGAAATAAGGGACACGGACTCGGAAGCTATGGAAGAAGAGGTGAGAGCAGCAATAGGAGGAGCCCTCTGAAAGTCGGACAATTGCAGGAGGGTGGCTCTAAAGCCTAACATGAGAGGCGTTAGAATGGCCATAGTGATACTCGGCGAGTGAGAGGCCGAAGAGTTACTAAAGATAAGGCACATCCGCGTGGGCCTTGTAAGTTATAGAATCAGGAAGTATAAAGGTGGTGCGGTGCCACAAGTGCCTAGGCTTCGGACACTGGAAGGATGAGTGCAATGGAGCAGATAAGTCGAACCTCTACTTTAGGTATGGAGGAGTTGATTATCGCATGGCTAAATGCCAAATAGATGCGAGCTGTTTCCTCTGCAAAGAAGATGGACAAATGGAAGAATGCTGTAAACATGTAGCTGCCTTCGGCGGCTTCATTGTATTAGGCGCGCCTTGGAGACGGCGAAGAAAAAAGTAAGAAGAGCTTAAAAGATGGCAATAGCAGGCGAAGCTGGATGTAACATCATCGAGAACATAGTAACGATAAGACAGGGTTGATAATAACTTAAGAATCACTTAAGGGGAGGCCGGATCTAAAGCTTTGCAACGCCGCCACGGGTCATTTTGTATTTCCAATTCCAAAAAAAAAAACTAAAAGTCAGATTGACTTCTAGTTTCGCTAAAACGATTTCTTGAACTCAACACTACGCCGGAAAGTTCGTTATATTAATTAAAGCCATTTTATATTAACGTTTTCTGATACAATAAAGATATTTGGAGATTAGGTGAGGTTTTCTGTAGCCGCAAACTACTCGCGTCTATTTCCAATGCCAAAAAAAAACTTAAGGTCCAATTGACCTTTTATTTTAATAGAATGATTCATTGATCTAAGCACTACGCCGGAAAGTTATTGGTTTTTGATTGTAAGTTTTATTTAAAAAGCTATACTCAATCGAAAAATAGCGTTTTAAGACACGGCCGCCCCTTAAGATTTAGGCATGATTGTTATTTGAGAATTGGTTAAGATCTCACTTGATTCTCAAGTGAGTTTTTTCAGGAGGGATACTAATGTCGTGCATATTTCTGCTCTTGAAGATCGAATGAATGTAAGACAATTTCCAGTCTTTAAGAAAGTATCTGGATCTCAAAATTTTCTTAAATGTGATGAGACTGCATTTCCAGGGCGGACCAACATTTTTTAACGAATAGATTTGAAAGACAAGGCCTGGTTGTCTTTCGTTCGTCTTCGTCTTTTATATATATATCATTTAAAATTAATTTTGATTCTTTCCATTTTTGATTATATAAATCTGGTCCACCACATTTTCTGATAATAACCATCGAACTCTAATAAATCTTTTTGATCGACCTTTTTGTTTTTACGTAGCATAATGAGGAAAAAAATTTTGTTTTTCATTTTATTAATGTGTTTTGGTTTCATAGTGATTCTGTAATTTTTTTGTGATAATGTTATCGAAAGAGTTGATAAAAATAGTAAATGTGTACCTAAAAATGAATAATATTTCATATCTTTTCACCGCGGATAATTTAGATTGCCGTTCATCGTTCTTTTGTTATGCATTAAAAGCTGTGATCAGATCACTACACTGTTTAAGTTGTACAAAAATCATGATTGTTATAAATAATACTTACTGTGTAAATATCAAGTTATTTCACTAATTATTTCCTGAGAAAAACTCAATTATTGAAAAATGAAGTTTTTGTTTTCTACCTACAGAAGCTTTGCATTTTACAACCAAATTAATTAAAAAAAGAAGGCATGAATCATATAAAAAATTTGTATTCAGACGGATTTTCTTGTTATCTTAATTCTTATAAGCTGCTTATTAGCTTAATTTAATTTATTTTTTGTCAATATTTTTTCGAAAACTTAAGGTTAAATCTATAGTAAAGTATAATAAAAGTACATGAGTTACGATTTTTACTCCAATATTTTTTAAGCGATATTGTTTTGTAAATTCGATTTTATTAATGATACATTTAAACAATTGAGAGCTTACGTGATCAATATGGCAGCACAAAGAATGAAAATACATATAGATGTATAAACGCATGTAAATTTTAATACATAAGATAACCTCTTTTGTTCTCTTCAAAATGATAATACAGATAAATGAGAGACAATGCTTCAAAATAAAAATAGATTCATGGTGACTAAATTGATGTACTTAAATACCCGCTCTTTAGGTTAGATCTTCAACACGCCTCCTTGGACTGTACGGAAAGTTCACTTTAAAGTACATCTATTACTCCTAAACTTTTCAAATTTTTGTTTACATAGCGGTTTGGTAAAAATATTCGCAACATTTTCATTAGTATCAATTTTACAGACATCAATCAAATTTTCTTCTACGCTCTCATGTACAGTATGGTAATGAATTTCAATATGCTTAGAATCTTTTCTCATGTTTCCATTTCTGGCAATATTTATAGCACCCGAATTATCTTCATAAATTTTTATCGGTTCTTTGATATTTATTCCGAATATTTTTACCAACTCTCTGAAATATTCTAGTTTGCTTGCTACTTCTGATAATGCTCTGCGTATGTCGACGCTTTAGTGATACATTTTTGTTTTCTAGACTTTCAATCAATTACATTTTCAAACATTCTTCTAACATAACCCGTCGTAGATTTTCTATCAACAATGTCTCCAGTCCAATCTGCATCAACACAGCAGTCTATAATATTATTACAATTTTTTTCTTTTATAGTTCAAACATAAGTCAAACATTCAAATATTTCAGTACTCTTAAAGCATATTTCCAATGAATGTGGTTATAACAATTTTGATATCTACTTGAGTAATTTACACTATTACTTATATCTGGTCTAGTGCTTGAAATCTGGTCTCTCTTGCTTAATGCCCAGTCTTTCCGCATTTGTAGCATTTTCCTTTGTTGGTGGCGAATGCGTTTGATTTTCTTTCAGAGTCTTCGTTTCCGTGTTTCATCTCGGCAAGCTTGCTCTTATCTTTCACGTAATCAGCTGTCTGATCTTCTTTTTTCAACGCGTGTATCAGATCTACAATGTAACTGTACGATTCAAGCAACGTGTTGAGCATATAATTAAATTTTTCTTTCTTACTTATTTTTGCACGGGCACTTTTTAGTTCGTTAATTGACTTTTCGAAATCACTGTACAGGCGAAGTGCACTAAGAGTGGCGTCCGCTTACCGTACGGTATCGGACGATGCGGTCTGCATTATAGCAGGCATGCCGCCCATTGACCTTTTAGCACTAAAGAAGGCTGCCGTAACACTATAATTATTTAGCCTTAACTTTTCAAGTCTATTTCTGCACACGATTTGCAAAGCTGTTGACTCTTTCAAATACATACTATCAAACTTTTTGATTATTTGATACGAACGAAGAGGAGAACGAGTCGGAAAGCGATAAAGAGTAGACGACGGGACTCGAACCCACGGACCCGAGGTTGCGAAAGTAGTAAGGGCAAAGGGGATTCTACCTCAAGTTACCATCAGAGTTTCGATTTATACCTTACCGACCCCGATAACTATCGGTCGGTAAGGCAGTTCTGCCTTATCGGCCCCTCTCCCCGTGGCATCCCACGTCCATCGGTTCCCTGCAATACCGGCCGGGGGATCGATGCTGGCATCCCGCGCGCCTGCAATACCGGCTGGGGGATCGATGATGGCGTCCCGCAATATCGGCAGCCCCCCAGATAACAGCACAGGCCGGCAATTTCAGGGCACGGTGTGCCGAGCACGAGTGCCGTCATTTGGCCGTCATGTTGCGGTCATGCACGAAGAATTCCCGGATAACATCATGCCGGCACATCGTCGGCACAATGATGACATGTGTGGGACATGCGTGGCTGCACTGTGACTAATTCCTGCCCCGCTGCCAGGACGGCACAGTGACAGCACGTGTGAAAAGCACGCGTGCCGTCCATGTGCCGTCACAGTGCTGAATGAATGTGCCACTCGGAATATTTGAGATTTAACCAGTGTGACAGCACTGCGACGGCACATGGACCGCACGCGTGCTTTCCACGCGTGCCGTCACTGTGCCGTCACATTACGGTCACAGTATGCTAGCACACCGTGCTCTCCACAGGCAGAAATTCAGTAAATATTTTTATTTATTATATTAAAAACATATTTTGTAAATAATAAGAATATAGTATATTTTAATGGATAAACTTTATTTTTTATATATTAAGCTGTGACTTGATTTAGAAAATAATCTATTCATCGCAGACTGCGAAAGTATGTAGGATCGAACATCGGGGTCGTCCACAAGGCACTCAATTTCCATTTCTTCCTCCGCGTCGTCGCTTTCATCTCCATTTTCTCGATCATATTTATCATCACTCGCTTCATCTTCTTCTACGGTATCATCTTCCGTTTCCTTTTCTGTATCTTGCACACCATCCTTCTCCTCAGCATCATTCCCGATGTCATCCCCTGCACCATTGCCAAAATTTTCTAGAAGGTACTCGTCATTCTGGGCATTATGAATTCCGGCGATGGTGGTTATCACGTTATTATTTGGTCTGCAAAACAATTTTTTTATTAAAAAAAAATAAAGAGAAGGCGGAAGGCAAAAAACGAAGCAGGTAGGGAAGAAGGAAGAGAAGGGTTGGAGCTTGGAGGTAGTGAGGAAGGGATGAAAGGACGGAGGAGGAAAGGGATGGAGAGAGGGACGGAAACCAGGAAAGAAATGCGGAAAGAAAGGAAATAATAAATGAGTGAAGAAGGAAGGGGAGGGGACGAAAGCGAAATAGTGAGGTCAGACAATATTATTATTTTACAGTGTTAAGGGGGGTCCGAAAGTCAATTCAAATCTAGATTTCGCGCCACAAAATAGCAGACGACAAAAGTAACTAATTTGCTTATAACAAACAATAAAAGCGAAATTATGAAAAACTAGGACATCACTGCCCTCCGTTATGTAATTATCTACCATTTTACAAAGTTTGACACTTATAAATAAATATCTCGCCGAATGGCATTCGAATTATATGATTTTGAGACATTATTCGAATGCCATTCGGCGAGATATTTATTTATAAGTGTCAAACTTTGTAAAATGGTAGATAATTACATAACGGAGCGCAGTGATGTCCTAGTTTTTCATAATTTCGCTTTTATTGTTTGTTATAAGCAAATTAGTTACTTTTGTCGTCTGCTATTTTGTGGCGCGAAATCTAGATTTGAATTGACTTTCGGACCCCCTTAAAATAATGTCAAATAATTTTAGTAAAGGCTACTCACAGTATTATGGTACTGTTGTGACTCAGCAATTGGTTCTGCTCCGGCACCATTAACTTAGTTCTCTTCGGAGTAGTAGCTTCAAAGTAATCTCCCCCATTGCTTCCTCCCCATAGTTTCTTTTTTTGAAGCTCTATCAGGCTCCTCCTCGAAGTGCTTGTTTCCAAGCGATCCTCAGCGCTTGCATCTGGCGATCGAGACCTGGATCTAGACTGTCGAGGTACTTGCATTTTTGGTGGCTCCATCACCCTCCTCCTCGAAGTACCGACTTCTTCAAAGCGATCCTCGCTCCTACTCAGCGATCGAGACCTTGATCGTCGAGGTGGCTGATTTGCAGGAGCTTTTGCTGCAATTTGGCGTCGCAAGCTCTCTTTCAGAGCCTTCAGAGCTTTAGTCACGGCGTCCGAAAACTCCGTGCTGTCGGGGTTTTTAAATTTTTTGTGTGAGGACACCGCTTCTGCAAAGGAAAAGTAATTATATCATCAACATAATAAGTAAAGAAGAAGTCGAGAGGCAGAGAGGAAGTGACCGGATGTGTTGTTTGATGCGGCGTATCTCGCGTGTGTGTGTGTGTTGTGTCGTTCGAGCGCGTTTTGTATGTGTGTTTGTGGGTGTGTGTGTGTGTGTGGTGTTGTTGTGTGTGCGTGTGCCGTGTGTCTGTGTGTGTGTTGTAAATGTACTAATAAATATATAATTTGCAGGTCGATAATCTAGTGTATTGGGTGGCCACAACGTCGAGGATTCTATTTCCTTATACCAAGAACAGCTTTGCAGTGGAGAATTTGCTGAAAAAATTTCTTGGCTTGGCCAGCGAAGTAAAAATATTACAAATCTTTCTGAATCACGCTTCATGACAGCTTGTGAAGGTAATATTTCATGCCGTTCTTCCCTCTACTCCCCCTCCCCCTTCCTTTATCTTTCATGCCCTTCTTCACTTTCCCTTATCTTTTTTTTCTATTTTTGCTCCTTCTTTCTTTCTTCGCGTTCACTCTTCCTCTCTTCTTTCGTCGGC
>CM053172.1:19600535-19661213 GCA_012977825.3 Pteromalus puparum | reverse complement strand
CCACTACTATATATATGTGTGGCTGGGACAATGCTATCGTATAGAAAAGGTCTGTGTGTGGTGTCAGCTCAATCGCTTCCTCCGTGCTGTTATTATACAGACTCGTATCGCCAGATACATTTCATGAATTCTATTTGACTCCTCTCTCTTTCTGTGTGTAGGTATGCAATAATATCTAAGAATAATTTACAAAAGGGAATAAAAATGAAGCATGTATATAAATTATTAAACCAACTAACAAAGCAAAATGCATCAAGAACAAAATATCTAGATAAAATAAGGTTATTTTGCAAATTTACATATTTTACGACACGGGTTCAACGCGTTTTAATTAGTTATACATTGAAATATTATAAAAAACTATGAACGAATGAAAGAAAGGATAGATGAAAAGTAAATAATTTAAAGAAAACTTTTACGCTTTTTGTAGATGCTACTTCCCAAGTTCCGATATACTCCTCAAAACCTGCAAATCCAAAATGCAAAGTCCTAAAGTCTTGCTAGCTGCTGCACTACGAGTCACACAGGCACTGATATTAATAAATAATTATTCGCTGCAACTCCTTATACGACTATTATTCAATATTTTTGCGAGAATGCGAGCGGGAGCACGTGCTTTCGATGCGAAGGCTAGACTGCAAATGGCACGATGCAATATGGCGGATTGGCGGGTTGAACGTGTACAATTGGCGCAAAAATGCTGATACTTTATATATAATGCCATATATGCCAAAAATATCATTGAAAATGTGGATATTAAAAATAAATATATCAAATTTTCTTATTATCTGTGCATATTTCTATTTTTTGCTCGTATAAAATTAGCATTGAGAGTTAGCACGGCGTGCCATCCGTGTGCTTTCCCAGTGCTAACACAGTTTGTGGAGCATGCGTGCTGTCCATGTGCCGTCATATTGTCGTAGCTTAAAGCTCTACACGCGGGAAGGCACTCTGACGGCACAGGGCAGTCATGGAATGTCATGGAATGTCACGGAATGCTGCTCTCCGCGGCGACATACTATGTGAGCACACTGTCGGCACAGAGCGGTCACGGCGTGCTGGCACGCCATGCTCGCCACGTGATGTTATCTGGGCCTGCTTTCGGACATGGAAATGGCGGCATTATGCTCGGCACAATGTTGGCTCGCGTGATGGCACAATGACGGCATGTAATGCTAGCAATATGCTTGAATATGCCAAACGTTTATTTTTCATTGTTTTTAAATAAATAGCACATGCACAGGGAGCTCTAACTAAGCGTTTGCGCATACCCAAAAATGCAACAAATGGGTTATTGAGCGGAAAAAAAATGAAAAAAAATATTGTCGTCAGCGAGACTTGAAACCGAAACCTTTCGGTTGCTTGGGAGTCCGACACTTTGCCACTGAGCCACGAACAGTAGTTACAATTGATACTTCGATGCAGCCTTATGTACTTTGCGCGGGACTATGAAATTTAACAATAATTATTAACAAATGCTTGGTTTATTGCTATTAGCGTATAAATAAGCTACTTAGCGATATTAGCAGCTACTGTCGTGCCCGTAATTACGAAAAAGCCGTGTTTTACCGAAAATCATTGATATAGACACTGTAAAGTCTATAAATTATTTAAATTTTTAGAAAATTTTTAGCTGTAACTTGCTGTTGCCCAACACGATGATCGATGATGGCATCCCGCGTCCCGCGGTTCCCTGCAATACCGACAGCCCACGGTCTCAAAAAGATTGTTGATCAATGTTTTTACAGTTATTGTCACGGATGAGCTTTGGGCTCTCCGACGACATCTCCGATGGCATGCATTTCGAGCGATGCGCTAGACGCATCGTCAGCGAAGGAACATCGCAGCCGAAAGTCTCCACGTGCAGAAGTGCAACGCTGCACTTCGGCACATGGAACCGCTCGCCGTCGACGAGTCGCATCGACGAGCGAGCGGGCAGATCACCGGCGACCACGAGTGAGGACGGAGCTCCTCCCACTGCAACTATCAGTAATATACGTTCTATACACCAGCCAGAGTTCTTTTCTCCCTCCTCGTGACCTTCATCTTCCGTCACATTTTGGCATCCCTTGTGGCGCGAGGATTCGCAGGGAGAAATAAAAATACAGGAAAAGAGAGTTATTCTGTCAGAAAACTCGACAATTTTTTTTGGTTGAAAAAAAAAACTTCAAGAGCGCCCTTGCACGGACATCACCTCCGCAAGGCAATCATCAACAGCATTACACAAGTAAGCGTCTGAACAAGAAATAAACTCCTGGTCGCCGAGACTCACGACATCCGTGGAGCTTAAACAAAAATTCGCAAAGGCCGCACCGACCTCCTCACTCGACATCAACCACGTCAAGTGAAAAACAGCGGCCTCAAAAAACGAGCAAGCGCCGGCGAGCCTTGCAGAACACCACCAAGCCCGCCAGGCTCCACAAAGTCCACCTGGACCCACAAAGCCCGCCTGGGCCAGCGTTGGAGTCAATTAGCCGTCGGCGCGGACCAGCCGCCGACGAGCCGATCGACCGGCACCAGCCTCCACGCGCAGCACAGTGTCAGCGCGGACCAGCCGCCGACACGCGCGACAACAGATCCAACAACCAGCCCAGACGAGCAGACAGCCGGATCCGCAGCGGTCACCACCAGCCTGCTAAACGAGCACCATGCGTGTCGTCTTCGCAGCGATAGTCATCTCAATGTAAGTCGTTTCCTTATTAGACGCAATTTGGCTCATAATATTCGCGCACATTCAACAAATTCTTTTCGCGCACCCTTGTCCTGCTAATACCGTGGAGTGCCGTCCATTCAGTTAAATATTTAAAGCAGTCGCATGGCTCCCGCGGGGATATTCGGTGCGGCGCGGGGCGTATTCGGGCTAGGCGCGAGAAAAAAGCAACTTAATACCCAAGCGGAAAGCGAGCCGGAGTGGGACGACGAACAAAGGCAATACGCGCGAAACGTATATAGGAATACTATAAAAATGACGCCGCGCACGCGAAGGGTGGTACAAAAGCACTTGAGTAGGGACTGCTTAATATCGAGCGGTTCCGAGGACGAGCCCCGGGACGCGAGAATGGCGACCAATTGGGTCGATGCGCAAAGAAACCTGCTAGATAATCACAGCAGACCGCCGCTATCATACGAATTGCCAAAGCAATCGGATGACAGCGAAGATAAGTTAATCATGCTAGAGGGTGAGAGCCACGCATGGGACGAAGCGGCTGCGAGCGCAGGGTTCCCTGAATCAGGCACAGCGGACCATAATAACATCACCACGAACGTAGAACTTGCAGGAGCTGCAGGCGCGACTCGGGAAAATATAGTAAGCGAAGCCGCGGGTCAGGTTGACGTAATAGGAGTTCAGGAAAAATTCGACCGGCTAAAGTTAAGCAGAAATGTTTGCGACAAGATGGAGATCCCGCTCGCAGCGAAGGAACAGCTCGCGATCAATGAAAAATGCGTTGCCGGCGTGTCAAGTCTTTTCGATATAAAAAACATCACGTGGGGTAAGGGTCTAAGCCAAATTTTACCGAAAACCGGGTTAAACGAGAAGCCTTGGGCAAGTAGAGGCCAGAGCAACATCGGACCCAGGCATAGAGACCACGGCGGTAACGCGCAAAATATAGTTCAAAAAAAAGTCGCACCCACCGAAATTCCCACAGCTCAGCGATCCGTGTGCAAATTAGATCTAACCCGGGAAGAACTTGAATTAGTACTGAGTATGCGCGAAGGCCGGCTACTCAAAGAAGGTCGGGGAAAGCAGAAGCCAATCGTGGACCAAGGTTCCAGCGAGGAAAGCGGAAGCGAGTACCGGAGCGTACGCAAGGCGGTAGCACATAGAGCACAGCCCGAGAATATGTCCACTAGACCCTATCGTCCCAGAAGCAGAGACGCCGAGCGTCTCGACACTATAAATAAACAGGTGCTCAACCCATTTAGCGAGGGCGAGCTCCGAGAAGCCGCGCGCCGTCGTCATTATGGCGAGAATCATCGCGACGAGTTCAGCCGAGATCAGCGTCGGCCAATGAGCCGAACCGAAAACGTAAGATCAATGAGAGCCAGTGCATTGAACAGACATGTAGCAAGAAACGGTGATAGCCGAGACCGCGGTCGAATTTATCCATCAGACAGCGAGTCGGACGAGGATCCCCGCGACCGCAAACGCCCGCTGAGGCGCACGCCGGACCGGGAGCGCGAGCCACCGCGTCGAGGTCCGAACCGCCGCAATCACCGAAATTTTGCTGGGTTTTGGCCGTCAGGCGGCGATCCAGACGATGATCCAAGCGACCCTAGCGATGACAATAGTGTAGCGATATGTAATGGTAACCCCAGACGCGACTTCCGTCCCAGGGGCAGCATGCCCTTCCACCAGGCGGTAAATTTTATCCCAGCATTCGGCGGCGATCCCGACGAGTTGAATCAGTTTTGCAGCTCCGTCAGGAAAGTTCTATACTCCTTCGGCAGAGAGTACGAGGACTACCTGCTAATGTACATCGCGAATAAGTTGAAAGGTAAAGCCGCCGACGGGTACCGCGCTCGCACAACGAGCTATCTATCGGTTGAACAGCTGTTAAACGATCTAACACTACAATACGGAAATATCGGTATCGCAGACGAGGTACAAGCGCAAATAAAAGTATTAAAACAAAAACCGGGCGAAGCCGTCGGAGATTACGGGCTACGGATGCAAAGACTGCACAATAGACTACTCACGATCATCGAATCGGCCCCAGACCTATCATCGTTCGACAGAAGAGCGAGAAGACGTTACGCAGACGACGACGCGCTGCAGCAATTTACTTTTGGTCTTGTATCACCTCTCGATCACCAGGTCCGAAGCGAGCGACCACGCACCCTCAACGAAGCGATTAAGATAGCATTAGAATTCGAGGGAAAGCAGAGCGCGCGACGCATAATGTACGGCGACATTGAAGCCACTATCCCAGCAATGCTCGCTCTGCCTGCCCCAGCGCAAGTACGTAGGGCCGTAGCAGAAGAAGTTAAACCACCGGAAAATCAGGCAGTAGAGGCGGACGCGAATAACCAGCAGAAACAATATTGCAATTACTGCGATATGAGTAATCACGCACTCAGAGATTGCGGCGTCTTAATAAGACACGCGTTGAAAAAGATAATAACGAACCCTGATAGAAAAAATAATAACAATTCGAATGATAATGGTAACAACTCCGGCAACAATTCGAACAATAATGGGGCAAATAATAATAATAACAACGGGAATAGAGGACAACGTAACTTCCGTAAAAATAATCGTTCTAATAAAAACGACCATCGCAATAACAACAATAACAACAGCGGTAACGGTAATAATGGTAACAACAACAGTAATAACAATAACGATAATTCAAGTAATAATCACGGCACCAATAATAACGCGAACGACGCAGGAGGCGACCACTCCCAGAATTTAAACTAGATGGGCGCTCGCCGCGTTCCTCAAGCGTCGGGCGTCGACACATAGAGCCAGAATTCGAGCAAATAACCGAGTCAGCAAATATAAGATTCCTGACTGCTGGGCGGCAACCCCCAATTGTAAATATAAATTGCCCTCAATTAATAAATAGAAAAGGAGGAGCGTCCGTGGCTCGGTTGGGTAAGGCGCACGCCTTGGCCGCATTACTATACCGCCACGAGTAAAAATAGTAATTAGCGTGCGTGTGCGAGATAATAGTGTGAAAATAGGATGGGTCCCACTGATGGATCTCCACCCTAACCTGCTCTTCGGAAATTTCATCGCGGAAAATAAAAATGGACGCATACTCGCAGAATGCATAAACATTGGGGAAACAGAAGTATCGGTTGCCAGCCCGATAGTGGATTTGCAAGAATGCGAAACAATCGCGGCAAATTCGCTTTATCAAGCCGATGGGGACGGCTCACCTGACCGGGTTGCGGAATTTTCGGCAAGTTTAAGACGGTTGTTCGACGCGAATAAATTACAAGGAAAATATAGAGAAGTCAACGTGTTGAACGAAAAAATGCGCGCAAACAATAAGGCCAGGCTCGAAAGAGTCGAGAAAATTTTGCAGCTGGCCGATTTGGAGGGTTGTAACGCGGAAGAAGTCGAATATATTCGTGAAATAATTGACGAATATTCGGGCGTATTTGGTCTCGAAGGAGAACCACTACCGGCGACGCACCTCTTACAACATAAAATCATATTAAAATCAAACAAACCGGTAAAATGCCAACGCTTCAGATTCCCGCCAGCGCTTAAAGAACACATGACTCGCGAATTGCAGAAGCTTCGCGAACAGAATATCGTTGTGCCGTCAAACTCAGACTATTCGTCAATGCTTTGGATTGTCCCAAAAAAGCCAGATGCAAATGGTAACCGAAAATTCAGGCTGGTAACCGACTTCCGGGCATTAAACGAAATTTCGGAGGGGAGCTGCCATCCTCTTCCATTCACGAGCGATATCCTTGAGCATCTTGCATCTGCCAACTACATAACGGTGATGGACCTAAAACAAGGCTATCACCAGGTAGAGATGCATCCCGAGTCCGCGCACTTAACCGCATTTTACGCGCAGGACGGCAGACACGGGAATCAATTATTACAATTTAATAGAATGGCTATGGGGCTAAAAGAAGCTACCATAACATTCACACGCGCTATGTCTCTGGCAATGGCCGGACTCCAAGGAGACGAGGTCGAGATATACCTCGATGATCTCATGGTGTTCAGCGAGACCCTCGACGAACACAGAGTGCGTCTCCGCCGGGTATTAAAAAGATTGCTAGACGCCAACATGACGGTGGAGCCGAGGAAGTGCCAGTTTTTAAAAAGAGAGGCGCATGTACTCGGCCACATCGTAGGCGGTGGTTTTATTAAAACCGATCCCGGGAAAATAAGGGCAATGGCGGAATACGCGGTCCCCACTAACCCCAAAAAGCTCAAGCAGGCCCTAGGTCTGTTTAGCTACTATAGGAGGTTTATAGAGAACTTCTCGAAAGTGGCATACCCGCTGTTCAAGCTTCTCAAGAAGGGCACGAAATTCGTATGGGGAGTAAAAGAGCAAGCCGCGTTTGATGAATTAAAATCGTTAATGTGCAAAGAGCCAGTCTTAAAGGCGCCAGATCTCGAGCAACCCTTTATTGTAGCAACTGACGCGAGCGATTTTGCCCTGGGCGCCATTCTAAGCCAGGGAAAGCTGGGAAAAGATCAACCATGCGCTTATGCCTCTCCCCTTAGGCCTCCCTTTANCTGCCTAAAGGGCAGCGAATTAAAATACCCCACCTACGATAAAGAACTGCTTGCGATCGTGTTTGCTAAAGACCAATTTCGGCATTATTTATACGGCCGGAAATTCACGATAGTCACGGATCACGAGGCGTTAAAACATTTTCACATATCAAAAACCGCTGCCAAGTCATTGGCACTTAGCTTCCTCCTATTCTGCTAGTGGAAGAGAACACAGAGTATACAGGGTGAGAGTTGATGAATTTGAATCTTAATATCTTTTAAACTAAAAGGCTTCATAAGCTACAAAAAGAACCTAGCCGAAGTGATCAAAAGATCAATCTTTTCCTAAAATTTCAACTCAATTTAAACCTTTTTACTCCCGTAATCGTACTACATAAAAAAAAAACCGCTGCCAAGTCATTGGCACTTAGCTTCCTCCTATTCTGCTAGTGGAAGATAATTACATGAGACAATCAACTCATTCTTTGATTTAAATATTCGTTACTATTCGATACTAAAAGGATAGGTTTACTCGAATTCAAAATCAAAAAACATATGCACGTCCAATCTTATTACGATCGATCACGTAGTTCCAGAATTATAACAGTATACGTACGCACGCATGCACGCACGCACGCACGCACGCACGCACACACACACACACACACACACACACACACACACACACACACACACACAGACAAAACCATCTGCACGGACATTTTATAAAACCATGAAAACTCTCAAAATATACTAAGCTTTAATTATCAAATTATATGGTTTAACAAAAATAATAATGTTCAGTCACACAGAGTATACAGGGTGAGAGTTGATGAATTTGAATCTTAATATCTTTTAAACTAAAAGGTTTCATAAGCTACAAAAAGAACCTAGCCGAAGTGATCAAAAGATCAATCTTTTCCTAAAATTTCAACTCAATTTAAACCTTTTTACTCATTTTAAAGATTACATGTTAAAAAAAGTATGAAAACAATTGTAAGCTACTGTATACAGACACTGATAGTTTGATTTATGAAGTCACCTGTGATGATTTTTATGAAGATATTAAATCAAATATCGAACGATTCGATACATCAGATTATCCAGAAAATAATATTTTTGGAATCCCTGGTAGAAAAGCGCCGATTTAAAATGGTGGTAAAGGCAGAAACTGGCTAAGTAAAATGTGAAAAAACTAGACATTTTAAATTCCTCAAAAGTAGCGATATTTTGTATATTTTTTATGGGTGAGAATTATATTTCATGAACGTATCAATAAATCAATTAGTTTTTTTGATGCAAAATACAAAATTATTAATATTTATGCGCAAACTGAATAATTTTAATAATTTAAACATATGGCGAAGCTCGTAAGGCTTGTGTGGAAGAACGTCTACGTGGCTCAGTCGGTTAAGGCGCACGACCGTACTTATTTGCCCTCGTGCAGGGCGTGGGTTCAAATCCTCGGTCAGACAGAATTTATTCAGATGCAAATAATTATTCTATACTTTCCTATAACCAAAAAACTCGAATCGAAGCCTGCTAGCGACGACTTTCCAATTCTAACCTCGAACCGCGTTAAGCCACGTGTAACTCAGCTGTGTAACTCGACCAACTATAATGGGCAGTTTGTACATAAAAACAAGGTACGCAGATTGAATCCAAGAACTGCCCATTAAGTAGGAGAAAAAGCGTTACATTCTGCATAAGAAATGGCAAATAAAACTGTCTAGTTCTTAGATTCTATGCCAAGAACTGGCCATTAAGTGGGTTACCGATTCTACCAGGGGTGCCTCGTATGAATAAGAAAGTTGGTGGACTTAAGAAAGATGAGTGCAATGGAAATATACTTACTGAATTCGTCGGATTGAGAAGTAAAATATATAGCATACGAGTTGATAATGTAGATTTTGTGAAGAAAATTAAAGGTATAAAGTCGTCAGTTGTGAAAAAAACTATTTGTTTCGACGACTATCTAGACTGTTTAAAAAATCAAAAAAATTTGAAAAGAAAGCAATCTGTTATCCGATCAAAATTACACAATGTTGAAACCATACAACAACAAAAAATTGCACTTAGTCCGTATGATGATAAAAGATTTCTTGTACCTAATAGCAATGAAACGCTGGCTTGAGGATACTATAGAATAGAGTGAGTATTCACCTTTGCAAAATCAATAACAATACATTATGTAATTAGAAATATTATGAACAAAATTTTAATTAGTATGAATTAATTTCAGGTTATGGAGTGTTGATAATAATTCGAGCAAACAAAAAAAAGAATCTACGTTTTAGTGATAAAGTTTTGATTCATAATATGCGTGTATGGAAATTTGCATATCAGAGTGCTCGACGTGGAGAATGGATGCAGGTTGCACGTGATCGTGAACGTTTTAGAATGAGAATTGAAAGAACTGAAGTTATTATTAATCCAGTGCTTTTAAAAAATATCTCACAGTTTTGTTAATACTATATAAAGGAAAGATGATTATACATCTTTCCTATAATGTAAGGTTTATTTTGTATATATAAATAAATTAAAAGAAAATTTATTCTGAATATGTCGTTTATTCATATTTTTTTCTATTACAAATCATTTTTACTTATCCAACTATTATGTGTATCATCAAATCCTAACCATTTTACATAGTAATTATTACCACGCTTCTTAACAACTTTTTCTATTAAATGAACATCCGGACACTTTGCCTTTTGTAGTTCTTCTTCATAAAATCCTCCAGAAATTGCCTGATTTTGATAGTCTTTTAAGAGGTAAGTATATGGAGCCGTATGATTTACTCGGTCAATAGTAAAGATCTCAGTCGACCAGTTGGGTGTATACCTTTCTCAAACATCTGCTTACTGTTACTCACTCGAACTCTGTCACCCACTTTGAATTTAGCACAGTAATGGGTTTGAAACTTTTCGTTTCTTGATTTTGTTATATATATTAGATGCATTATCAACTGTAACATTTTTAGGCTTAATACCAATCGTTCGATGTTTCGTATCAGTATATTGTTTTAATAAGGTTGATAAAATTTTCAACCATTTATGATTTCCATTCAAACTAAACAGTTTCCACATTTTAGTTTTAAGTGTACGATTAAAACGTTCACTGATTGAAGCTTTCAGATTGCTGTAGGTAGAGTACAAGTGTATTTTATAGCGTTTCATGAGATTTTCAAATTCCTTGTTATAGAATTCCTTGCCATGATCAGTTTGTAAATTTTTTGGTACTCGTCCTTGCTTCAAAATAGATAGCATCGCTGCTGTCACATCTTTTCCAGTCTTCTGCTGGATTGGAACTGCCCATTCATATTTGGAAAATATATCAATCACTGTGAGCATATACTTATAGTTGTTATTATCTTGAGCATAAGGTATCATCTCCACAAGATCAGCTTGGCATGTTTCATCAATATCTCGAATATCAACTTTTCTGCGTATATAATTACGTCGAGCTGGCTTGTGCAATTCTTCTACAACTTGATGTCGCTGATCCATAGTTTTAGAATCTTTTATAACCTTGTTGTTGAGGAAAAAAATTCGTATTCGTAGAATATTTCTCAGTACACTTCATCCAGGAATTAGAAGATGAGCTATCTTTTTTTCTGATTATCAGACGTATTGTTATTAAGTTTTTTATAGCTTGCTTGTTCAGGAAAAGAGTGTTTATTCGTAGAATACTTTTTCCGATCCATGTTCACTTTTTTTTAACTTCAAGTAGCAGTTTATGTATTGTATCAATATTAACTGCAAGTGCTCTTAACTTTTCATCAATTTCGTCTCTAAGAAGTTCAACTATTTCATCTAAATTAGTGATTTCACTTTTTAGTTCTGTTAAATTGTTAAATTAACGGCGTCACTTGAATCCTTAGGATCTGCTACGTTGCATAATCTTTTATCTTGTAAACTATATTGACCATCAGCAGTGAGTTTATATCCAATCCCTAGAGGTCCTCAAATACCTTCTGCGCTATTCAAATGTCGTCCGAACAGGTCAACACTCATAATTCAAATAACTAGCTTTGTACTCAAGTACTCTTATTTATACTCTTAATCGATTATATTAGCTTCACGGAGTTCTTCAATTATAGACTGAATTTCATTCACATGGTTTTGATTACCAGCAGATGTTTCAGCTATTAATAATCGCAGTCGATTAACAAGTTCGTTTGGATCATCCCAGTATATATAATCAGTATTTGTATAATGTCTTGCAATTTTAAAGGGAGGGGGTAAACCTGCACCTTCCTTAGACTTACGTTTATTATCCTTGTTGATTGACAATTTTGCAATATAGTCAATGTATTTTTTTGAATTTGATTCACGTATTGACTCCTCTTCTCTATAATATTTCTTATGTGCACTCGTTTGTTTAATAATTTTAGCATAATCTGACAAATCAGCTTTATTTATATTAGCAGATTCAGGTTCTTTTTTAAACAATAATTCAATCAATCCAGGGCTCTTTGCATACTGTTTGTTTCCCAAAATAATAAACTCATCATTGTAGGAAAAAGGAGTGTTTCCAATATAAAAATCATCAGTTTTTTTTACGTACACCGTAAGTTAAATCTAATGCTCTTGTCTCACCTCTCTTTATCATTGCAATATATTTATCTATAACTACATCTTTTTTACTACCTGCATCCAGTACATTAACCTGATTTTTTGTATCTCCCTTTAAGTTTTCATTAACATAAGCTGGTTTGTCTTCTTTCACTACTTCGTTTTCATCTTCTTCTTCTTCTTCTTGCTTAAGTTCATAATCATCATTATCATCATCGTTGTCTTCTTCTTTTTTCACTACACCTTTTTTCTTGAAACTCTACTACGCGTTTCTGTGATATCAATCAACTTTTCAAGCGGTTCGACAATAGGTTTAAAAGTTGTATTCGCTACTTGTTCAGCATCTAATTTACTCAATTTTAAACTAATTATATTTACGTTTAATAGCTTTTCGAGCTTTTTCCATCTGCTGAAGAATATCAATTTGCTCTTCGAAATTAGCCATGTTGACCTGTTAGTGTCTCACATGCAAATTATTAATCTATATCAAATTTGTTGTATTTATAATGAATTGATCAAAGCCTTTTCTATATCTTCCATTTTCCATGTTACAATCTTTATTAATCACAATAAAGCTAAGGTCCAACAAAATCCGCAAAAATCTTTAAAGCGCTGAAATGACATATCCGTATTAACGTGATCATTATAAATATGTTTTAGATTCATATCATCTTGACGGAATATAATTACAAGGTTAACATTATCACGCACAAGATGTTTAGGGACTTGAGCATACGACTGACAGAGGTAGAAAGAATCTACACACTTATGTCTACCCATACAAAAAAATGCTTTAACATTATCTTGTTTTTCACAAGCAATATCATCGAATATCATTATTGAATTTTCTCGAGCATTATCTGGCGATATGACAAGATCATGCTCACTAAAAGGTAGATATTGAATCCCCTCGATAGGTTCAACGAGTTTCTTTAATAACCGATACCTAGGTTGATTCAGGGACTTTGAATAAACGTAAATATTTTCAAATTTCAATCCGTTTGGATGTATAATAAGAGACAACAGAGCATTTGTTTTACCACAGTTTGATGGTCCACAAAAGACTGCTCGGATGTTATCTGGTAAAAGATCTCCATGTCTTTTTCCCTTATGACGATCTGACTCTATCAGAGTGTCAAAATTTACTACTGGAAGTTTGAAAGATTGTTGTTTCACATCCATACTGTATGAAATCTAAATCATAACTGATGTACAAAATTATAAAAGGTAACGTTTTATAACTTAAGTCCAGTAGTGTATAAATCATTGAACAGTCATGATCGTACATCAAGGTCAAGGTTTAATAAATAAACTTATTAATAAGTTACCGTTCGAAATGCATATACCAGGCTATCAATACTGTGGGCCAGGCACAAAGCTATATAAACGGCTAGCACGAGGAGATCCCGGCATTAATCCTCTAGATGCAGCGTGTAAAGAACACGATATTGCATACTCGAAAAGTCGTGAAGATATAAACGCTCGGAACATTGCAGATCGAGTATTGGCTGAGAAAGCTTGGCAACGTGTTAAAGCTTCAGACTAGTTTAGGTGAAAAAGCTGAAGCATACGCTGTTACAAATATCATGAAAGTTAAATCAAAATTTGGAATGGGATTAAAGAAGTGTAATAATAAGAGAAAAAAGAAGTTGACCTTGAAAAAATTAATAAAAACAGCTTCGAAAGCTGCAGCACATAGCAATGATTCACGCGTTGCTATTAAAAGTGCTCTTCAAGCAGCTCGTACTATCATGAAGAAAGCTGGTGGTAAACGTAATGTGAGTTTACCAAGAATACTACCTGTTTCAAAAGTAGGCGGCTTTCTTCCTGCACTCATTCCACTGTTTGCAGGACTAAGCGCAGTCGGTTCATTAGCAGGTGGTGCTGCTGGGATAGCGCAAGCTGTAAACAGAGCGAGTGCTGCTAAACAACAACTAGAAGAACAGCAGCGACATAATAAAAAAATGGAAGCTCAAGTACTTGGTGAAGGTTTATATTTGAAACCTCATCACACAGGTTATGGAATTCTAATGAAGAAACAGGTTGTCAAGAAGAAAAAAAATGCTCGACAAAGGGAAAAAAAACTTCGTTGAAGTAAAGCTACCTAAATGTCCATTGACAGACTATGATCTACAAAAATTTGCTAAGAAACTACAAACATCTAACTTTTGAGGAGTATTTATGAGAAATGCACTGCCAGCTAGCGGACCTCTACTTAGAGAGAGCGCTATTGTAAATCTTGATGATAACACTGGCCCTGGTACACATTGGGTAGCCTACCGCAAAAATGGAAAAAACGTTTCATACTTCGATAGTTTCGGCGATTTGCGACCACCTATGGATTTAATTAATTATTTTAACCTTGATACTATTAAATATAATTATAAATGTTATCAAGAGTATAATACTTTTACTTGTGGTCATCTTTGTCTTAAGTTTTTAAATGATTTATTAGATCATCCTGATAATTATCGACTATATAAGCTGTTATAAACCTCATATATTTTTAGTTACGTTTGAGTGCTCAAGATGAATGAATCCCTCTCAGTTTATCAGGTACTTCATCAGTACTTGAAACACACTATTTTCCACCAATAGAGCTTGATAGAGACAAAAGTTATATTCTTGGACTTGTTGAATTACTTACATTCAACTCTATACCAAATGTTGACCTTGGACAAAATAAATTCTATGTTAGCAATAAGGTTATTGAGCTTCCAGTTGGTAGCTATGAAATATCTGATATAGAACATTTTCTACAAAAGCAACTTGAATCTGAAGGAATAGAACTTAGCATAAAACCAAACAATAATACATTTTGTAGTGAAATATACTGCAGTCATAAGATTGATTTTCAACCGCCTAATTGCATAGGAAGATTACTTGGTTTTACACAACGTGTTCTGCAACCGTATAAAAGTCACGTATCTGACATACCAGTATCCATTCTCAAAGTGAATGCTCTACGTGTCGAATGTAATATAACATCAGGAGCGTAGGAGCGTACATCAATCAAAACAAAGTTCATACTATACACGAATTTTTTCCTGCAGTGCCACCGGGATATAAAATTATTGAAGTGCCAAAACAAATAATTTACTTACCAGTGTCAGTGAAAATAATTGACTATTTACAGTTGCGTATTGTTGATCAGAACGGTGACCTTGTAAATCTTCGAGGAGAAGTAGTCACTGTTAGACTACACATCAAGAAGGTCACGTAATGGGCATTGTTTATAACACAAAGGTGGGCTTAGGCTATATAAACAGACTACCATGTCATCAGAAAGTTATTCATCGACAAGTGGTCAAAGGTCTAACACCTCAGAACACTCAGTATCTGAAGAGTCTCGGACTCAAAGTGATCACACACGACAGAAAAAGAAGAAGAAGAACTGTAAAAAAGATCAAATAAGCTGTATTCTTATTTGCTGTTGTCGTTTGAACGAGAGAAGAAAAAATGGAAGCAATTCTTAGTGAGCAGACACCGATCGTCTTTGACGAGTCCATCGCTCACTATGAAATACGTGCTCATCAACCGTACAATTCACTAAATTTTAATAATAGTGATGAGATACGTATCTCAATTCAGCATCAAGATTTATGTCTTTTGCCTTTAAAAAGTTAATTACATATTTGTGGAAAGATTAAAAAATCAGATAATTCAAACATAGTAGCAACAAATTTAGTAAACAATGCTATATGTCACTTTTTTTTTTTAAGTGGCATTTCGAACTTGAAAGTTCATCGCCTCATCTATGCAAGCCTTCCACGTATCCCTACATTGTGCTAACCCTATCCATTTCGCCGTCCTGCCCGATTTCAGTTAAGTCCGCTTTTACATTGTCCTCCCACCTGCGTCTAGGTCTACCTAGAGGTCGCGACGTATTTGGCTTTCCTTTCATTATACGCGCTGCCGTGCGATCATTTCCCATTCTTGCAACGTGCCCTGCCCATCTTAGTCTTCGCGATTTAATTATTCTGTTTATATTCGGTGACGCGTATAAGTTATGTAGCTCGTCGTTGTGCAGTTTCCTCCACTCCCCGGTTTCCTCATCTTTCTTTGGCCCGTATATTTTTCGCAAAACTTTATTTTCGAACAGCCTAAAACGGTTTTCTTCCGCTTTAGTAAGCGCCCAAGTTTCGCACCCGTACAGGATTACCGGCATTATTATAGTCCTATATTCCTAATTTTATTTTAGACAGAGTTTTGATTTTTAGTAGTTTGTTCACGGCCCGCCTAGAGCAGGCATTACCGAATGTAGTCTCTCTTATTAATTTAACTGCGGCTTTGATTTCGTTCGATAATATCTGAATTCGCTAACCTTTTCGAAAGTAAAATTTCCGACTTTAAGATCCCCCTCTCCTTCGCAAATGCTCAGTTTATCCATAATCATATATTTCGTTTTCGATTCGCTCACGTCTAACCCGGTTTCCTCGGCCGCATTTATGAGTATTTCCGCGTTTCTCGCTACCGTTTCGCCATTATCCCCCACTATGTCCAAATCATCTGCATATCCTAGAATCTGCGTTTTTCCGTTGAGTGTTGCGCCCAGCCCGCTAGTCTGCATTTGTCTAACAACATACTCTAGCGTTAAGTTAAAGAGTACCGTGGAGAGCCCGTCCCCTTGTTTCAAACCGTCGTGTATCATGAACGATTCAGATACATTACCGCCTACTCGTACTTTTCCCGTGCTTCCGTTCAGACATATTTGTATTAATTTCACGAGTTTTTTTGGCACGCCGAGGAGCACAAGGATTTGATACATTTTGCTTGATAGAATCATACGCTTTTTTAAAATCTATAAATAACTGGTGTATTGTTTCGCAATATTCCCATTTTTTCTCTATCAGTGTCTTATAGTAAACAATTGATCGCTCGTCGCACCTGTTCGCGCGGATCCACTGTAATGCCTTTATATTCTCCGCGAAGGGTGTGAGTTGGCCTGTTTACGTTGTACAACTTTGTAGCAGGTAGTAAAAGTGAGATTCCCGATAGTTATTGCATCTGTCTTATCTCCCTTGTAAAAATCGGTATGATGATGGATTTTTCAGATTCCGGCATTGTGTTCATTTTCAATAGAGCGATACTAGTTCAAAAATTTCGATGTCAGCGCAGTGCCTCATATTTAAGTAAGTTTCGCTGGTATAGAATCGTTTCACGGCCTTATGTTTTTAGTTTTGCATTCGAGTTCTATTTCTTTGTAGGGTCGGTTCTTCCAAATGGATTCAGCAGTGTGGATTTCGCTCCGTTTCCTCGCAGTTTTCAGTACGTTTAGCAGTTATCAAAAGCCCTTCCACAGCTTTAACAGTTCACCTCGCTTGTGACGAGATTCCGCCTCCTTCATTAATGTGATCTACTTCGGCAAACCTTCCTAATAGCGTTAATCCTTTGTACTCTGCGCGGGTTATTTTCCTTTTATTGAGTTTCTATTTTTTATCGATTCTTTTGATACTGCGTTTTTTGTTCCTGTAAATCGCCCCATTGCCTTCTTATTTTCGTGTATCTTCTACGGCCAATCGCCTCCATTGTGTTACGCTGTCTAATTTGCCTTTTGCGCCCTTTCAAACCAGAGTTCGCATCTTCGTCAAAACCATGTTGCTCTATGGCTTTTTCGTCTTCACTAGCACTTTTATTCGCGGCCCTTTTATCGTTTGTCGATATACCCCCAAAGACTGTTCGCGCGTCGTCATCTACCTCCGTCGGTGCATCGCTTTCTTCGAGTACCTGAAACGTTTCTTATTTCTGACTTGGATACTTGATTCGTTCTATCCCGTTCCGTAGCTTTTTTCAATATTCGAACGTTTTACTTTGCATTAACCCGTTTACTATTTTTGCCAGCTACTACATTTGGCTCTATTTGGCCACTACTAGAAAATGATCCGAGTCGCCAATCGCCCCCGGTAGGTTCTTACCTCAACAGCATGTTCGCTGTGGCGCCTCTTATCGATAGAAAGGTGATCGATTGATTTGTGTGCCCGTCCGGCGAATGTCACGTACTTGTGTATCAGTCTTGTGCTTAAAGACGTACTCTTTCACTATAAGATCCTTTGCGCCGCGAAATTCTTATGAATCTCTATACCGACCGTTGACGTGGTGGTTTCGTGCAGACTTTCCCTTGCTACTATGGCGGCTAAACATTTCCTCTTGCTTATTTTAGACGTTGAAAATCCCCCTACTCATTTGGGTGCTCGTAAGACGCGAATTGGTCGATTAATTGCTCCAAGGCTTCGTAATAAAGATCCTTCACTTCTTCCTCTTTGTCCTCCGTAGGACAATGCACCTTAATAACCACGTAATTGTACCACGCTCCTTCGATGACGATATACGAGAGTCTGTCGTTTACGAATTTGAAACTTTTAACGGCGTGTATAATTCTTTTGCTAATCAGAAATCCGGTACCTAGGGAATGTCCGCTCGCGCCCCCGTACATAAAGGTGAAGTTTTCGTTTCCTAACATACCGCTATCTTGCCACCGAGTTTCTTGTATAGCTACTAAGTCTAGATTGTACCCGTCAGCTTCTTTTAAGATTTCCCGGTACGCGCCTGCTCTGTATAAACTGCGCACATTCCACGTTCCTACCTTTAAGTCCCTATTGATTTTGGTTTGGTTTTGGTTTTTTTGAGCCATGATAGTAAGTGAAACCCACGCGTTTTGGATCCTGTTTCCGATCGCAGGTGAATAATCCGTTCTAGAGGTGATAACTCCCATATCTCTCTAGAACTAAGTATGAGAGCTTTCCAACTTTGATGAGGACGGAGTCAGCTCATCTTCGGACACACTACGGAATCACGCATGTATCCTAACGCCCCCCTGCAAGGCAGCGCGCCTATGCTGGCTTCGTTGCCGTGTAAGACCAGGTGGCCAATCATTCTACACATCCCCTTTCGGGGCAGCTGGATTTTTGTAATGTGTGCTAAGAGAGATAGATTATAGACATAGTTAGGTAGGAAGAGAAAGTGAAATAAGAAATATTGTTGAGTGTTCGTTGTTGTGGTGCTTGCGTAGTGTTTCTAGATGAATGCGTTTGATCGCCAGTGCGGGCTCATCACACCCACGCCCGGACCTATCGGCTGTCCGCGGCTGCTTATTCGATTTATTCGCAGCTAACCTCTTTCTCAGGGGCCGTTCCTCTATCCGCAACCTGAGGACGCGCTGTGTAATGGTGATAGGCACCCACCCGTCAGCTCTGGACACACAGGCTATGTGTCACTTATTTGATGAAATTCGTTATGAAATTAACGCTATTGAAATCGATAAGTGTAAGAATGTAGGTATAACCAGTGTCATGAAAGGTTATGTCTCATATAGTTCAAATCAAAGTAAGCTGTTAGAGAATGCTGGATGGCTTGACGTTAAAGAGACTGCTAAAATAGTTGATGATAATGGACAATTTGACGTTTCAATTCCGCTATCAATGATTTTAGGATTTGCTGAAGATTATTATAAAATTGTTGTAAACGTTAAGCATGAGCTTATACTCACGAGATCAAGAAATGATATTAATGCTATCATACAAACAGCTCCTGCTCATGGTGCAACAGCTGAAGAGTATAAGTTTGAACTCACTCGGATTGAATGGTTGATGCCTTACGTTGTCATGTTAGACAGACGTAAAATACAATTGTTCAGTCATATTAAAAAAGATATTCCTATTGCTATGAGTTTTCGTTCATGGGAATTATATGAATATCCAATGCTTCCAGCATCATCAAGACATATCTGGACAGTAAAAAACGTCGAATCAATTAGAGAAGCCAAGATTTGTCATTTTGGCATTTCAGACAAACAGAAAAGATGTAGCTTTAAAGAATGCAAGTCAATTTGATCATTGTAAAATCGCCAATGTAAAACTTTTTCTCAACTCATATTATTACCCATATGGTAATTTAAATCTTGACATTGAGAAGAACCAATATGCTTTACTTTATGAAATGCTTTTAAAATTTCAAAATGCTTACTACGAAAACAAAGATTTACCATCTGACTTGCTAGTTAGCAAAAGTGATTTTATCAAATATACACCATTCATTGTCATCGATTGCTCCAAACAAAATGAGTCTCTGAAACAAGCTGCTGTAGATGTTCGTATTGAATTTGAGACTAAAGAACCTGTACCTCCATCAACGACAGCTTATTGTTTAATTTTACATGATCGTATAATTCAATATAATCCTATTAGCGGAGATGTAATAAAACTAGTGCGAATATAGTACATTATAGTATAACTAGTAATATATTAATGTATACTTTTTTGAAAAAATAAATATGTAAAAATAATGTATTGAACTAATATAATCATTTTAATATTCATATTCCAATTATTCATTTCGTTCAACAAAATTAAAAAAATAAAACGTCTGTGTAAACATATGAAACAAAAAAAATTCTCATATTTTGGAGGAGAGAGAGAGAGAGAGAGAGAGAGAGAGAGAGAGAGAGAGAGAGAGAGAGAGAGAGAGAGGGAGAGAGAGAGACATAGCTTTGACTGCATGCGCATAGTTTATGAGAGCGCCAGTAGGAAGCGCACAAGAACGGCCTTGAATCAGCGCGAGAGCTGGCGGTAAGATAGCGGAGAAGAAGGATGGAGGGGAGGCGAACTCGCAAGTGGGAAAGGCGTAAGAGAGCGGCCTTGGCTGCGCGCGCAATTCGCGTGTGGTAGAGCGGGAGACCGCGGGTAATCTCGAATGCGCGTGAGAGTAGGAGGTAGCGAATGTCCTTGAGTGCGCGCGCATGAGATTCGCGAACGGGTGGGATTGGCCTTGATCTCCGCCTACAAAATCGCCTGCAGCTCGCTCGTCTGATCCAATTTGTGCATTTTGTGTATAGTGTCTAGTGCAGAGTGATGGCTCGTTGTCAACCAGTGTAATTTTCAACTTTTTATTATTATGAATTTTATGGAAAAAAAATCTTTTAAAAAATAATGGTTTTTTTCATGCTTCTTTAGACTTACAGTTATGGAGTTGATTGTGGATATCCAGTGCTTCAAATATAAAAATAATATTATAGTTAAAGAACTTGCTGCAGTCGACGTCGATGGTCTCTTAATGCCAAGAGTATGTGTTTCAACCACCTTGTGCATGGGATCAATTATCAAGAGAAAAAGCTAGGGAAAATAGTTGGCTGCAGCGTAACTATCATGGGCTTGCATGGGATATGCCAACTAGACCATTTAATGATATCCAAGATGTCTTTAAAGAGCTTAGAATGATTGGAGGAGATGATGTTCGAATAAAGTATAATGTTAAGCGTTTGTATAAAAAGAGCATCTTAGAGCGGTATGTGGATGATGTTTACAATTTAGAAGATATGCATTGTCCATCGCTGCATACACCAGGATTTCGATGCCATCATCGATCATCGTGTTGGGCAACAGCAGGTTACAGCTAAAAAACGATCGTCATCGATCATAGATTTTTTTATGGCCGATATTGCAGGGAACCGCGGGACGCGGGATGCCATCATCGATCCCCCAGTCGGTATTGCAGGGAACCGCGGGACGCGGGATGCATCATCGATCCCCCCCAGTCGGTATTGCAGGGAACCGCGGGACGCGGGGTGCCATCATCGATCATCGATTTTTTTTTCGTGGGCTGCCGGTATTGCGGGACGCCATCATCGATCCCCCAGCCGGTATTGCAGGCGCGCGGAATGCCAGCATCGATCCCCCGGCCGGTATTGCTGGGAACCGCTGGACGCGGGATGCCACGGGGAGGGGGGCCGATAAGGCAGAACTGACTTACCGACCGATAGTTATCGGGGTCGGTAAGGTAGGAATCGAAACTCTGATGGTAACTTGAGGTAGAATCCCCTTTGCCTCTACTACTTGCGAAGCCTGTGCTCTAACCACTGAGCTAACGTCTACGATGCATTCGGATGCGATGCATCGTAGTACGACTCAGCTGCTCGACTCTTATCGCTGACTTGTCTCGCGGCTCGCGTTGCAGACGTTGCGTCTGTGACACCACCCCACTTTGAGGCGAGTCATCCTCGGCTTGCTAACTTCCTTACCAACAGGTAGATTGACCGCACAGATGAGAGGCTTCCACGCTTGTTCTCTTTTTGGACTCTTGACTTACAGGAGCTTGATCTGGGGTACCGATCGGTGGAATTATGAGGGGGTATGGTAGGAATCTTTCGTGGGTTCGAAGAGATCTATTTTTTAGCCGGGTTCTAAACCGGTGATCTCCCCACCAAGGGTGCCAGAATGTTACGAACGAGGAGGAGAACGAGTCAGAAAGCAGAAAAGAGTAGACGACGGGACTCGAACCCACGGACCCGAGGTTGCGAAGCCTGTGCTCTAACCACTGAGCTAACGTCTACGATGCATTCGGATGCGATGCATCGTAGTACGACTCAGCTGCTCGACTCTTATCGCTGACTTGTCTCGCGGCTCGCGTTGCAGACGTTGCGTCTGTGACACCACCCCACTTTGAGGCGAGTCATCCTCGGCTTGCTAACTTCCTTACCAACAGGTAGATTGACCGCACAGATGAGAGGCTTCCACGCTTGTTCTCTTTTTGGACTCTTGACTTACAGGAGCTTGATCTGGGGTACCGATCGGTGGAATTATGAGGGGGTATGGTAGGAATCTTTCGTGGGTTCGAAGAGATCTATTTTTTAGCCGGGTTCTAAACCGGTGATCTCCCCACCAAGGGTGCCAGAATGTTACGAACGAGGAGGAGAACGAGTCAGAAAGCAGAAAAGAGTAGACGACGGGACTCGAACCCACGGACCCGAGGTTGCGAAGCCTGTGCTCTAACCACTGAGCTAACGTCTACGATGCATTCGGATGCGATGCATCGTAGTACGACTCAGCTGCTCGACTCTTATCGCTGACTCGTCTCGCGGCTCGCGTTGCAGACATATTCCAAAAGCAGTAGTCTCTTCGCACAATTGCTTATTTGAAATAGCACAGTAAATTATATTTATTGCCTTCAGGTCATTTTCATCCCAGGCTTCTTTATCTTTTGTCACTTTATACTTTCACTCTTGATATCACTTCTTGACCTTTTTTTCAATTTCAAAAACATTGTTATTCTTTTCTTCCACATGCTGTAATCCTCTCCATCAAATACCGGTATAGCAAATTCTTTCTACTTCACTTCGATTACTTGTATTTAATTCAATCTTCTCTTTAAATTTAGATTTTTCTTCGACCTCAATTATTCTCGAACGTACGTTCATGTTCGGAATCTTCGTTTTTAATTTTTACTTCTTATATACACTTTTTAATCCGCGTGCATCACACTGGTTTCAAGTTTTTTCCAAAAAACTTTTGCTTGTATTAAAAAGTCCTTTTATTCTACGATCTGTGTTTGCTTATGTTTTTCTTCTGTTGTTAATTAATGACTTTGATTTTTCACTTCGCAAATTTTCTCACACCAGGTGGCTTTTAACCTCACTTTATTTTAAATATCTCTCATATGACTCGAAAGTGCATATGCGGGATGAAATAGAAATACTAACCAACGATCTGCTACCATGATTAGAAAAATGAGGTAAGGCAGAGGATTATTATTAATAACAATGTGGATTTATTTGTCTTATATGTACAGCTACTATTATATATACGCCGTGTACACCATCTGTACTGTGCGACGGCTCGAACCCAAGAGAGTGATGTGCGGGACTCATATAGTCTCGACACTGCTTGTGGTCATGTGACTCAAGAGGGGATACTTACATGTGTGTGTCCCCTCACACACTCTTCGGCGCACTCACTCATTCTCGCACGCTACATTATACCTTACTGACTCGACTTTCGGTACAGTACACTATATTTCAACAGCTATATTTTCGGCTGGAATGGCCCCCAATGTTTAGTCTCAATTTATGAAGATAGATCTATATTTCATAAACTTTCTATTATTTTTATTTCTAAAATCTCAGATGAGATCTCATATGACGAAATGCGTACTGAGATCTATATAAGAATTATATGAGATGTATATGAGATCTACATGAGATCTGTATAAGATCTCAAATAGAGCACCAAAGCCTAACAATGACTAGTAGATACATAGGTAACACTTTCGGTGCACACTGTTGAAATGAGGTTGACACGGAGAGGATTAGTTATAATAATGATAGAGTTTATTGATATATACAGAGCATGCCGAGCATGCGTGAGCTCTCCAAGAGCGTACAGCAACGAGTGAACTCAGTCGTAGTCGAACATTGACTATATATAGTACCTACTATGCATAAATGTACTATGCATATTCTAACACACACAACAACACTACCCACAACACAACACTGTTCGAATACCGCGTATGTCTAACAGATAGAAGGGACAGTGGTAGAGTGAATACCTCACACTGTAAACAGCCATTCAACACTAATACACACCTTGAATGTCCCGGACTGCTAGTCAACTGGGGTAGGCGTAAGGCTAATGACCTCACACTACTAACACGACTATCAAAAAACGGTAGCACAAGCAATAGCAAATACTACTGCAGCCACAAGCTCTCGAGCTTCAAAAGTCATCTTACATACATACATACATTCATAATGTCTTATAAAGCCAGTAAAGTTAATATTAAAAAGAACAATTACGAAAATCTTAATTTTGCTTCCTCCTAAGAGGAAGCTTTGTAATAGTAAAATTTTCAGTTTCGCTAATACTTCGTAGAAACGTATTTGGAGGTGTTTGGAGTACGAATCATACGTTTTTAGAAAATGTCCGTGCGGATGGCTGTGTGTGTGTGTGTGTGTGTGTGTGTGTGTGTGTGTGTGTGTGTGCCGCCATAATTTTGGAACCACGCGACGGATCGTAATAAAATTTGACATGCATGTATTTTTTCTAATTCTAAATTTCGGTCATTTTTCTTTATGATTCTGACCATTTTATGGCCATATTATAGCTATTTTTCTATTTTGGAAAAAATATTTTTGCTTTTTTTATGATATGATTTATGCAATATATTTAACAATAGTGTATCTAAAAGAACATAAAATTGTCTACATTTTCCCGCAAGATTTTCTAGATTGACCGATCTGTTCATTTTTTATGATATAAAAGGTAATTTTTCGACAAACATATATAACTTAAAAAATAAATCGTTAAATGTTTTGAAAAAATTCATGACAATAAAAAACAACGATATCTACTAGTTGTAAAAATTTTAAGCCATTTTGGCGACTAGTTTTTGAGATAAGAATCAAAAACTAAAAAAAATGTTTTTTTATGTCGTACGATTACGGGAGTAAAAAGGTTTAAATTGAGTTGAAATTTTAGGAAAAGATTGATCTTTTGATCACTTCGGCTAGGTTCTTTTTGTAGCTTATAAAACCTTTTAGTTTAAAAGATATTAAGATTCAAATTCTTCAACTCTCACCCTGTATACTCTGTCTGTGCACTGAACATGTATATTTTTGTTAAACCATATAATTTGATAATTAAAGCTTAGTATATTTTGAGAGTTTTCATGGTTTTATAAAATGTCCGTGCAGATGGTTTGTCTGTGTGTGTGTGTGTGTGTGTGTGTGTGTGTGCGTGTGTGCTGCGGCGTGGTGTGTGTGTGTGCGTGCGTGCGTGCGTGCATGCGTGCTATGTATACTGTTATAATTCTGGAACTACGTGATCGATCGTAATAAGATTGGACGTGCATATATGTTTTCTGATTCTGAATTCGAAGTAAATTTTCTTTTAAGATTTAGGCTTTTTATGACCATTTCATGGCCATTTTTCATTTTTGAAAAAATATTTTTGCTTTTTTTTATGATATGATTTATACAATATATTCAACAATAGTGTACCTAAAAGACTGCGACACAAAAGGTTGGAATATTTTCCCCCTTCTCCGACGCCCGCGCTCTCTCGTCTTAAGAGAGCTCGGGGCTTCAGTCCCGAGCGGATCTCCGGTGAGACCTCTCTCCCAGGAGCTGTGGAATACAGAAAACTATTACGAGGGTCTAAAAGGCGACTGTGGGAGTACTGAAATGAGCTTTTAAATTTTAATAGGCGATTATGGGAATATAGAAAACAACGTCAAGGTTCTGAAAGGCGGCTGTGGTTATGTAGAAATCGTGAAAAATAATTTTTTTGTGAAAAAGTTATTTTTCACAAAANAAATTTTAATAGGCGATTATGGGAATATAGAAAACAACGTCAAGGGTCTGAAAGGCGGCTGTGGGTATGTAGAAATCGTGAAAAATAATTTTTTTGTGAAAAAGTTATTTTTCACAAAAAAATGAAGCCACCCGCAATTTTGTAACTTACAGTTGTTAACGTTATTATCGATTCCGTAATTACTGGTATTTTTTTATTACGATATATGTAAGTTATTTTAGGAGTTCACGGACCTCTATCCTTTTGATATCTACCTACAAGTGTCTTCCTAACCTATCCTTTTAGTATCGAATAGTAGCGAATATTTAAATCAAAGAATGAGTTGATTGTCCCATGTAATTATCTTCCACTAGCAGAATAGGAGGAAGCTAAGTGCCAATGACTTGGCAGCGGTTTTTCTTTAGTACATTTGTGATGCTAATATAATAAATACTGACTATACATTGTTATTGACGTGCGTCAAAAAACGAATAATCCACGGATAGTTGATGCACAAAAATTCATGCACCAAAATGCATTATACCTCCCACTCATGGAAAAGTAGTAAGTGCAACTCGTGTGTTGTTAGCGCAATCTATACAAATACAATTTTAAATCTATAAATAACTGCAATCTATGCGGATACAAATTTTGGATGAGAATTGAAAAAATCCATGAGTTGACGTGGAATATACCAGCAATGTTTTTTTGATAATACGTGCATGAAAAGGGACACTTTCATACATGTAAAATGAATGGAAAATCGAGTTTTTCTTAGCAGCGGAAAATACTACTCCCTTGGGAGGAAAAAGTTTTTTTTCTCCCAAGGGAGTAATTGTTTTCTCACTCAGCAGCCTATCCGACAAATGTGTGTGTGTATACAATAAGTATTTTCAAAATTTTCAAAATTTTCGGATATTTCAAAATTTTGAAAAGTGTTTTTATATGTGTGTGTGTGTGTGTGTGTGTGTGTGTGTGTGTGTGTGTGTGCGTGCGTGTGCGTGCGTGCGTGTGTGTGTGTGTGTGTGTGTGTGTGTGTGTGTGTGTGTGTGTGTGTGTGTGTGTGTGTGTGTGTGTGTGTGTGTGTATTAAAAAAACAAAAAATACGTTATACTTTGAGAAGTCCTTGAATTCCCCATTCCTTTCATATGCATGATAAGTGGCCTATTCATGCACGTATCATACTAATAAATCTAATTTTCTAAAGTTAGAAGTTTAAACTCGTAATTTAAAATCTAAAATTTTAAAGGAGCGTCCGTGGCTCGGTTGGCTAAGGCGCACGCCTTGGACGGCCGAAACACGCTCGCTCAAGGGGTCGTGGGTTCGATTTCCGGTGAAATCACTCGGATTTTTTCTGAGCTGTTTTCAACGGGAAAAGTACCCAGCACACCGGCTGTTTCGAGGCAGGTTTTTTCCCGGAATTTTCCTTCAGTGTTATTCCGGGTTTTCCCTGCCTCACAGCGTAAGCTGGGCAAATGCGAAACAGTGGTAGGGACTCTAGAGGTATGGTAAAAACGCAGGTAGCTAGACCCGATGTACTAGGCAGGGAGCGCCGGCCTTACCGACGGGGAGCTGGTCTCTGAAAATATGAGACCTTCTCCGGAAAAAGCTACACTGAGAGATGGACCCGATGTCCCTGCAGGGACAGAGAGTGCTGGCTTAACCAGCAAGGTGCGCGTCTGAAACATGTCCTCACCGGAGATGTCTCTCAGGGAGGACAAAGCATAAGGTAGGAAAAAATACTAGGAAAAGGATGCCGGGGAATAGGATTGGGCAATACTTCCACACAGAGGTGGTGGAAGGCCCCCGGCAGCTGAGCTAAGAAGGCTGCGCCGGTAATGGTAAAAGAAAAAAAAAATCTAAAATTTTAAATTGTGCGCCTTATTTCGAGTTACCAATCAAAAGATGTCTTTTCCTACTTACGTGCGCAAAGTTCGATTTTGCGAACACATATGCGTGTGCAAAGTGTCACTCTTTCCCACACGCTTAGATGAGCGTGCGTGAAAGTAGTTGTGCGTGCGGGAAAGTCAAACGAGTGTGCGCGCTGCGGGAGCGGATTTGTGCACGAGCGGAGCGAGTTGCTTTGATCCATGCTTTTCTTAGCGTCTGAGATAGTGACACTTTTCACGCGTATGCGTCTGCAAAATTAAACATTGGGCACATCAGTAGAAAAAATAGTATACGATACAAGTGCGCAAAGTAGGTCGTTCCCGCACGAGCGAAGCGAGTAATGTAGTTGGCTTCACTTTTCTCTGTTTTCTTTTTTAAGACGGGAAAAAGTAGAATGTACAACAAGGGGGGAGTGACCTTTTCAGACTCGGCGTAGGCGTAGGCGAAGGCCGTAGGCGCCCTTGACTCCCACTCGTGCTCAAAATATCACCCTCGCTAGAAAAAGCTAATTGTCCCCCTAGTTGCACAATATATGATTGTAAAATGGGAAGGTGCAAAGTAGTGACAAGGTGGATGTTGTGGACTAAAAATGAGAGATCCTGGGGAGCTCAATAACGTGACTTTTGAAACGATTTTATAATAAAATTAGGGGGAGTAAATTGTTTGTATACTTTAGCTGCTATTGAAATACAATTATGCAAGTCTAATTGTAACCATACTGATACTATATCAACGTTTTTTTTTTCATTTTTAAGGTAACGATAAATCTTTGCCTGTAAAAGTAACAGAATCTACTACTTCGAATGTCGCTGACAATAGAATACGTCTTAGTGATCTACAAAACTTTTTATCGGGAATACCGACGCCTCCTCATGCCGAATCCGAAGTTCAGGTAATATTCTAACATCTTTTAGATAAGTAAGTTTACTAATTAGAAATTATTACATATCTATAAAACTTGTATCTAAAGAAAAGAACTCTTATTCTTCACAGGGTTGATTTGAATTTAATATTTTAATTTAATAATTTAATGCATACGTACATGCATAAAAGTTTCATTTGCTACCTTCTAGACAATTTTTTGTGTATACCTTATTATTTAACATTTTCTGAAACTCACCGAAAAATCCGATTTTTTATATATGATCGTAACATATAAAACATATTTCTGTATTTTTATCAATATACGCTAATGAATGTAGTGAAATCAGTTTTAAAAATGCCAAGTGTTAAAAATCAGCACACTGACTAAAATCATTACTTACTCCAAGAAGAATCAATCTTACTATTAACTTCAAGATGAAAATCCGCTTTGTGTTTCATGATTCTCCCACATCTAATCTGAATTTTCTAAAACTAATCCGAATCATTTCGTGCAAAGAAATTAGCAAAATCATAAATATAAAAAATTCAAGTTAATTCCTCCTAAGTATATAAAAAAGAATCATTAACACAAAGCGGATTTTCATCTTGAAGCTATAGTGAGACTTATTTAGCTTGGAGTAAGAAATGATTTTTGTCCGTGCAGGTAAGCTAGAATCTGCTGACAAGTTTATAAAAAAAAGATGGTTGTACTTTTCAAAATTATTCTTTTAATGCTTTTAATACTAAGATACAAATTGGTGAGCGATGGACACAAAACTTATAGTTGCCAACATTTTACCTTGTAAAAGGTATTTTTTTTAACTGATTTCTTTTTAATGAGTTTGAAATAAGCTTATAAAGAAATATTTTTGACCCAAGCAATCTCTTAAGAGGATGTTACTTAATATTGCACAACTTGCACAGCTCAAATTTTTTGCTCTTTTTGTTAGTAAAGTCATTGTTGTAAGGCAAACGGTAAAATATAGAGTGGCACTACTTTTTGTTAGAAATCTGAGTTATCCTAGTTTTCGTAAGATGCGGCGATAGGAGAGATGCACCCAGTGTGGAACTACTTAGAAAATTTCGCTATAACTTTCGATTAAGACCCTAAAAATCGCTTAATTTCCTCGTCACAATCACTTCTATGCCGAGGTTGAAACAGCTGTAACGGAAGAAGGAAGATCTCGTAATTTATATTTGACTCCAGAGGAATAATTGGTGCTAATTGGTGTTTGCGTAAATTTTCGCGACCGCGTGCGTCGGATTGTGTGTGTGTGTGAAAGTGCTCGTACCTCGAGGCCTTAGTATTAAGGACTGTTGGCGAAGGTGTCCACGTGTTGGACGTGACATCTTCGGGGCGAGAGAGCAGCGGCAACACCTCTTATTGCCCGTGTGCCAAGCGTCTGGTTTCTCGAGACGTCGAGGCGCGCTTGGTGCAGGTTGCAGACCAAGTCTTTCTCCCCAGGCTAGACTTGCCATCCTCTCAGGACTTGGCGAGAAGCTGCGGCAGCGTGCAACGAGCGGGCGACTCAGCGTCTTGCTGGCGACGACGTTCGAGGTTGCGGCGATTCCGCGGGCTATGACAGCCCTTTAGGTAAGAGAGATCTCTCTGCGTGTGATACAGGTACCTCGCGTCTTTGCGTGCGCTTTCTTTGTTCCGTTTATTCTCTTCTAGGGTCTCTTTCTCTTTCTCTTTCTTTACAGTGTATAATTTCCTTTCCTTATTTAAATAAAGTATACGCTTGCTTCGGCTTTTCCCTCTGTTCCGTGAGGGTTTTTACGCCATAGCAAGTGCGTTTTATTAAAAAACCCTTCACTCACTTAACCGTTTCCTAGTCGGAACTCACTCTGAGTTTTCCTCTTAATTTTAGATTACTGTTCATGGATAAAATTTAACTGCTTAAGTTTTTTGACTTTGTGGAAAACTAGCTAGTCAGCAGAAAAAAGTTCTTTGTATATTATTCTTGTTACTGCGTCTTTATCAGGGATAACTTGTATAGTTAATCTGAAAACTTGTTACAACAAAACTTCTTTTACTAATAGTAATTTAAGTTACATTATTTAGTTTGTAGGAATTTTTTATATATTTATATTTCTATATTATTATTTTTTTTATATTTTATGTATTGTACTATAATGTACTCTATTTATATAACTCGAGCTGCATACAGGTAACTGCGTTTACCTCTGCATTGTATGGATATTTCCACTGAGAATTCCTGTACTATTTTGTCTGGCAATAAATTACAATAAAATAAATTACAATTACAATATAGCTTCAAATTCGATTAAAAATGTAATCGATCTCTATCAAGTATTTTTAGTCGTCACACCAGCACGGAAAATACACAATTCTCTCTAGGCGCCCGGGAGGGAAATTGTACTTTCCGTGCAGGAAAACTTTTGTTTAGTAAATAAATATTTTATTTACTAAACAAAAGTTTTTTTTTACATACTCGTAAAATCAACGTTTTACATTTATGCAGATTACTTTTTTCAATGACGAGTTCGACTTGCACCAATTTTTTTCCTTACAAAAAATGGACTAGAGAACACATAGAAATTTTGGATTCGATTTTTTATCGTGTCAATTAAAAGTGATGCCCGAAACAGTTAAAGGTAGCCATACTGGGCGTATCTCCCCTATGCATTTCAATTTTTATTATTCATGTTTATAGTTATGAATATTTTAATTTTTATGATAAACTAGAATTGATTTTATCTAGATAAAAGGCAGTAAAAATGTTTCACATACAGGTACCCAGGTGGCAAGCAGCACAACTGCGTTTGGCAACATGAATTCTTTGAGATAGTTGAATTTTTGAGCTGCTCGAGTTTTACGAACAGCTCGAAAAAGTCGAGTAACTTGACTCGACTCGAGACTCGACTCGAGCTTGTCGAGTCGAGTTTTTTGGGCGGGAAACTCGACTTTTTGGGAACTCGCACAACCCTAGTTCTAGAGGCCCCAACGATGTCGGCTGTAAATTTTCAGATCGATTCAAACAATTCCTTTCGAGTTATAAGGGTTCAAAGTTGCTTATTTTAGTATTTTTTGCATTTTTTACCTATTTTCAATGATTTATAGCTCTTAAACAACGCATCTTTTACGAAAAACACATTGAATGTTTTTTTTTGTAATATTTTCTCAACTTTTCAATAAAAGTTCCCTTCTAACCATATATATATATATATATATATATATATATATGTGTGTTATAACTATCTTGTCTGCAATTTAAACCTTAAAATGTGAAAATCTAAGATTCGATCCGGACTCCGACTACTTTTGTACGGTGAAAAGATACTTTTTTATAGTGCAAAAGTACCTGTACGAGAGCTAGAGTGGCAGAGGCCTTTATTTTTTGTTTTCATCGGACACAGTAGTGAAAAAACCCTCTGAAATGATTTAAATGACTAATAATAGTTGTGACAAAGGACGTATTCATACGGATCATTCATAAAAATATCACATTGGTAGGTTATGTTGGTAAAAAAGAATCTTACGTCCTTTGTCACAGCTATTATTAGTCATTTAAATCATTTCAGAGGGTTTTTCACTCTATGAAAGTATGTCCCGCATAGCGACCCCTAGCAACAAGATTAACGACGTCGCGGGTTATTGTTTATGTTCAGTCTGATCGTGACAGCTGATGAGTTAAGACGTGTTCCGTATTAATAAAGAGTCCGAGTTTGAGTTGTGCTTTTCTAAATACGTTTTCTCATTCACTTTACCCTAACCCGATCATAACATTTTGGGGGTTCGTCCGGGATAATATTTTTCGGAAGGTGATCAGTGAAGGTTTATGCATTTATGTTCCGGCAAGATTACAATGGTTACAAGAACACCAACCAATGCTCGACTAGTTCCATCACCTCAACTGTCACTCACTGCAGCGAATATGGAGATAGCAAGATTGAAGAGACGGATGGAGGAAACTACTCAAAAACTCGAAGAAGAGCGCAGAGTATAAATAGAAACACACATTCACACGCAACAGGAACAGAGAACACTGGAATCAATAACATTGGATTATTTCCGAATCATAATAGGTTAGGGTTTAGAATCTCTGTTATTGATCCATTGATTACTAGAACACGTGATGTAGGCTCCAATGTAGGCAATTCTGTTGTACCCAACCTATCCACTCAGGAACAGATTTGGGTTTAAAATTGAAAGTTGGTGATTACGATGGTTCATCGCCTCTTCGTGAATTCTTAGTTCAATTTCAAGTCATCGCTAAAGCAAATAATTGGACATCTGAATCTAAAACTGCAGCTCTTATTTCTTGTCTGAAAGGAAGGCAAGATCAATTCTTGTTGAATCTGATTCTACTTCTTCGAATTTCGAAAGTTTGGTATCACGTCTGAACTTCGTTTCGGTGATAAACATTTGGCACCCACTTATCACACACAATTACAGAATAGGTGTTTCGATGAAGATCTCCCAACATTGGCTGGTGATCTTGAGAGACTTACTATTTTTGATTTGTCGACCAAGGATGTCCTTCGTATGGAAAGGATAACTTCTTTCAAAGTGGCTCTTGCTCGTGCCATGGAAATAAAAAATATTCGTGATTTAAATAGGAGAGATGCCTCAAGGAGTAAGAATGTCACATACAAGACTGGAATCAACTCTTCGAATTCTCAGTCTAAAGGTCTTCAATCTTTTGACAAACAGAAATCTCGAGATTTCTTTAAGAATGTTGAATGCTGGTTGTGTAGTCAGAAAGGTCATATTAGTTGGCATTGTCCAACTCGAATGAGTGGCCAGGGAAACTAGGTTATGTTGAACTTTCTGGAGCAAGTTCAACAGAATTTAACAAGACTCCAACACACACGCACCCTTGTCTGATTGATTATCATGTTGTGACGAGACGCAAGTCTCGCACATAAAACAAGCAAGCGCGGCCCTGAGTCAATCAGCTGTAAGCACACGTTACCGCAAGGAACGGCCAGAGATAGACCGACGCCGACGACGTCGCCTCGTGAGCACACGTGCCGACAGAGTTAGCGAACCCTGCACTCCGAGTTGTCGTTGTGAGCACACGAGAACAACCAGGAACAACCGAACCGCGCCGAGTCTTGTCTACGTGAGCATACGTAGCCGTTACCCGACGTCGCCACCTGCTCCTGAACCCCCGTCCCAAGGGACTTGTTGTTTTCTCCGCCATAGTGAGCACACGGGGCTGAGGAAATAACTAAAGCCCCGCCGACGATTCCCCAGGTCGTGCGCTCACGTCATGGTGGAAGCAGCGGCCGACTTCTGTCCGTTCGAAATCGATCTCACGCCGACATCTCTAGATTCGCCTGGTCACTGTGAGCACACAGGACAAGGAGAAGAACGAGACGAGTGACGTCGATCTGTAGAGCCGTGCACTCTCGACTCTATGGACCCGAGGCATTCCTAACCTCCGAAAACCCGACAATATCCCGAACCCACGTCACCGTCCGAAACTCCGATACCGCGTCCGTAAAACCGACGAATGCACCGAAACTACGTAACTCAGGCAAAGTCGCGTTGATGTACCGTTAACCGCACTAGTTTAAACCAGACCGATTGTAAAGGCGAAATATTCTAAATAAACCGCGATCTCGATTTATGTTACAGATGGAGACTAATAATTGAACGAAACAACTTGTTATCTTATTTACCTAAATATATATATTTTGTTAATAATTTACATAAACAGTCTCTTCAATTAACCTTCCCCCTAACCAAATCCTGGTGTCCGGCCGACTACTCAACAGACGGGGAAAGTCGAATCGTTACAATGCTGGAAGAATTAATAGGAACTCAAATAGATTTTATTTTGATGGTTTCATTAATGAAAAAACTTGTATTTTTAAAGTAGATTCTGGTTCTGATGTGACTATTAAACTCAAAATTTGTAGAGCCAAAAGATATAAGAATTCCTATTAATTTTACAACTCTTAAGTATCCAACTGGAGAAAGGGCACCGGTTGAATTTTTGATTTCAGCCTCAATAAAATTGGGTAATCATTCAGCTAATTTGGATGTTTTTGTTGGGAATATTATTGATGATTGTATACTTGGTAGTAATTTTCTTGATACAACTGGTATTACAGATTCAATTACTAAAATTATTTTAAATACTTCAAGTTCAATCAACGATAAACGGATTTCGAGAATAGTTGATTCTAGTAAGATTGTACCAGAGGCATTACAAGAAATTTTTGTCAAGAGAGTTCTTGTAACTGAGTAGTAAACTTGAATCAAGATCAAAAAGGGAAATTCTCGGATCTTCTACACGAATTTGAAGAGATTTTTCAATATGATAACGTTACCGGAAAATGTCATTTGGTTGAACACAAGATTTAATTACTCCATAATCAACCGATTAAACAACCTATTCGAAGACCTCCTATTCATCAAGTTAAAGAATTGGATGATTGTTTTGCTGAGATGTATTCTCAAGGAGTTATTGAAGAATCAGACAGCTCATACTGTTCACCTGTAGTTCCCAAGAAAAAGAAGGATGCAAAAATTCATTTTTGTATTAATTTTCAAAAAATTAATGCAATTACGATTAAGGATTCATACCCTTTACCAAGAGTCGATGATACTCTTGATAAACTTGCAGGATATTCATGGTTTTGTACTTTGGATTTGAAAAGTGGATACTGGCAAATCAAGATTCGCGAAGAGGATAGGAAAATCACAGCTTTCTCAATCGGAAAAGGTCTTTGGCAATTTACAATTATGCCATTTGGTTTATGCAACGCACCTGCGACTTTTAAATGTTTAATGGAAAAATTACTCAGATCTCTGTTCAGATTTCTGTTTAGTTTATTTGGATGACGTCATGGTTTTGTGAAAGTCATTTGATGAGGTAATGATTAATCTGAAGAAAGTATTTGTTCGTTTTCAAGAAGCAGGGCTACGTCTTAATAAGAAGAAATGTGTTTTCTTCAGCAGACAAGTTGAATATCTGGGTTACATTGTTTCGGAAGAAGGCAAAACAGGTGATCCAAAGAAGATTGAATCTGTTGTAAACTGGCCAATCTCTCACAACAAAAAGGCTGTATTGAGTTTTGTGAATTTCTGTGGCTATTATAGACGACTTATTAAGGGATTTGCTGATATAGCTAAACATTTATATAAGTTAACAGAAAAATCGACTAAGTTCATATGGTCAGAAGAATGTCAAAAAGCCTTTTCAAAATTGAAAGAGGTTCTTACAAAACCTCCAATCTTGGCATTTCCTTCTCTTTCTTCTGAGTTTATTTTAGATACTGGCGCTTCTGATCATGGAATTGGGTCGGTTCTTTCTCAGAAGCAGGATGGAATCGAACGTGTCATAGGTTATTATAGTAGAGCCCTTTCTAAACCGGAGATAAATTATTGTGTCACTCGACGTGAACTCCTCGCTATTATTGAATCATTGAAAAATTTTCATCATTACCTTATTGGTAAACCTTTTGTTATTAGGACTGATCGTTCTTCTTTGACTTGGTTATTGTCGTTTAAGGAATTAGATGGACAATTGGCTCGTTGGTTAGGGAAATTGGGTCAGTTTAACTACAAAATTATTCGCAGGAAAGGCAATTTACATGGGAACGCCGATGGACTTTCAAGACGGCCTTGTGAAGATTTTTCCTGTGAATATTGTTCCAGAGTAGAAGAAAAATTTGATAATGTCAAACTATTTGCCTCATTATTTTTGAAGAAAATACTTTAGAAGAATGGATGAAAAGTCAAGCAGAAGATGAGGCTATTTCTTTTATTTATCAAACGAAAGACTTACAGAAAAAACCAGAATGGCAAGATATTTCTTCAATGGATGAATTCACCAAAATCTATTGTTCACAATGGGATTCGTTGGTAGTAATTGGAGGAATTTTGTATAGATATTGTGTTTCAACGAATTTAGATTTCAAAATTCGTCAATTAGTTATTACTCAACATAAAATTAAAGATATTTTAGAAGAAGCACATGATTCACCATCTGGAGGACATTTCGGAATAAATAAGACCTTAAATAAAATTAGAAATAGTATATTGTGTGCCAAGGGCGTAAAATGGGCTTTTTTAGGCCGAGTGTGGAGTTTGCAGTACGAGTCAAGGCGAGTTAGCCCGAGCCGAAGGCGAGGGCGTTTACGAGCGACAGACGAGTACAGCAACCACACGAGGCCAAAAAGCCCCATTTAGCCTTTGGTGCATACCATATTTTTTTTAACGGAAGTACAGATTTTTGCGTTTTTTTTTTAGATATTGAGTGCGACTGATGCAACTTTTTTCAGAATCGGCGACCACACTCTTAGTAGACTAATTTTTAAATTTATATATATATATGTATATATGTATATATATGTATACATATAGAAAATTTCCAGAAAAATGTTAGCGGGCGTTTTTCAGTTTTTAGGCACGACCGCGACACGGAAGTGCCTTATAGTTTCGTGCGCGAAAAATGTGTGAGATGCGATATCTCACGCAATTTTCGACCGATCGGGCTGAAATTTTAGGAGGAGTCTCCTCTCGCACAAACTAAAAAACTATATTTTTTTTATCCCGATCCTCTACGGTGTTTTGAAATGCGGGCACAATTTGTTTGATTTTACATCTAATTACATGTAATTTTTAATAAAAATTTTGTTGTGATGCAATTATTTCTGAGAGATTTCAGTCAATCAGGCTAAAAATTTTTTTGGGAACTCCTCTCATGATAGTAAGGTGCCGGTCCTATTTTGGACTTGATCCTGCACATATACGCAGAATGCGGTCACCTTCAAAAATCGCTAAAAACGGATTTTTAGCTGTAACTCGAATTCTAAGCATTCTACAAAAAAAAGTTAAATGGAAAAGTTGTAGATCTTTGAAAAATACAACTTTTTTCTATTAACATCAAATCATGAAAATGCTTAGAACTCGAGTTAACAACCCAAAATCGATTTTTTACAGCTAAAAAACCAATTATTTGCCATAAAACTTTTCGGATTTACGTTTTACATGAAAATGTTAAATATAAAAGTTGTAAACATTTTCGAAATACAACTTTTTACCGTGGCAAACATTTTTTTAAACACTTTTCGACATACAACTACTTTAGAACTACTTTAGAAACGACTTTTTAGAGCTAAAAAACCAATTATTTGCCATAAAACTTTGCGAGTTTACGTTTTACATGAAAATGTTAAATGTAAAAGTTGTAGACATTTACATTTACAAAATACAACATTTCACCATGACACATACACTTTTTAAATGATTTAACCCAAGGCATAGTCTAAAAGACGATTTTTGGTGCATATAACTTGATAACAATCTCAGCGCGACACGCACAATAATGCCCAAATATATAGTTATATTATGTACTTAATTCCATATACATGTATATAAAATACGCTCACAATAGTATATTTCATAAGTGCATAAATGCATAAGGATCTGCAAAGCCAGCCCGAGTGTTTCGGCATCACAGAAGAGTGTCAATACATGATATTTTATAAAATAAATCAGCACAATATATTTCTAAAATTGGAGTATATTTTACTAAACTAGAAAAACCTAAACTAAATAATAATGAAAATAACTCAGATTGAAGAAAGGCTCTGATAAGCCTGCCACGTCCCACTAAACTATGCTATACTATGAACAATCCTATTTATAAATTAAACCCTATCATTAAATCAAATCTTGACTTCACTTGTTGATATAAATCTTCTCTGTTAATAAGGTTTGAATCGTCTTAAAAATCCTCTTGAGTCCTTGCTGCAACTTTTTCCAATTGTTTCCACTTTGATATAGTTTTTTTCCATCTAAAAAAAAAAAAAAGTAAAATTAAAAATAGAAAAAATTACTGTGTAATTAATTTGAAGAAAAACGAGCCCCTATACTGAATGCATGATTATAGATACATATAACCTGCATCTTTCAAGCACTGCATCTGCAAAAATAAATTATATTAATCTTATGAAATCGTATAAGTTATACAGAACATATATTGTACCTGAAAGCTATACACTAATAAAAATTCAGTGTTATCGATGATCAGGCATATAACCGGTGTGCTTGATCCTACTGCTCCCCATCCAGCAGACCATGATATCTGTAGTTGTAGTATGACACACTAGAAAAACAAAAGAAATCATTAAAAACTCATACTAACAAATGATTATTCAACTCACTGATCTCACCTGATAAAAACACTTATCCATTAATAGAGCAGTATAACCAGAGTCTTGATCGAGCTTTCTTCGAACTCCAAGATTTTGATAGCTCAGGTACCAACAACACCAATAAGTTATACTCCGTTGCATGTAGTAGACTATGATGCCAACTAACGCAGCATTGCTCTTACACCTAGACATACAGGAAAATATATTACAAGCTTTTCTCACAAATAATTATTGATAAATTAAGATTACTGATCTCTTAGAATAATAATATTAAACTAACAGTATATTAATAATCACTGTTAAGGTACCCGTAAGGAGTAAAAAATATGTATTTAAAAAACTTAAAACATCCACACAGCATTCCGAATTAAAACTTATTGAAGTACAATATCAATTAAACATACAGCGCAAGTAATTTTAATATTTTAAACATTACCATGTCAGATAGTACAAACCCATTTCCAGAGCTATATTAAAGTAGTTGAAGTGTCCAAGAACGCTCACCAGTACTCCCAGAAAGTATGGATCCGGCTTCAAGATCATCTTGAGGTGGTTCAAGCACCCAGCAATGCCAACCAGGACTGCTAGAAAGCAAAAATACAGCTCCATAGTCATTTCGAGGTGGCCAGGCAACTGAAACACGCCCCCAGTTGGTTAGATCAGCCAAAAATACCAAGCAGCACAACCAGATAACGTTGAAGTACCCAGAGACGCCAATCAGCACCATGACAGGAAGAGTAAATCTAGCTCCGGGGTCATCTTGATGTGGTTGAAGAAGTCAGCAACGTCAGTTTATACTGCTTAAACAGTGTGAATTAGCTCCAGAGACACCTTGACGTATTTGAAGTACCCAGCAACGCCAAGCTGCACTGCCCAGACAGTGCGAATCAACTCCAGGGTATTGCATGCATGGTGCAAATTTCAACACCAATGCCACATAACTACCAGTAGGAGACATCAGAATTAGAACACTGATTTAACTTTAAAAACAGATCACACAATCACATAGTCACTGATTTCACTGCACATAACACAATAAATATTTGTTTTGAAAATGATAAACGCTGCAAGAACACAGTAATATTTTTTGTGGATCTTGTGTGACGGTGAATCGTCACCTAGACAGTATCTAGCAAGAAAAATATATCAGAGTAGAATCATTAGCAGCAGCAGATGGAGTAGTCATAAAAACAAGAGATAACCTCGAAGCAATAAATCAAGTTTCTGCTGGAGTACGTTTATGGAGTTACGGATCTTCCCATATTGCAGCATTTCTCGATGGACTGACACACATCGCATCGTCAGTGTTATTCTGGGTGCATCACTATTGAATACTTTTTGCACTATAAAGCAAGAACCGCGAGCAGCCGATCTGCAGCGAGCGAGATGAGACTGCTTGAAAACACAATACACAGGCGTCACAGTAGCACTTCTGAATTTTAAACTTCTTATAACACTGCTGCATTGTGTCGTTGTCGCTGTTTTATACTACGTACTCACATATAATATCGCCTAAAAGTTGAACCGGGTGAAACATTGCGGTGAGCAGAGGCCGGGAGGTTGCTCGAAATGACAAAACACAACAAGTCGCCAGTCGGTCGCCAGATCGATGCGCACAATGTATGCGCAATGGTCGAGCTCGCTGCCTCGCTTGCTCGCTTCGCCAGAGCCAACGAACAGCTGTTCGGCTTTGCTTAGATGATAATAAATAACTAATACTTTTTCTGTTCAATATATATAATAAACTATCTTTGCCCAAAATTCATGACTTTAGGAACGGGATAGAATTCGTCTTGTTAAGCGTGACGTCACAGCTCCCATATAAACCAATGTATTTACCACCAATAGGATAGTTCTGATTCCGGCCACCTTACGAAATTTCGCGTGTACCTATTTTGTACGCTACTTGCGGCTTAACAAGACGAATTCCCATCTAATATAATTTGAATGAATGTTCTATAAAATGAAAATTTTTTAATTTTACTAAATAATAATGATTTTTAATCATATTTAAAATGAATTTCGTTAAGATAAAAGAATATATGTTAAAATTATGAATGTATATTTCAAAATAAATAATATTGAAAATCATGAGTCAAAAACTAAAATAATTAAAAATTATTCAAGCTATGCATAGCCAACACATTTTTTAATTGTATACGAAAGAGATAAAAAATCAATGTTTATTAATTACTGATTTTTTTTAAATAATTAGGTAAGTAACACAAATGTTAGACTGCAGCGAGCGCGTAGCGCGAGCGTCGGGTGGCATGGCGAGCGCGAAGCGCGAGCGTTGGGGGCCAAGTCGAGCGCGAAGCGCGAGTGTCGTGGGGTAAGGCGAGCGCGAAGCGCGAGCGTCGGGCGGCAAGGCGAGCGCGAAGCGCGAGCGTCGGCGGTCGTGCCTTATGCGCAAAACGCGAAGCGCGAGCGTTTTGCGTGCCTTGCATCGCGAAGCGATGCAAGGCGGCAAGCCACCGCGGCCGTAAGGCCGCGCGTGGCGCGCTAGTTTTTTGCTAATAATATGCGGGCAAAAAAATGAAAAACGTCCGCCGGGCAAAAAAAGAGAAACGCCCGCTGCTTCGAGAAGCGTGGGTTTTTCAATTTTTGTTGCCCGCCGGTCTGAAAGAAGTTACTTTAGTCCCGCTTAATAGGTCAGAAAAACGCGAAAATCGTGCTTGTGTTACAAAAAAGATTTTATTGGGCTACTTGTAAAAGAGATGTGGAAAACTGGTGTAAATCTTGTAAAATTTGTATTTCAAAGAAAGGTCCTCCAGATAAAGGTCATGGTGAGATGAAAATTTATAATTCAGGAGTTCCATTTGGGAGACTTCAAATTGATATTTTAGGCCCCTTTCCACTTTCTTCTTTGGGCAATAAATTCCTCTTAGTTGTGACAGACTGTTTTTCAATATGGGTTGAAGCTTTTCATCTCTCAAATATGAGAACAAAAACAATTGCTGAAGTTTTCGTTGATCAGATTGTTTGTTGGTATGGGGTGCCTTTCGAAGTAAATACTGATCAAGGGACAAATTTTGATTCAAAATTGATTCAAAATTTGTCTAAATTGTTAGGAATCAAGAAGACAAGAGCAACACCATTACACCCACAGTCGAATGGACAAGTAGAAAGACAACACCAAACACTTCTACACTATCTCTCAAAATACATACATGACAATCAGAAAGACTGGGATCGTTGGGTTTCACTATTTTTGTTAGCTTACAGGTCCTCCAAACATGCGACGACCGGAGCTACTCCAGCTAAGATGTACACCGGTTTTGATCTGAGGCTTCCTTTGGACTCGATTCGAGGGTGTCTACCAGACGAGGTTGAGATTGAAGGAGACGGGGACTACGTACACAGGCTTCCGAGGAAACTCAGAGAGATCCATAAAATGGCACGAGACCGAATCAACTTACAATACGACAAACGAGCTCTCAACGTTGAATATTCCCAAGGCCAAAAAGTTTGGTTCTTTAACCCTCGAACCAAAGGAAAAGCACCAAAATTACAGTCGAATTGGGAAGGACCTTGGGAAGTTGTAAGGAAAATCAATGACGTAGTTTATTGTATTCGTCGTTCACCAAGACACGAACCCAAGATAATCAACATCAATCGTCTTGGAACTTACACTGAGAGAGACACCCGATAATGAAGATTGCTCTGCTCACGGTTCTTTTGAGCTGTGGTTTTTTTTGTGGGCGTGAAGGTGAATACCGGAGCAGGGACATGAGATGAGGTTCCACAGCATGCCAACTTTCCCCCTCTTGTCTGAAGACCGATTTCGACCAATCCTATGATGAGCGAATAGTAAGGATGATTGGAGTAGATTGTTCAAGAGACGGGTCTGTCTTAGTCCTGTTAAGTGATGATTGGAATGGCATCTGTGAGCATTGCTATATGTGTACCATATATATACATACATACATACACACACATATATATGTACTATATATATATATATATACTAGTGGGGCTTCGCCCCCCTGCTCGCTTCGCTCGCCAACCCCCCATTTTAGTTCTTGTGTAATTTTTTTTTCAAATTTAATTTCTATGATCTGATAATTATGTTTTGTTAGTTAAGAATGAAAATAGATTAATGATAACAATTAACAGTTGATAACGATTTAAAGTAAATTATATTGAATATAACTATACCTGAGCTTGGCTACACATAAGTTATTATTCAAAATTTTTTATCTGTATGGACATGTATGTATGGACATCGCCTGCCCCCGCGCAACCCGACAGACTCTCAAGTTCAACGCATACAAATACTTCCGCAATGTATATATACACACTCACTCCGCTCGCCAACCCCTCATTTCAGTTTCTATAATTATTACCGTTGTATTACGTTCATTTTTACGCTTGTGGGGAAAAATAAATATTACAAAGTTTTACAAAAGGATAAGTAATATATTTCATACATCAAATAAAGATTATTTACGAAGTAATGTAACATTATTAAGAGTATTTACTTGATGCATACGTATGTGCCTATTGTAGCTTGCTTTTGTTATTAAATGATTGACATTTTGCGCAAATATGTTTTTTTTCATTTGAATGGAATGCGCTGATCGTCCGTATTAAGTATTCTTTTTTTTTAAATTCTTTCTTACAAATGTCACATTTGGTAGTCACATACTTTTGGTATGTACTTCAAGATGGGATTTGAATTTAAATTTTCTTGGAATACTTTGTTACTACATCACAAATATATATTACTTTTCTTGGTTTATGATACTTATAATGTGTGATTCACTTTGATTTTGTGACAATGCGACTGTTACAAATATCGCAAATGTATTTTTTTACATTTTCATGCGTATTGCAACATGACGTTGAGGTTTCCCCTTTGGTATAACTCTTTTTGGCCAAATATTGCAGATAACTCTTCCTTTTTCGAATGATATTGCAGAGTGATAAGAAGCTGACTTGTTTTTGTGAATATCCTATGCGCAAGATGCCGGGGGGTGCTGCGGGCGGGTTTTCAACATTGTATCAAGTCCACATGTGAATGAAAGAATTTGCCTTATTTGCTGTTGGGGGGGGGGGGGTGCCGGGGGGGAGTATCTCCAAAACAACTATATTAATTATAGGTAGTAGTATATATATATATGGTACACACACCAACACGCGCCACCAAAAAAAAACAGACACACATGGCGTGTTGTGGTTTTTTTTTCTCTCTTGGAGAAGGAGGGTATTAGGGAAAGTTTTGAGAAGCCATTGGGCTGTTTGTTGATGGAGTCGTCGCGAGACGGCCCAATCCCCTCCGCCGTACATGTGTCGGATTCTCACCGACAAATTAAACCCATTTCCCTCTCACTGGCCATGGCTGATTTGAAATTACGCCAGGTCCGTAAGAGGGAAACGCCTCCTTTTGCTTTCCGACCCTTAGTAAATGTGCATCTAGCTCCGATCTTCTGTGCCCCAGCATCCCCGCGGTGGGACCTTTAAGTATGCTTCGCTGGGCGGGGGGGGCTTTAGCCTTCTTCTATTCGATTTGGTCGTCATCCTTTCACCTGTTCTTACATTTTCCTAGGATTTTCGCTCCTTTTTCTTCGTCGTGTCCAGGACGCGCCTGAATACGTTGGAGCCGTCAGAGCCAGCTACATGATTGCAGCCTTCTTCGTTTTGTCCATCTTCTTTGCAGAGAAAACAGCTCGCTTCCAACTGGCATTGCGCCATGCGATGGTCGACTCCTCCACACTTATAGCAGAGAGTCGATCTATCTACTCCATTACACTCATCCTTCCAATGTCCAAAGCCTAAGCACTTGTGGCACCACACTACCCTTACTCGTTTCCTGATCCTGCAACTTACAAGGCCCACGCGGATGTGTCCTATTTCTAGGAGCTCCTCGGCCTCTCTCTCGCTGAGTATCACTATGGCCATTCTAAGGCCACTCGTGTTGGGCTTTGATAAAATCACCCTTCTGCCGGTGTCCGGCTTTCTGAGGGCTCCTCCTATTGCTGCTCTCACCTCTTTTTCCGTTGCTTCCGAATCTATGTCCCTTATTTCTAGGGTGGTCTTCCGTTCTTCCTTTTTTACCTGTCTAAGGCTTAGCACTGCTTTTTCTACTTCCGCAGTAAACGCTGTCCTGTCAGATCCTTTCCCTAGCTTGAGGAGGAGATCTCCATTTCTTGTTTGTTTGACTCCCAGCACCATCGTTCCAGTCGTGTCCGGGTTTACTTTCTTTCGGATTTTCCCCAGGACTTCCGCATACGTCTTATTTCACCTCACTTTAACTAGTACTCGTTCTGAACGCTTGTTTTTGTTGGGCCTGGTTTTCGCCAGTGGCTCTGATGCATTGCGAGAGGCTCTCGGGCGAGAGGCTCACGTTGCAGCACCGCTTTCTCCTGTCGCTGTCTCGTCCTGACTTGCTTTTCCTCGCTCTTTTCTCCAAGGCTATTAGTCGGGCTTTCCCTTGACCTCTTGTTTTCAGCACCAGCTAAGACCGCGTGCTTAAGGCGCCGTCCTCCTACGCCTCTCCTTGCATTCTCTCGTGTTACGTGCCACATTTGGTAGTAGTCTACGTCACCTTCATAGCGTCTATCTTTATTATTTCCTTAACTGGATTAGTAGAACTTTAAGTTGTTTAGCACGTTCTGCGGTGCGTTTTACGTCCTTTGGTGCTGACTGACATTCCTCGATAAGCTCATCCACTTCCTTTTCTAGCTTTTTTATATAGTCCTCGTCTTTCTTGCGAACTGCTATGGCTTCTTCTTGAGCTTTTTTGTAATCTGCTATTTGTGCCATTGACGAGGTGCTGTCCATGCTCCTAGCACTGGCAATGCTCGCTAAACTCTCCATACTGGTCGTTTTTGATCCCAGAGATTCTCCTCCCAGGCGAAGCTCCGGCACCTTTAAGAAGGACTTACTTTTTTCGTCTATCTTTTCTAGCTCTTCCAACGCCTTCGCGAGGCCCGTTTTAATCGGCCCGTGCACGTTGGTTCTATCCTCGTGGTTCTCGATTGTTTCCCTGATTGTATCCTTTAGGACCGCTAAGTGGTCATCTTGTTGTCCTGGTTTGGGGGTTGGGAACCCCGATGTCGTTGGTTCTGGCGTTTTAGTAGGTCCTGCTTATTATCCGCTTTCATGTTCTTTTCCTCCTTGCCTCCCCTACGCACGTGCGCCGTTTAAGCCGTTCCCACGCACGCTTGTCAGTTCGATTACTTTGTTATACTAATTATATTCTTATATAACAGTTATAACTACGTTGTATTATCAATAGATGATTAGCTTGAGGTGTTATCAATAAATAGTGTTTTATTGTTAAATCCTGTGCACACATTATTTATCCCCAAGCATGCATGGTCCGAGTACGATTAAGTCTCAACAATTGTATTGCGGTATAACTTTGAATACTGCAAATAAAACGGAACTGTTAGGATTATGTTTGAAGTCCACGGATTTATTTTCAAAAATAAATCCGTGGACTTCGAACATAGTCCTAACAATATTTAAAAAAAATTAATTCGTGGACTTCAAACATTCGAGTATTCTCAGTATACCCTCAAGTACTTACGGTATACCCCTGGTATAGCCCTGGTATACCCCCGCTATATTCTCGGTATATTTGAAGATCATACCTTCGATAGGTTCGAGTACTGGAGGGCAGCCAATTCATGTACCCGCACGTTGGAATTAAAATTACTTAACCGACCCGCCATTGTGAGGACGCTAGAGATATAAGCGATGCAGTTTTCAATTATGCAAAGTATACAGGGTGAGAAACAAAATTTTAAAGCCTAATATCTTTGTAACTAACTGATATAAACAACCCAAATACAGAGATCAAGATGCTATCTAATACTAACTAAATCTAAAATTTTGAATTGATTATTACCTTTTTTCTCCAGTTATCGCGTCACGTAAAATAACGATTTATAGTATACAGGGTGAGAAAAAATCATTTTGAACCTCAATATCTTTGAAACTAATTGGTTTCGTGAACAACCCAAACATAGTGATCGAAGTGCTTTATAATGCTAACTAAATAAAAAGTTTAAACTTGATTAATGATTTTTACTCCAGTTATCGCGTCACGCAGAAAAACAACTTTTTTCAGTTTTTTAAGTTTTTCTCAGGATTTGCCTCATAAGATGAATTAAAGTAGAAGTGGTGTATGGTTCTAATAATTCAATAATTCAATACTCAATCTTTCAATAATCATGTTTTTTTTTTTAAAGTTTTGACATTTAGTTTTCGATTTGAAACAATTTCAAAAGTTGAACTTCGTGGTGTATAATAAAAAAACGACGAACGGTAATATAAATTTTCCACGGTAAAAAAAAGGTAATTTTATTTTCTTTCATGGACATATTAAGAAATTTACTTTCATTAACTTTTCCAATAACATTTTTAGAAAAAAACTGAAATCTCAAAACTAAAAAATCAATATAAAAAAAAACGGGTCCAGAAAATGTAAAACCGGACTGTTATCCCGCTGAATATTCGTAAAAACAAAGAAAATGAGACTTGGTGGATTGAAACCTACTAAAGTAGAAGCTGAGCTAGAGTCGATACGAACGAACACACGCGCGCGCGCACACACACACTTACACACACACACTTTATGGTGTGTAATAAAAAAAACGACGAACGGTAATATAAATTTTCCGCGGTAAAAAGATAGGTAACTTTATTTTCTTTCATGTACATATTAAGATAGTACCGTCGTTAACTGAATACCGTTGAGATTTCAATGAAATTTAATATATCGATTCATATCTGTATATCTCGACATCTTCCTGTACTTACTTATTTAGTTTTTTAAGTTTAGATTCTAAGTTATTTTTTTTTTATGTACCATCCCTATGTACAGACAACTAAGTTTGTCTCTATAGGATGTCTTATTATAAGACATATGTATATGGTCTAAATAAATAAATAAATAAATAATATTAGTCTAAAAATTACCCAAACAAATTTTTGTAAGGCCAGGGTACGTCGGAAAAGAGTTATAAGCATTTTAATGTTTACTCATTTAACACGTAGTCTTATGGGAATCGCAATTCCAGTAACAGTTATTCTTAAATTTTATAAAAACTACCGTTCAGATTTTGTTAAGAATTTTTGTAGTTAAAGAAAAATATTTGATGAATGTTTATCTTTTTTAAAAACTACGATCAGTTAGATATAAGTATTAGAAAGAATTGATTGAAGGCAAAAAAGTCACACTTAACCTCAAAAAGTGAGTCAAATGAGCTTTTGTATGGAAGTTTTTATTAATAATTAGGACGAATAGAATCATTTAATGCCAATGCATAATTATTAGGTGGTGATTGTTCATTTATGTACCTTCTTTAGTAAAGTAAATATCGCGAATAAACGATGAATGAAAAGTGCGCTCATTTTAACTAGGGACGTAGCGACGGTACTACCTTAAGCAATTTACTTTCATTAACTTTTCCAATTACTTTTTCAGAAAAAACTGAAATCTCAAACTAAAAAATCTACAAAAAAAATAGGTCCAGAAAATGTAAAAACGGACTGTTATGCCGCCGAATATTCGTACAAACAAAGAAAATGAGACTTGGTGGATTGAAATCCTATAAGTAGAAGCCAAGCTAGAGTCGATACGCACGCGCGCGCGCACACACACACACACACACACACACACACACACACACACACACACACACACACACACACACACACATCCATACGGACATTTTCTAAAAACACTATTTTTCGACTTAAAATGCCTCAAAACATATTTTCTACATGTTTTTATACAAACTCCAAAAATTACTATTACGAGGCTTCCTTAGGAAGGGAGCAATAATATAATAAGTCAATCAATCAACATAAGTATTAAACTAATTGTAAGTACTGTAACACCTAAACTGTCCGTGAAGTGAAGTTATCATTATATAGTATTTCAATCCCTGTGTTTGGGTTGTTTACGAAAACAATTAGTTTCAATGATGTTGACCTTTAAAATTTTGTATTCTCACCCTGTATACTTTGCATAATTTTTTTTCACTACGATGTTAGTCGGATATTTTTACAATATGGTGATGATACTAAGGCGACTCACAATAATAGTCGTTCTCTCGCACGTTGGATGACGTAGTCTCCTTTTTTTGTGACAGATGCTAACTGTTCTATTCTACATGATTCCTCGTGGCAAGTTATACAAACTTATCTCAGCTGTGTTTCCACTAACGCTAGATGTATTAACGGGCCCTTTCCTGCTAGGCACGGGACTCTCGACTAGCAAGCGAAGAGGTGTACTGTTGAATTGCGTGCAGAGTTCAAGTGTTTTCTACGCACTCAATAGGCGATGCTCACAAATTCACAGCCCTCGTATTCTCTCACCAGGTACACCTCGTGATAGCAGCTTGACTCGCGTAAAAGTGCACTGTGTGGATCGGCTCCGGGGTTTCTAATGCCTCGGTGCCGATGCAAGCAGTTGTGAAATTAAGATAGGAAAGATCGCGGTAATCTAAGCAGCATTCGCCACACTAAGGATTGACGCGTACGGTTTACAGTCCTGGTTCGCGCGCGAGGAGTGCTGACGCAGAGGTCAAACCACTCGCTCCGATTTCCGCGTTCGATACATGTTGAAATCTAGTTGCTTGGTCTCTGGATGTTAGTTGATGCGTTGTCTGCGTGTGTATCGGGTTGCATTAACAATGTTGTCTCAGCATAAATTAACACACTTATAAATCAAACGTATATGATTATTCTTACTCATTATTTAATTCTTCACTTTTCGGCATTTCCTCTGCACGTCTTTTTTAGTCAGAAAATCCTGCATTTGTAGGGGATCCTTCCACTGCAACCACCATTGGCCCAGTTGGTCTGGCAAATAATGCAGTATGGCCATGTTGGTTTATGAAGACCGTCGCCCTTATACCAGCAATCTTTCCTGCATTCGCTACATGATGTGAAAAGCGTTGCTTGAGGGATTGTTGAATGTTGTTGTGTTTGTATCTCCGTTCTTTATAAAGGGAGCTAGCTTTTTTGATTTTAAGGGCCTCTTTTTTCAGCTTTTTTACGTTGTTCCCTTTTTCTAATCCTGTCCCGTTCTCTTCTCTTCGCTTTTTCTTCTTCTTTTTCTATGTTTTTAGCTGATTTTTTCCTCTTATCGTTTGCCTTTTTAGATACTGGTTTTGTTTTCAAATTCTTTACGCTTGGTCGATTGAATTCTATTCCTCTAGTTGCTGGTCTCTTCCAATACCAAGTTATCCAGTCGATGGAGGTTTCTGCTGGTATGAACCGCTTCTTTACTTTAGATCTCTTCATGTTAGGTTCTTCTTCCAGACGCGTGAGCTTTAAGATGCAGTCTTTCGTTCTTTTCTTTCCTGACTGCTCCAGATTAAGGATGTTGATATCTGACTTTTTTGCCTCCGTTGATGTTCTTGATGTCTTGTTGCGGTTTTCTCGCTGCTTGTCCCCCTCCGCGGACTGTATTGGTAAAACTGGTGCGCGCGGACTCCGTGGACATGATGGTATGTCGCACTCCACTGTCGGTGGACTGTCGCTCGCCCGCAACTCGTCCCTCTCCACGGACTCAGTTGCACTAGTGCGTACGCGTGGACTCGGCGGATTCGGCGGGCTCGGCGGACTCAGCAAATTTAGCGAACTCGGCGCACTTAGTATTTCCTTTTTCGATACTTGAAATTTAGATTCACGTGCTTGTACACTTTTCACTACAGGGTCGGAGTCTTGTGAAATTTTTAATTTGCACTGCACTGATTTATCTAAGGGCTCCTTTGGTGGTATTGCTGGTTCACCGGGACTGTTGTTGATGCTATTCGTTGACTTGAACTGCTCCCGCTCTTTCCAGTATCTTTCTTCTGCACGCTCAACAGGTAACTGAGCCCTTTGTAGTTGTTCTAGGGCTTCTAAAAGAACCTTTTCAGCTATCTGCACTGCTTCCATTTTTTTTGTTACTTGTCGTTTTTGTGTATGAATTCGCACTCTTCGTCGTGGCGTATACAAGGAATCGCGAGCGCATTTCTGCTGAGTTCGTTATTCTTGCTAAGGATTGCATTTTGGAGTTCGATGCACTATCGTCGTAGCTTTGCGGTTTTCTGTTTGTGTTTAGTACTGAACTTTTCCTTCGGGGAGATGGTAGCACGTCCTGGTTTATCGACTATTCTGATCTACTAATTACCATGCATGTGTATATGTTCATATATGTGTGTGCTTGTACTAATCATGTACAGGTGGCTATAAGTGTCGATTGAAAATTACAGATTATTAAACTTGCACAGATCTTATTGTTACTTATTAATCTAAGGATTTATTAATGTCAATGATTATTGTATCGATTATAGTTATGCTTAATTAACAATTTAACAACAATTGGCTAAAACTTATAAACTATTAAAAATTTTTGATTTCTCAATATTTTACTACACTTTAGGGTCTCGAAATACACATCAAAACAAAAGTTGCAAACCATTGTTTATAAGCTTATTGCAAACAAACTACAATTTAAAAATTGTTATTTTAGTTCCTAATTTGTTAATTAAGCATGCTCTAACTATATATAGTCTCAAAATTTCGAATTTGTTTCAGTAACTTTGTTAATAATAATCTGTCATTAAACTTTTTCTAAAATTTTCGTCTATATGTGAGTCGCGTAGACTGTCCGCGTATATTGAAAAAAAAATTTTTTTGTCCGTCAGTACATGGAGTTTCCTTGAATCGGTAACGATCTTACGTAGCCATTCAAGGAGCCAACGCTGAAAATTCTTCCTCTTTCTGCTAATTGGTGGTTTGATCCTGACACTTCTTGAGATTGATAGACTGCCAGCTGTGTACAACTTGGAATCTTCGTTGGTGGTATATGCACGACTGTTTCTGCAGCTTGAGACTGAGGTATTTTAAACTGCGTTGTTATCTCCTCGATATTGTAAGCTATGTTCTTGGGATCATAAGCCAAAAGAGGTCTAACTGTTGGCAATTCAAGAATTTCGTCCTTAGTGTGTTTAACTGTCTTGGCCTTTTTCTTGTGACTGTTTTTAGTTTTTCGGACGCAAAAGCTGCATCCTCTTATAGGGCAGCAATACTTGTATACCACAATTAATAACGCTATTATAACTAACGGACTTATTGCTGCCGAGGAGATGTATGATGTATGCAGGTATTTCTCTCTTTTGGGCTGTGAAAAACTGCGAATTTGTTGTTTTTCCGCGTTCGTAATGTCCGGGACTTCGTTAAAAGCGTCGTTACCTTTCATGATGCTATCAGTAAAGAATGACAAGTTAATGTTTAGTTCTGGGTTATATAGGTATGTTTCATTTGTCTGTATTATGTTTACGCCATACAGTATGTTTTGGCTGATGTGACCATAACACTGTCCGCGTAGCGTAAGTATACCTTACGCATGTGGACCGGTTTAAAAACAAAATATAGCCAATCGTAGGTACTACTGAGCTTGCTCCAGTAGGGAGTGGACTTGGCAGATATAGCTAACTTACATGTTTTCAGCGTAGCTGGCGTTGGTCTTGCTAGTAGTGCGAACTCGTACGGACTATTCTCGTTGTCGATGTTGAATGGCAAGGATGGTGGGCACATAGATAGATACTTTTTGATACATTCTGCAAGTGTTGATGTACTTTTGTAGATAATATATAATTTTGCATGTCATGGGACACTATTAAGTGTGAATATTGTGGGACTAACGTCACGTAGGACGTCAGGTTAGCCATGATTTCTTGGGGAATTAGTAGTGGATGTATTTTATATTGTGAATATCTTGCTTTGTCCGAGAGTAGGAATTCTAGGATCAACACCAATTTTCCTCCAACCGTGCTCACACTAACTTTTGACATTGCGTGTAACATCTCCACCGTTACAGTGCAGTAAGACACAGTGTGTTACCGTTACATACCTTACCTCCCACGGTAAGGTATGCCCGTTTATTATTTTGAGGATAGATTAAAGTTGCTCGCGTGTAAACAACAGTGGGTGTATGTGGTTTTGTGTAGCTGTTTCTATAGTGTTCACAAGGGTTTTATATGAATTGATGCTGTGCTCTAACGATTGATCGAATTGGTAAACCCACTTTAGTAAAGTCTGGACGGTTACTGTTCGATTAGCAAAAGTATCAAGTTGGTTTGTCCTATTTGCTAACCTCAGAAACGGTATGTGCTGCTCGTGTAATGTTCTCTGAGCGTCGTCAAGTTTTTCGTGCAACGACTCGAGTTTAGATCTTACTATATGAGTCTGGCTGGCTACTAAGGTTGATATATTGGCCGTTCTCTCGTACAATCTGTCCATGTCCTTATTCAGCTGCTCTCTGTCCTATGCGTCCATAGTGCCGAAGAGCTGTCGGCTAGTCCAACCAATAAACTCAAACGGAGCCTAACGCTTAGTTAAAGCGTGGGTGTATGGAGTAAAGCTGTTGTCTGGAACAACTGAGGACGGTGCAAAGAATATGTGCAGGTTTGTCTTGCAGTGATTTCAATGTTTTTATTGCTAATTCAAACTTATCCACTGAAATAAATTCGTTGCATTCTTGTTTATTTAGTTGGCTACTGCAGGTGGTGATCATTTGAAACATCGTTTTTCCCTCCAAGTTATTGGGTCTTTCTATTTGCTGAAATCTAAGGTGACTACTATTCTCCATTTTACTCTCTCGATCTTGACCTCTCCCATGTATTTGTAGTATATTCTTGGATTCTGCGTTAGTGGTGTTAGCTAGTAGTAGGGTGGACTGTCCTTGTTCTTGCTTTGTGTGAATGGTGCCCCTGAGAGCATATGGAGCCAGTGAAACTGTCCGGACCAACTTTCTGTAATGAAAAGATAACGGAGTTTTACTGAGGGTTTATTTATAAAATTTCTCTAGTTTATCCTTATGTTTTACTATTAATTTTCCGTTTGTTGATTTAACTATTACATTGTTATTATCTCCGATTTCTTTTACTATAAATTGGCCGTTGTAATATTTTTTATCTAATTTTCCATATCTAGGTTCTTTGAGTACTCTTATTTCATCTCCTACTTATATTTTTAGTGATCTTGCCTTTTTGCCGTAATATTGTTTGTTTTTATACTTCGAATTAATGAGGTTACCTCGAGCAATGGTTTGCATTTTTCTTAAGGATGGGGACTACTCGAGATTTTATTTTTTGATATCTCATATTAAATCGTGTATAAAATGTAACATTATAAACTTTATAAAAAAACTAAGAAAATTAGCCCGGGTAGAGCTTCCAAGGTCCTCTAGAAGCTAACAAAAACGAATTTTAAGTTTAAAAAAGCTCAAAAATTGATCATTTTTAAAACAGTCCTGGCGATGAAACTTTCAAATCACGGTACTTACCATTAAAGGTATCATTTCTAATGTATGTAACAAAGAGATTTGTGTTGTGGAATTATTTAAGGTAATTTTAAAAAAAAAGTTACACTACTTAAAGCATATTCGTCTAAAAATATCCATTTTTTAATGTCACTTTTTAAACTTTTATTTTAATAAAATTTCAAGAACACATCCATTAGTGAAACCACTACATACATCTGTTAGTTGTATATTGAAGAATAGTTATGCAAAATTTCAAGTCGAATCGATGCATGGTTCATCTCCAGGAACACTTTAAATTATAGATTTGTTAGTTTTCTGATGCGAAAATCAAGGATTTTTTAAATAGATTTTTCTCGATCAAAAATATTATATTTATAGATTTAAACTTCATAACATGTATAACTTATCAAACTGTAATTTTATAACGTTACGCAATTTACGATAGAATGCTTAACATCAAATTAATTCAATTCAACTATTAATCCAAAAATTGTCGATTTTCGAGTAGTCCCCATCCTTAAACATTCTATTAGATTTTGTATATATGCGTTCTACGTTTCTAGCTCATACTCGTCAGGTAATGTGTTTGGAGTTCTGGCTGGACGTCCATATACTAGCTCGAACGGGGTGTAACCCGTCGATACATGCACCGAAGTGTTGTACTCGTGCATGGCAAACGGGACAACCTTGTCCCAGTTCTGTTTGCTGGACGCCTTGTTTCTCAAGAAATCCGCCAGTACTGTGTGGCTTCTTTCTAACGACCCGTTAGACTGAGAAAGATATGCTGTTGTATTTATCTTGAACTGATAAATCTCGAACAGCTCCGACAACAGTTTATTTTGAAAGCTTCTGCCTGTATCACTCAATATAATGCAAGGTACACAATATTGTGCAAATAGATGTCTAGATAAGGCATTTGCGGTGGTGATTGCTTTTATATTTGTGACGGGTACTGCTATACAAAATTTCGAAAATTGACATTGCATAGTTAAAATATGCGAATTTCCTTCCGTAGTTTTGCAGAGTAGTCCCACTGTATCGATGGCTACTTTTTGGGACACTTTGCTCGGTGTATCCGTGATTACCATTGGTTCCCGCGTTTTAATTCTAACTAGTTTCTGCTCTTGACATATTTGACATTTGCTGACGAATTCATGGATGTCTTCTTTCATTCCTTTACAATAGTATTTTTCGCGGACGCGTCTATAGGTTTTACCTATTTCTCTGTGTCCCCCAAATAGGCTATTGTGATAGTCTTCTAATATCGCCAAGCGATACTCCGGTGGCACGTCCCATAGTAGAACGTTATTGCGATGTTAACATTATGGAAAACTTCCTTAAATCTTTGTATCAAGGTTCTTTTAGGTAACGTATCCGTCGTCTCGCCCGTTCTAGCTATTCTAAAAGAACGTAATTTCTTTTTTAATATGAGTTTTTTGACGTATCTAGACACTTGATTAGATCGCTTAGTTTTACTTCGTCGTCGGCCTTGTTAGTGATTACTAGGCTGAATATGTAACGTTTCCGGCTGATTGTTATAATTACGTCTCCTACTTCGGCTCCTGCTTTTGCTAGATCTTCTTGATAGATAGCTTCTATATCGGCAAGTAGTTTATTGGTGCCTCTGGACAAGTTCAGGTTCTCGGAGACAAAGTGGACTATATTATCCTTCAAGTACGTCACGCACTCCCTAGTGCTCAGCAACTTTAACCTTCCCTTAGCGTCTGTTTGTTCTACTATGTGCGGTAAGGGTGCTATTGTCGGATGGCTTACGTAGTTTGTAACATTTGTACTTGAAGTAGGTAGCAGGACAGGCTCTTCGTCCACAACTTGCTTGACCCTTTCTCTCGATTTATCTGAGTCGCTTTGGTTGTTAGTAAATAATTTGTCCTCCACCGCTGTTGTCCTTTCTGTGATTTGACGCTGTTGTCCTTTCTGTGATCTCACTATCTTCTTGTTCTATAGTTGATAAGTTGTGCCAATTGGTTGTACGTAACGTCTCGTCGTTCCACGCAGTGGAGCTTGCTTTGGTGTTCCTTGGAGGAGATTCGCGTGTATTGGACTGGCTTGACTTTCAGCGTACTCTAACATCCACTCTCTCAACGTGCTGCTGGGCACGGACTTGTCCTGCTTAGATTTTTTAAATTCTTCCGGTAGTGCATCATCTGGCTTTAAAGGTGAGGGATACAGCGACTTAGCCTCGGAATCCCAGCTGGACGCATTTTGTATGCCCCACTCTTCGTCGTCCGTGTCATCACTTTCTTGTCTTTGGTAATACGTGGTCTCGGGATGTTGTTCCTGTATAACTTCTTCCACCTCGCTTTCGCCTGGACTTTTGTCGTTATCCTTTGCTTGCCTGCAACGCCGGATAACGTTGGCGTCCAGGAGTTTCTGTAGTTAGTTCAATAACTCCTCGCGGTTTGTTTTTGGGGCTTGATCTCCAGACAAGTAAAACAAATGGGAGTATTTCCTCGCTATTCACTGTATTTGTTTTAATCCTTGGTGTGTATGATACGATTTCTGTACTTTTTCCATGATGAATTTTACTCTATCTTCCTGGTTTGTAATGAGCTCGCCCTCTAGCGGAAACTCGAGGAAGTCGTCGTCTTCGCTTAGATCAAAAGGTTCGAGATATTGAGGAGTGATTTCAATCTCAACTGGATCTTCTCTCGTATTTATTGCCATAGTGTAGCAGTATCTGTTTTCATTGGTAACTGCTGCCTCTCCAAGGTATACTCCTGGGACAGTGGTTATTCGCCGCAGATACGCTTCTCCAACTACTGAGTCTTTTGTGGTTGGGATTCTTATTGGCACCTTTGCTCTGGCTGGTAATTTAAAGATCGTTTTTCCGTGTGACTTAAAACTCTCATAACTAAACGGTTTCTGTGGTAATTCCAACATTTCCGGTTCAATATTTTCATTTTTATATGGAAATTCGTACTTCATATGGTAAGAAGTGACACTTGTGACTGGTGGCTTTTTGTGTCTCGTAGGTCCTTATTGTTCGTCCGGATCGATCTTGTTTTCCGGGAATACTTTATGCACAAATGGAACTGGAGTTATAGGTTGGCTTTCGGTAATCAATACTTCGTCCCCAAACATGATGTTCACTTTTTCGTGATACAAGAACAGAATTTCCAATATTAAATCTTCGGTCAACGGAGTCTCAGCAGGCAAAACATAAAAGAGGTGTTCTTTCCCCGTTATAGACAACTTTACCATACCTTGGGTAACTATACCCTTAGGAAAAATTCCCATGACGTGCATGAAATGATTATGCTTTATCACAATTTCTGGTTTTAGTGAACTGTGCTTGACTGCATTTATCTAAGTCCCAGTGTCTATAATACATATGGTCTTGGTACTTACTAGCTAATCTGCCTGTAGTTTTATGGACGGAATTGTCCGGTCTGCTGACGTGATTCATATTATTTGTGTTGGATATCCTCTTGGGTTGTCGTTCTCGGGCTCATTGGGCGCTGTTGAGATGATGAGCTCATCGCCGCGTTCTTCCGATGAGCCGCTTCCTCGTTTAAATGATTCTTGTCACCTCTGAATGGCGATCCTGATCTAGGTCTGTCCATTTTAGGATCATACAACCGATTCTCTGGTCTTGAGCAAGATTTTTGATAGTCCATGCCGGGCCTAGGCGGTTGCATAGGATATGACATGTAAGGTTCCATGTATGGATAAGGAAAAGGAGGATTGCCCGGTGGGTAATAGCAGTAAAGATGAGGTGGCATGTACGGATACGGTCCCATCATTGTTGGATATGGATGTGGGTGGATACGGGATACACTGACCGGCTTCTGGACTGACTGGGTGTCCACTTTATTATGCTTATAGGACCCATGGGTTCGGGTGCATTTGCAAAACTAAATTGTAAAGAAGCGTTTATCCTTCCATTCTCGATAGTAGTCCTGAAGAAATGGGTGTCGTTTAGATCGTAGGTATAATTCACTTCGTTCCGTTTCGGCTCTGGATCATTAAAATTGACTTTCTTCGGAATGTTACATTCCGAGTCGTCGTATTTGGTACGGCGTGGACTGCTGATAGTGCCCAGCGTTTCCAGCTCTTCCGTTTGGGACTTGGTCCGGTTTACAATAAACATAGTGTACTTTAGGGTATACATAACCTTCGCCGAACATCTTGATTCTGGTTTCTCGTACTTTAGTGCGGTGTTAAATGCTGCTGTCAATGTTTGCTGTGCTGTGTCCGTGATACTAGTTCTCCAGCCATCAGGTAGGCCGTTGACGAATGATTCAAGCGCTAGCCACTCCAGGTGTTACCTTTGGTCTACTGCAGCAGAAAAATGCTGATAAGATAAAAATCCATCGTAATCCAATTTCTGCGCAATGTTGCTCCTGCGACAGCTTGAGTAAGACGACGCGAAATACTTCGATTCACTTTTTTTTTAAATTCTTATTTTCATTGCCACACATGTCTCCATATCAACTCGTGCGCTACTCGTCAATATTCCTTTCATGTTATTGTCATTAAAATTCATGACGCGTGGGTTAGCGAGTTTGAGAGTTTTGGTTTTATATTTATTTCTCGCTTATGATCGCCTTCTTACGATTTCTATTTACATGCGCGTGTGTCTGTGTGTGTGTGTGTGTGTGCGTGCGTGTGTATATACAGGGTGACCCATTTTAATCGCCGCACCCGGATTTCTCGGAACCTAAGCCAGATAGAAAAAAACGGTTTAGACAAAAGTTGTAGGGGACAGAGGGAGTCACACAATCGCGCTAACGTCGTGGACCTTGAACTTGACCTTCGAGGTTATTTCAAGGTCAAAGTGGTTTTTTCGTATAGTAACACCTAGTTTTGACTCCGGATTCGGAAAGAGCGGGAAATTTTACGTTCAAAATCATACTGAGAAATTTTTTTCGAGGTCTTTTCAAGGTCAAACTCCGAAAAGTCCGTTTAAAATCAGTTTTTTCATGAACCACAGGCTTAGCTGGTTAAAATTGATCTTAGGCTTAATAGGGGAACCCACACACCCCAAACCCAAAAGTTACACATCCTAGTAAACAAAACTCAAACTCACACATTCTAACCCCATACACTTCATGCCCTCACATGCTAAACTGTTACACCCCGATCCCATACAACCATACCCCACATCCCTACCCCACGCATGCTATCCTGCACACCCCAAATCTGTTATAAATGCATTAACCTTACTTTTTGCGCTACCCAGAAACAACGACGTGGACGTAGTAAGGATTGTTTCCTTTGGGGTGCTCTTGATCAAAGTGAGTCCCCTTGCCTCTCATTGTTCGGGGTGCTTGATTAAAGTGAGTCCCCTCGTCTCTCACTAATGTAAATAAATTTGTATGTAACCTCGAAGCAAGTGTTCAAAATTACGACCATTTGCTTTAAGGCACATAGTCAAACGCCTTTGAAAATGGCGAACGGTGCTCTGCAAAGTTTGTCTCGGAATGGCAGTGCATGCTCGACGAATCAAGCAGGCCAGTTAACTGGACCTCCTCGACCAATCCATCTGTTACCATAGTGCTCATTTAAAAAAAGCCCTTAAAATTCGCGCGAAATGTGGTGGTGCGCCGTCCTGCTGAAGCCACATTCTTCGACGCGTTTTTAAATCAACATCTTCCATCAATCGAGGTAGTTCATCTCTTATTAGCATCAAATAGGTATGTTGATTTACATTTTCTTCAAAAAAATAAGGGCCAATCAAATATCCATTGATAATCCCGCACCATACCATAATACTCCAACGTCTTTAATGGTTTACAGTTCTGACCCAATGAGGATTGACATCAGACCAATAATGGAAATTATGCCTATTTAGTTCCCCATCATTTTGAAATTTTGCCTCATCAGAAAAAAGAACAAAGTTAAAAAAGTCTGGTTCATTTTCTATCATTTGTAAAGCCCACTGGCAAAATACAATACGCTGTTGGAAATGTTCAAACTGTAGCTCTTGAACCAAAGTAATATGATACGCGTGATGTTGAAGCACATTCATAATTCTTAAAAAAGTATTTCTTGGAATACCAATTTCCCTTTCGACTCGACGAGCGCTAATGTGTAGGTCTAGATGAATTATTGCAAGGATAGTTACAACGCGATTATCATTTTCGTCATACTCATGGCGCCTGCGTTGGCAAACCATGTGTCCACCACGAGCTCATTGAGTTAAACGTCTGATTGCTCTATCATCAGGGTGTCGTCTATTGGAATAGCGTTCAGCATAAAGTCTTGCCGCACAACGATAATTATTTTGGCTTTCACCTAAAACCAAAATCATCTCAACGATCTCGTTGGGCGGATAGTCAGCCATTTCTGAGCCAGCTATTACTTACTATTAAATTTAAATAGTAAAAAGGTATCAAAAATATGAATAATTATAAGGCTCGCCCCTATACGGTCGCGCCTAAAAAGGAAAAACGTTTGAAAATTACGGTAACTTAATTTAGCTAACTGTAATTGCATTAAGTTAAATTAAAACAATCGTGAAAATATTAAAGGTATTCAATTCAATAAAGCATTATTGCTTCCTCCTCAAGAGGAAGCTTTGTAATAGTAAAATTTTCAGTTTTGCTAATACTTCGTGGAAACGCATTTGGAGGTGTTTGGAGTACGAATCATACGTTTTTAGAAAATGTCCGTGCGGATGGCTGTGTGTGTGTGTGTGTGTGTGTGTGTGTGTGTGTG
>CM053172.1:19402655-19585259 GCA_012977825.3 Pteromalus puparum | reverse complement strand
AAGTCGAGTGCGTACCCGCTTCCATACATGGACGCTATACTTAATAAGCTGCAACACGCTCGATATATATCGACCATTGACCTCAACTCGGCGTATCACCAGATACCGATGAAGGAAGAGGACATGCATCTGACTGCATTCACAGTGCCTGGACTAGGGCTGTTTGAGTTCACGCGACTTCCGTACGGGGTAGTCGGGGGACCGTCCACCTTCCAACAGCTGGCCGATAAAGTCATAGGGCCGGAGCTAGAGCCACATGCTTTCTCGTATTTGGACGATATTATCATCACGACGGACAGCTTCGAAGAACATCTGCACTGGCTCGAAGTAGTGCTGAAGAGGATTAAAGAAGCTGGGCTTACGATCAACAAAAAGAAGAGTAAATTTTGTTGTAGTGAGGTGAAATATTTAGGGGTTGTTGTGAATCGTGACGGCTTCCGTCCCGACCCCAGTAAAATCGAACCGATTATGACCTACCCAGCACCCAAGAATCTGAAGCAATTACGCCGATTCCTTGGGATGGCTTCGTGGTATCGGAAATTTTTAGATAATTTTGCGACAATCGCCGACCCTCTGACGTCGCTCACGAAGAAGAACGTCAAGTACCGGTGGGGCGATTCGCAACAAACAGCGTTCGAGCAGATAACAGCATTGATTGCTTCTGCTCCTGTACTGCATCGGCCGTCTTTCGATGACTTATTTGTCATCCAAACCGATGCTAGCGACACTGGCATTGGGGCCGTACTGACTCAGACCATAGATGGAGACGAAAAGGTCGTAAGTTTTGCAAGTCGCACTCTCACTAACGCGGAGCGTAACTACTCCGTCACTGAGCGAGAATGCTTGGCTGTCCTATGGGCAATTCGAAAATTTCGCCCATATGTAGAGGGATACCACTTCCAAGTGATCCCCGACCACAGCAGTTTGAAATGGCTATGCAATATGCGCAATCCTAATGGACGTCTTGCCAGATGGGCCCTCGAACTACAAGCCTATGATTTCGACATTGTGCACAGGAAAGGTTCGCTGAACCTTGTCCCTGATGCTCTATCGAGGATGTATGAGGACGACGCGAGTGACGCAGCACCGATCTCCGCCGTCCAGCCCAAAGATGTGCATGGCAAAGACGACTGGTACGACAGGCTAGCCGCACAAGTCTCAGAGAAACCCACCGAGCATCCCGAGTACAAGATCGTCGCGGGCCACTTATACCGCTACCGTATCGATCCTACGCTCGAAGATATTATAGAAGATCAAGAGGCTTGGAAAATGGTCTTACGAGCAGATAAGATTCCTCAAGTTTTACGAGAATCGCACTGTGAACCCACAGCGGGACACCTGGGTCGACGTAAAACCTATGAGCGAATCGCGAGATACTTTTATTGGAAAAGTATGTACAAGGACATCAGCGACTTTGTACGCTCCTGCGCCGTCTGCCAACAATGTAAAGTAGAGCAGCTACTACCAGCTGGACTAATGGGCAGACGCAGAAGTTATGGACCTTGGGAAGTTGTAGCCAGTGATATCATGGGCCCCTTCCCACGCTCTACTAGAGGATATTGCTATATTTTGATATTTATGGACACTTTCACCAGGTGGATTGAAGTGGTGCCGATTCGCAAGGCTGACGGTAACACACTCAAGAAAGAACTAAATGAGCGGGTTTTTCTACGCTTTGGGGTGCCCGATATATTTTTGTCTGACAACGGCACCGAATTCCGTAACAAATTGCTCAACCAGTTCCTACGGCAACATGGCACGGAGCACCATACTATCCCACCGTATCACGCGCAAGCAAATCCTGTAGAGCGGGTTAACCGAACATTTAAGACGATGGTAACGTCGTTTATAGAGAACGAACACAAAGATTGGGATAAGTTCCTGCCGGAGCTCACCTTTGCCTATAACACCGCTACGCAAGAGTCAACGGGAGTGAGCCCCGCATTTCTGAACATGGGACGACATCCAACTCCTCCGCACAATACTAAACGAGCAGAAGAACAGGCCGCTCGGCAAGAAGCGGAACAGCTGGCGCTAAACAAGTGGGAAGAACGAATGCGTAACCTTTTCGATCTGCGACTTATTACGGCAAAAAGAACGCAGCGTGCTACAGAACGTCAGTCGAAATATTATAACGCGAAGCACAGACAAGTCGAATTCAAAATAAATGACTTGGTCTGGAAGCGTAATCGCATTCTGTCATCAGCTGTCCAAGGAATTAACGCCAAGCTGGCTCCCAAGTACGCCGGACCTTTTAAAATCACCGCTCGTTTGGGCCAGAATGTGTACCGACTCGAAAACGAAGCAGGAGAGGTGTTCGAGAAAATCCATGTCGTCGATCTGAAACGCTACCTGGCCGGAGAAGAACCACCCACCGAAGGAGATCAACAGGAAGAAGTCGCGAACGACACTGCGCCACCGGTAGAAAACCATGTAAACGTGGATGCGCCACGTAAACGCGGCAGACCGAGAAAGACGCGTGTAGTTGTTGCTCGCCACTCGACTAAAGTTACGCGAGCGAAGAAGCTTAGTAGCCCTCCGACGGCTAACGCTCCTCCGATGACTAACACCCCTTCGGTGGAAACAGGGAAAGCGAAATGCGGACGACCCAAAGGGTCTACGAAAAAACCGGTACTGCCAGTACACGTTTCACCGCGACGCATGCGACCACGCGCGAAAGAAAATTAGAATCGCAAATTTTTTTTTCTTTTTCTTTCTTCTTTTCCTTTTTCACACTACACTTTTGCAAAAACTCCGCTTTTAAAGTGCAGGATAGGCAGGTCCCTAATGAGTTGTTTCTTTCCCCCGGGGCCTTCTTTCCCCAAATAGATTAGACACTCTAGAAGATGAGCAGCAGACCAAGGGAAGACGCACCATGGGTAGCCCGAATGGACGGACCTCGGGCCCTGATCTGGCATAAAACGACCGACCAACAGGGCCGAAGCAAATGGACGCTAGCGTATGTGGACGTCCCTCAACAGGCCAGCAAGTCCACTGCCTCGGACCCAGAGCAAACCACACCGACAGGTCCGCCGCCCCATCAGGAAACCGAGGCTCCCGCAACCACGGCACCGCCAGAGAAGGCAGCAGCAACCGCAGCAGAGAAATGGGCAGAGGTTGAGGCGCGCCTGGCGAAAGCCCGAGCGCAAAAACAAGAATACCTCCGAGCTCAGGAGGAGGCGTTCGACGAGCTCGACCAGTTCCTGAAAACCTACGGCGAGGAAGGGAAAGCCCTTGCGGGGAACTACCCACAACTCGTCGCGGGCGAACGGGAGCTGCAAGAGCTCGTCGACGCCGAACAGAAGCGCCGGGCGGAGGCCAGGCGTGCCAAAGCCGCCGTCGCCCAGGCCGAAGAAGAGCTACGGCAACAGAGAGAGCGGCACGGCAAGGAAACAACAGAACTCCTAGAGCAGATGAGGCGCGCCAAGATCGATGCCGTGCGCGCAGAGGGCTCGAAGATGCCACGGTGTTTTGTCTGTAAGCTCGAGGGGGTTATGCGTGGACGAGAGTGTCCCCGTAGAGAATTCCACGGGAAACACTAATTGCGTAGTCGCCCTGTAGGCAACCACTGAGGCTCGCCCTAAAAAGTTTATATGTTAAATAATACATACACCTTGTAAAGAGACCTGGAGAGTATTTGCAAAATTATTTCTTTTTCCCTACCAACTTTAAATTTCAGAAAGCAGGACTTGAATGATCGTTCACTGCACAGTTCCAGAAATTAGTTTTTTTTGAGTTTTCATAAATTTAGATTTATTTTCTTTTTCTTCTTATTTTTTTTATTTTATTTTTCCCACATAAAGATATGCATGCTGGTGAGAGATAATTGATGGAGAGCTAATACACCGTTCGGGTATACAGCGTCTGGAAGGGGGGAATATGACAAGGAACAATGTTAACTCGTCATAACCCCCCCAGCATAAATACCATAATGTATTACAGACGAACGGCGGAGAGTGAAACGGGAGTAAGCACGGTAAGTGGAGAGAGAGAGAGAGAGAGAGAGAGAGAGAGAGAGAGAGAGCGCCTCGCGCGCGTGCCGCGTCTTGCGGAAAGAGGGACAGATTCGTTTAGACTCGCTGAGAGTAAGCATCGTGCGCGCGACTCCTCGATTCGTAAAGACCGATAACTTTGTGAGAACGACGTGCGAAGGCTCCTGGTTTACGACTGCAACCCAGAGGGTCCGACAACGACTGCGCCTTGCCCGAGGTCTCCGTGCGACTCCGCTACGTCCGAGGCTTCCGAGCAATTCCAACCACTCGCCTGCGAAGGAGACGTCCTGGGGCTGAGCCGACTCTCGTCTACTGTAAGTGTCAGCTCTGCATCTCTCTCTCTCACCAGTGCCCTCCCGGTCTCTAACTGCTTCGTTCGTCTGCGTCTCGCACACCCGCGTGTGTGCTCGTGTACCTACTTTTTCACTGAACAATATACTTTACATTTTCTACGCTACCCAGCGTGTTTTGATTGAACACCGGTCCGTACTCCTATTAAGTTCCCCGCCGCCTCCGCGGGCACGCGCATCGCTTCACGGTGCACGTGCGAACAAACTGCAGCTAGTCAAAATACGACCTTGGCCGGTCCACCTACGAACTCGATAATAACCGAGGAAACGAGACTTAGTCTCGATTATTACGNTTTTAGTTTAAAAGATATTAAGATTCAAATTCTTCAACTCTCACCCTGTATACTCTGTGTGACTGAACATTATTATTTTTGTTAAACCATATAATTTGATAATTAAAGCTTAGTATATTTTGAGAGTTTTCATGGTTTTATAAAATGTCCGTGCAGATGGTTTTGTCTGTGTGTGTGTGTGTGTGCGTGCGTGCGTGCGTGCATACGTGCGTACGTATACTGTTATAATTCTGGAACTACGTGATCGATCGTAATATGATTGGACGTGCATATATGTTTTCTGATTTTGATTTCGAGTAAACCTATCCTTTTAGTATCGAATAGTAGCGAATATTTAAATCAAAGAATGAGTTGATTGTCCCATGTAATTATCTTCCACTAGCAGAATACGAGGAAGCTAAGTGCCAATGACTTGGCAGCGGTTTTTTTAATGTTCGATTCTAAAAAAAATAGCTACGATGTTTTTTGTACAAAACAGAAATGTTGTATCTTTATTTTTTAGGAAGTTATAAGTTTTTTGTAAAAATAACAATTTATTTACATTAGTGAGAGGCAAGGGGACTCAATTTAATCAAGCACCCCAAAGGAAACAATCCTTACTACGTCCACGTCGTTGTTTCTGGGTAGCTCAAAAAGTAAGGTTAATGCATTTATAACAGATTTGGGGTGTGCAGGATAGCATGCGTGGGGTAGGGATGAGTGGGACTAGGGAATGTGGGGTATGGTTGTGTGGGATCGGGATGTAACAGTTTAGCATGTGAAGGCATGAAGTGTATGGGGTTAGAATGTGTGAGTTTGAGTTTTGTTTACTAGGATGTGTAACTTTTGGGTTTGGGGTGTGTGGGTTCCCCTATTAAGCCTAATATCAATTTTAACCAGCTAAGTCTGTGGTTCATGGAAAAACTGATTTTAAACGGACTTTTCGGAGTTTGACCATGAAATGACCTTGAAAAAAATTTCTCAATATGATTTTGAACGTAAAATTTCCCGCTCTTTCCGAATCCGGGGTCAAAACTAGGTGTTCCTATATGAAAAAACCACTTTGACCTTGAAATAACCTTGAAGGTCAAGTTCAAGGTCAACGGCGTTAGCGCCATTGTGTGACCCCCTCTGTCTCCTACAACTTTTGTCTAAACCATTTTTGCTTCCTCCTAGAGGAAGCTTTGTAATAGTAAAATTTTCGACTTTGTCAAAAATAGGTTAGAAATCCATTCTGAGGTGTTTGGAGTTCGAATCATGTGTTTTTAGAAAATGTCCGTATGGATGTGTGTGTGGATGTGTGTGTGAGTGTATGTATACCGAAATATTTCTGAATCTAGTCTGTAAATGTCAATAAAATTTGATATGTATATATATTTTGGAATTCTGAATTCGGGAAAATAAGTATTTTTTGAGTTAGCCAACTAGTTTTCGTTTTATGGCCATTTTTTAAATTTTGCAAAACTATATTTAGCGTTTTTTTTATCTTCCCATTGCTACAAACAATTCAGCTATTACGCATTTGAAAGATAATAAAATTACCTACTTTTTCCCGTTTGGCCCTCGGGATCGACCGCACCATTTGGCAGAAAATTCGAAAATGGTGAATTTTTTTGAAGAAGCCATATCTTTTAATTGGTATATTAGAACCTCACGAAAAAAATCATGTTGATGGGTCACGTGTAAAACTATATTCCACTAAAATTTCAAGTGGTTTAACTACTTATTTTTTCAGTAATAAATCGAAAACTGAACAAAATGAGTTTTCCATGTCCAACGTTTACGAGAGTAAAAAGACTTTAATACATTTGAAATTTTTGGAAAAGGTAGATTTTTTATGTCACTAGGCTAAGTTCTTTGCGCAGCTTTCAAAACCCTATGATTCTTGAGATATCATGGTTTGAATTTTTTTTTGAAAATTTTTTGATTCCTTATATCCTTGAAACCATATAGTCGACTGCTTCATAAATTTTTTTGGCTATTTACCATAAAAAGAGCTATCTGCTGTTAAAATTTGAAACGATTTCATTGTGAGGTACCTACTTTTTTACTAACTTCCTATCCTTTTGGTCACCCCTTCCCTATAACTGACACTCCACCCGTATAATTGACACTCTACCCGTATAATTGACACTCCACCCGTATAACTGACACCTCGTCCTTATAAATTCTCATCTTTAATTTTGGTCCGGAAATTGCTGGATCCTCTTATTTAATGAAAAATGAGTTTCTTAATATTCAAGGTCGCCTATAAAAAGCAGACCCCCCCCCCCCTCCAAATAAGTTCAAAAAATCAAGTTTTGAAACATTTGAAATTACACATGAGATTTTGTAATAGGAAAACGTTACACTAGAAAAAAGCTCATTGCGCAAAAATTCGTGTGCACGAACTTTGCAAAACTTTTTTGGTAAAGTGTACGATACGAGTGCACAAAGTATAGGTCGCTCCCGCTCGAATATTATATTACTTATCGCTCGAAAGCAATAAGTAATATACTATTATGTAATATTTATTATGTAATTGAACATTTTTCTAAAAAGAAAAATGCGAATATTTAAATCAAAGAATAAGGTGATTGTGCCATGCAATTATCTTCCACTATAGCAGAATAGGAGGAAGCTTAGTGCCAATGACTTGGCAGCAGTTTCTCTATCTGGCTTAGGTTCCGAGAAATCCGGGTGCGGCGATTAAAATGGGTCACCCTGTATATCTTGTGCAATAAGAAAATTGCTTTCACACCAAAATAATTAAACTTGAGAATATTTAAAATAGCATTCACATACTGTATTTTAAAACAATATTTTCATATCTCAATATTTGTCTATTAACAGAGATGAAATATTTTTCAATTTTATTTTACATTTCCTTGTACCCGCACGTTGGAGTTAAAATTACTCCATCCACCAGCCAGTATGAGGACGCTAGATATATAAGCGATGCAGTTTTCAATTATGCAAAGTATACAGGGTGAGAAACAAAATTTTAAAGCCTAATCTTTGTAACTAACTGATATCATAAATGACCCAAATACAGAGATCAAGATGCTATCTAATACTAACTTAATCCAAAATTTTAAATTGTTGCCTTTTTACTCCAGTTATCGCGTCACATAAAAAAAAAACGATTAATAGTATACAGGATCAGAAAAAAAATTTTGAAGCTTAATATCTTTGAAACTAACTGGTTTAGTAAACATTCCAAACATAGGGATCGTAATGCTATATAATACTAACTAAATCCAAAATTTGAACTCGATTAATGCCTTTTTACTCCAGTTACCGTGTCACGTAGAATTCACGTTTTATCAGGATTTGCCTCATGAAATGACTTAAAATTAAAGTGAAATAAGGCTCGAATAACTTTCACTATCAGAATTTTTTTAGAAAGATTAAAAATTTAGTTTTCGAGTTAAAACAATTTAAAAAATTTGTGCTTTATGGTGTGTAATAAAAAAAGACGAACGATAATATAAATTTTCCGCGATAAAAAGATAGGTAATTTTATTCTCTTTCAGGTATATATGAAGCAATTCACGCTCATCAACTATTCCAATAACTATTAGAAAAAACTGAAATCTCAAAACTAAAAAATCGATATAAAAAAAGGGTCCAGAAAATGGAAAAACGGACGGTTATCCCGCTGTGTACTAGTAAAAACAAAGAAAATAAGACTTGGTGGATTAAAATCCACTGAGTAGGAGCTGAGCTAGAGTCGATTCGAACGAACACACACATATATCCGTACGGACATCTTCCAAAAACACCCTTTTTCAACTAAAAATGCATCAAAACACATTTTCTACATGTTTTTACACAAACTCCAAAAATTACTATTATAAGGCTTGCTTAGGAAGAAAGCAAAATATATACATGTCAATTTTTGTTGGCATTCACAGTCTGAATTCGAAAATATTGGGGTATACATACATCCTGTAAAAAAATCTTTCTAAAAGGTAAAATATTAGCGAGTAAAGGTTTCTTCACAAAAGTCGTGAAATTCCCAAAACAAATAACTGATGTCAAGTAATCGTTTTTAATATGTTTCAGGTTTACACATGCAGGTACATTATTTCATAAAATAAAATATTTTTCACTTTCATTCTTAGTTGATACAATAGTTTGGATTGATAAGTAAAATTTTAAATTACTCATCTTCCTTGGCATTTCCAAAAGCATATTTAATCATATAGTTTCAATCCATAGTTCAGAAGTTATTAGAAAAATTTTAAATGTTATATTGTTTGAATTATTTGAATATCTTCTGAACTATGGATTAAAAGTATGATTAAATATGCTTTTGAAATGCCAAGGAAGATGAGTAATTTAAAGTTTTATTTATGAATCTAAACTATTGTATCAACTACGAATTATAGTAAAAAATATTTTATTTTATAAAATAATGTACCTGCGTGCGTATAACTGAAAAATATTAAAAACGGTTACTTGACATCAGTTATGTTTGTTTTGGAGATTTCACGACTGTTGTGAAAAAAACTTACTTGCCAATCCGTCCCAATATTCGTGTTCAGCGACCTTCAAAACCCCCTAGTAACGAGTTTCGACGAATTATGTTACAAATTTTCATAAAACTCCAGGAGACGACGTTGGTACTGTCCACCCTGGGCACCAGGTACTTCTGAGACTGTTGTCGCGATATTCGTGTCTAGCGACCCAAAACAACCCCTGAGTAACGAGTTTCGACTAATTGCGTTACAAATCTCATAAAACTCCAGGAGAGGACATTGGTACTGTCCTCCCTAGGCACGAGCGACATCAATAACCCCCGAGTAGCCATACTGGACTAATTTCCATCAATATTTACTGAGTAGAAAAATTTTTATTTATTGTCTTTTCAAAATACACTTCTAAAATGCATGTTTTTTATGCAAAAATTTGTAGATGCTCTCACGAATCGAACTCAAATAAGCGAATTAACATTAGTTACTTAAAACGTCGATGGTTTATTGCTTTATTTTCTCGTCTATTCAAATTTTCGTGCTTTGAATGACCGGAAGGCTTCGGGAGAGGAAGACCGTCCCCACAAAAAGAAAATTACTGATCTAAATTTTAACCTGCAATATTTCCCTAATAAAGTTATCTTTTCGAATAAATCTTTTTCCTCGAGAAAGATTAGATAAATAGATGTCCTGTCGATAGCTATACAACGGGCATAAGTGCAATAATAATGCTATAAATGCGTTTGGAAAATTATTTTGATGTAAGAAAACCCAATATCAAAACATATAAGGGCCGCGACCCGCGCCGTCATCGTGTCGTATACTTGGTATACTTTTACTCGCCAGCGCGGCGCTGTCGCGCCTCTTGATTTATACGGAAATTTTCTAAGAACCCGTGATTCGAACTCTACGAACCTCAAAATAAGCAAGGGAACACCTAGGGGGCTGAAAATTTAGGAATAAGCCTTTTTTTAAATCAATATTCACACAAAAAATTGACGGCTTGATTACTTGATCTCCCCCCTTCCCTCCACTTTTTTTCGAAAAGTACAAGAAGGGCATATGTGTGTGTGTGTGTGTGTGTGTGTGTGTGTGTGTGTGTGTGTGTGTGTGTGTGTGTGTGTGTGTGCGTGTGTGGATGGACGTTTCTTTGTCAGATCGAAAATGAAAATGTTTACAGCACTGTGTAACTTAAGTCCGGATTTATGCGACGCCTATTCGTGACCTAAGTAGTCTGTTATTGCACTGTGCGTTATCGCCCTTGGTACGGTCAGGCGCTAATCATGCGCCGTGTGAAAGAGTGCCACTTAGGTCACACACGTATCGTAATATACTATTAAACCTTAAAATGTGAAAATCTGAGTGATCTGAAGTACGACAACCGAACAATTCATAGACATGTCTTTTTATTGTGCAAAAGTACCTATATAAATGCCTGTATTGCAGAGGCGTTTGTTTCTTTGCTAGAGATAACAATTGCAGTCAAATAACCTTTAAAATGTTTTTAATGTCTACTTAACGGCAAGAAAGGATGTATCTATCTGTGAAAAAACTGACATTTGGCTTTGTGTTTGAGATGGTTCAAGTTAGGATTTTAAGCGATTTTTGTATTTTTTGCCTATTTTGAATGGTTTGTAGCTCATAAGGGATGCATTCTCAACTAAAACTACCCTGGTAGAATTTTCACGGCTCTGGCTGTCCTGGTCATCAAGCGATAGCCAGTTCCCTTTGCGTATTTTTCGCAATGCAAACTGGGCAGATCTGGCCAGAAATTTAGCATAATACACATATAAAATGTTTGGCATATTAAATTCCTAACCTATATGACTGATAAATATAAATAATGATAAATATGAATAAATGACGTGATGAAATTATTAATTAATCAATTAAACCATGAATTTATGATAATAACTTACGATTAGGAATTTTTTTTTTAAGTGGCATTTCGAACTTGAAAGTTCATCGCCTCATCTACGCAAGCCTTCCACGTATTTCTATTTTGTGCCAACTCTATCCATTTTGCACCCTCCCGCCCGATTTCAGTTAAGTCCGTTTTTACGTTGTCCCCCCACCTGCGTCTAGGTCTACCTAGAGGTCGCGGTGTGCTTGGCTTTCCTTTCATTATACGCGCTGCCGTGCGATCTTCTCCCATTCTTGCCACGTGCCCTGCCCATCTTAGTCTACGCGATTTAATTATTAATTATTATTATTAATAATTATTTATTCATTTTAAANGTATAGGTTATGTAGCTCGTCGTTGTGCAGTTTCCTCCACTCCCCGGTTTCCTCATCTTTCTTTGGCCCGTATATTTTTCGCAGAACCTTATTTTCGAACACCCTAGAACGGTTTTCTTCCGCTTTAGTAAGCGCCCAAGTTTCGCACCCGTACAGGATTACCGGCATTATTATAGTCCTGTATATCCTTACTTTTACATTTCTAGACAACAGTTTTAATTTTAGTAATCTATTCACGGCGTAGAAGCAGGCATTACCCGAATGAAGTCTCTTGTTAATCTCGTCTTTAATTTGATTTCGATCATTTATGGTTGTGCCTAAATATCTGAATTCGCTAACCTTTTCAAAAGTATAATTTCCGACTCTAAGATCACCCTCACCTTCGCAAATGCCCAATTTATCCATGATCATATATTTCGTTTTCGATTCGCTCACCTCTAAACCCGTGTCCTCAGCCGCATTTATGAGAATTTCCGCGTTTCTCGCTACCGCTGCACCGTTATCCCCTAGTATGTCCAAGTCATCCGCATATCCTAGACTTTGTGTTTTTCCGTTAAGGGTTGCACTTAGCCCGCTAGTCTACATTTTTCTAACAACATATTCTAGCTTTAAGTTGAAGAGTACCGTAGAGAGACCGTCACCTTGTTTCAAACCGTCGCGTATCATGAATGATTCGGATACGTTACCGCCTACTCGGACCTTTCCCGTGCTTCCGTTCAGACATATTTGAATTAATTTCACGAGTTTTTTTGGTACTCCGAGGAGCACCAGGATTTGATACATTTTGCTTCGTTTGATAGAGTCATACGCTTTTTTAAAGTCTATAAATAGTTGGTGTATTGTTTCGCAATGTTCCCATTTTTTCTCTAACAACTGTCTTATAGTAAACATTTGATCGCACGTCGACCTGTTACGCCGGAATCCACACTGATAGTCTCCTATTATATCTTCCGCGAAGGGCGTGAGTCTGGCCTGTATTACGTTTGATAGAACTTTGTAGCAGGTAGCTAAAAGTGAGATTCCCCGGTAGTTATTGCAATCTGTCTTATCTCCTTTTTTGAAAATCGGTATAATGATAGATTCTTTCCAGTTTTCCGGTATCGTTTCATTTTTCCAAATAGTACATACCAGTTCAAAAATTTTGAATGTAAGCGCGGTGCCCCCGTATTTAAGTAGTTCAGCTGGTATAGAATTGTTTCCCGCGGCCTTATTGTTTTTTAGTTTTTTGATCGCGGCTTCTGCTTCTTAGTAGGTCGGTTCTTCCATATGGAGTTCAGCAGTGTGGATTTCGTCTCCCGTTTCCTCGTAGTTTTCATGTACGTTTAGTAACTCATCAAAATATCCTTTCTACAGCTTTAGCAGTTCATATTTTTTGCTTGTAACGAGATTCCCGCCCTCATCTTTCATTAATTGCGATCTACTCTGGAAACCCTTCCTAATAGCGTTAATTCCTTTGTACATCTCGCGCGGGTTATTTTCCTTACTGTTAGTTTCTATTTTTCTAATCTCGTTCTTTTGGTACTCGCGCTTCTTGTTTCTGTAAATCACATCCACTTGTTTTCTTATTTCGTGGTACTCTTCTACGGCCCTATCGCTTTCATTGTGAACGCTATCCACTTGAAAAACAGAGTTCGTACTCTTCGTCAAATCATGGTTTGCTCTTTGGCTTTTTCTGTTTACCTAGCAGTTTGTTCGCGGCCTCTTTTACCGTTCTTTCGATAGCCCCCCATAGACTTTTCGGGTCGTCATCTACCTCCGTCGATGCATCTATGTCCTTGAGAACCTGAAACCGGTTACTTATTTCTACTTGATACTGAATTCGCTCTACCCTGTTTCGCAGCTTTTCAATGTCGAAGGTTTCTACTTTGTTCGCCCGTTCACTATTTTTCCCGGCTACTGATTTGGCTCTTAATTTGGCCACTACTACTAAATGATCTGAGTCGCAATCCGCCCCACCTATAGGTTCTTACATCAAGTACATTCGTGTGGCGCCTCTTATCGATAAGGCAGTGATCGATTTGATTTTGCGTGGCTCCGTCCGGCGATGTCCACGTTGCTTGTGTATATCCTTGTGCTTAAAGCACGTAGTCTTTACTATAAGATCTTTTGCCGCCGCGAAATTTATGACTCTAATACCGTTATCGTTGCTGGTCTCGTGCAGACTTTCCTTGCCTATAGTGGGCCTAATCATTTCCTCTTTCCCTATTTTAGCGTATTTTAATCCCCTACTACTATTTTGGTGTCGTAAGACGCGAACCTATAGCTTAATTGTTCCAATGCTTCGTAATAAAGATCCTTGACCTCTTCCTCTTTGTCCTCCGTAGGACAGTGTACGTTAATAACCACGTAATTATACCACGCTCCTTCGATGATGATATACGAGAGTCTGTCGTTTACGAATTTGAAACTTTTAACAGCGTGTATAATTCTTTTTCTAACCAGAATTCCGGTACCTAAGGAGTGTCCGTTAAAATCCCGTTATCTTGCCACCGAGTTTCTTGTATTGCTACTAAATTTAATTCGCGCTCGCCAGCTTCTTTTAAGATTTCCTGGTACGCGCCTGCTCTGTACAAACTGCGCACATTCCACGTTCCCACCTTTATGTCCCTATTGGTTTTGGTTTGGTTTTCTTTTTTTTTGAGCCATGATAGTAAGTTAAACCCGCGCGTTTTGGACCCTGTTCCGATCGCAGGTGAGTCAACCGTTCTAGATGTGATAACCCCCATACCTCTCTAGAACTAAGTATGAGAGCTTTCCGACTTTGATGAGGACGGAGTAAGCTCATCGTCGGACACACTACGGTCTCATTCGCGTATCCTAACGCCCCCCTGCAAGGCAGCGCGCTTTCGCTGGCTTCGTTACCGTGTAAGATCAGGTGGCGAATCATTCTACACATCCCCTTTCGGGGCAGTTGTCATCGCTCCCGCATCCTCCACGACAGCAGGATTTTTGTAATGTGTGCTAAGTGAGATAGATTATAGACATAGTGAGATAGAAAGAGAAAGTGAAAATAGGAAATATTGTTGAGTGTTCGTTGTTGTGGTGATGCTTGCGCAGTGTTTCTAGATGAATGCGTTCGCCAGTGTGGGCTCGTCACACCCACGCCCGGGCCTATCGGCTGTCCGCGGCTGCTTATTCGATTTATTCGCAGCTAACCTTCTCAGAGGCCATTCCTCTATCCGCAACCTGAGGACGCGCTGTGTAGTGGTGATAGGCACCCACCCGTCCGCTCTGGACGCACAGTACGCTTAGGAATAGGACCAATTATTACGTTTGAATAGTGGCAACCTAACCCTGCACATATATGTACACACTCATATAAAAGTATACAAGCATAGTGTACTAAATATTGTTTAGGTGCAAATACTATAAAAAGTGGTGTCTATGTGTTTAAAACTACCAAAGGTCTGATAAGTGATTTTTATAGATATTTCAATCTCATCAGTATGCAAGCCAGTTTCTGTCCACGTCCAAATCTGTCATGGTCATGCTAAATCCAAGATATTAAACTTCGATGTATGTTCTTTTGCATAGAGACTTGTTTAATTATTTCAAAACAGACTGCCATTTTAGTTATTGCTCTCATTTATAATCCATCGTACCTAAAGGGCTAACATTTTACAAGTTCATTTGTATTGGCATGTTAAAACAATACATTAAGTTGAAATCATTCTAGCTTATATAAATTTGAGTTTCATGTATAGACTTACCTGTATATTTTGACGCCAAAGCCATAAAGTTCAAGGTGAAAAGCCGAATCTAGACAGTTAAGTAAAAACTGTCATCGCAGTCTGTTTCGGAATAACTTAACAAGTCTATATGCAAAAGAACAGACATCAAACTTTAATATCTTGGATTTAACATGATCATGACATATTTGGACGTTGACAGTCACTGGCTCGCATACTGATAAGATTGATACATCTATGAAAATAACTTAGTAAACCTTTACATTGGTGATTTTGAATACATACACACCACTTTTTTAAATAATTACACTTGAACAATATTAACTTAGTCAGTACACTATGCGTGTACACTTTTATATGAGTGTGTAAATTAGGGTGTCCCTTGTTTACCAACTTCAAATATGTTGTATTGCCGCCCCCTAGATCGAGTCTTCATGCAAAAACATAAATTTTAAGCCCAGATAGAGGGCATATAAATGAATTTAACAGGTACCCGTAAGCACCGACATTTCCCATTTAAAGAACATGGGGATTTCACACTTTTTTGGGGACAAACGTTTTCTTCCTTTAATATACACCACTTGGGTGTAATACCGGCATAAATCACTTCCAATATGATATATTTACATGGACCAACCGTTATATTAATCGATTATAATGATTCTTAGATGTAATAAACCCAGATTTAAGATACTTATACACGAATTTTGCTATTTCTTGAAATCATTGGCTTGCCCTGTCTAATATACATCCCTAGGACATTTACGCGGCATATACGGCTTCTGATATGGTATATTTATAAGGCCTATTCGTTATATTCACCGAAAAAATTGATTCATAACGTACCCGGCTGCATCTAGGGATAACGCTGGCAAGCTTGCGCCACCGATAAATAACTTATCTCTTCGCGCGCGCGCGCGCGCGTGTGTGTGTGTGTGTGTGTGTGTGTGTGTGTGTGTGTGTGTCTGTGTGCATGCGTGCGTGCGTGTGTATGTGTGTGGGAGACTTTAAGAGTGCTTTTAGTCAAGAATCAGAAAATTTTACAAAAATGTAACCAGGTAGTTTAAGTTGAAAATTCATCTCCTATGAGCTACAAATAATTTAAAATACGCTAAAAATATAAAATTAGATAAATTCTCAGTTTTGACTAGCTATGAGCCTAGTGAAAGAATCGCGCTAGAATATTTTTGTCCTACTTACGTGCACAAAGTTAGATTTTGCGAACGCATATGCGTGTGCAAAGTGTCACTTTCTCAGACGCTGAGATGAGCGTTCGTGAAAGTAACTGAGCATGCGTGAAAGTAGTTGAGCCTGCGAGAAAGTAAAACGAGTGTGTGCGCATGCGCGACTCCTTTGTACCACTCGCTTCGCTCGTGCACAAACCCGCTCGCGCAGCGCGCACACTCATTTGACTTCCCCACGCTTAGCTACTTTCCTGCACGCTCGGCTGTTTTCACCCATGCTTTTCTTAGCGTCTGGGATAGTGACACTTTTCTCGCGTATGCGTCTGCAAAATTGAACATTGGGCACATCAGTAGGAAAAATAGTATACGATACTCGTGCGCGCGTAGGTCATCCCGCACGAGCAAAGCAAGTGCGGGATGACCTACTTTGCGCACTCGTATCGTAATGTACTAATTCCTTACACCTGCACGGATAGTACAATTTACCTCCCGGGCGTCTGGAGCGAAATGTGTATTTTCCGTGCTGGTGTGAAGAAAAATAGTAAACACGCCACGGGAGGAAATTTGGACAGCCCATATTATGTATTTGCTACCCTCGCCTTCGGCTCGGGTGGCATTCTATACGGGATATGGACTTTTCAATTTTTGTCCTCCCTAGGCACATAATATACTATTTGGAAGCCATGTAGAGCATATATATGCAGTTTGGGCCAAAATAAAAATTGTTATCTTTGTTGTGACAGAGAGCCATATACACATATCTGTATCTGTATCTTTTACCTATAGCGTGTCACGAGCTGTATTCGTCTTTGGCTCGCAAACACTCGCTTACGGCTTGTGATAACTTACCTCAACTTGGACTGCAAATGTTACACTTATTTTATATAAGTTTACGTTATGCTCTTGACACAAAAATTCTATAAAGTGATTCTTACTATATTATTGTTGTTCTCTTAGCATAGTTTGCTTTACATTATACTATTATCTTTTTAAATATAAAATAAGCTCAAAAATTGAACTATGCAATAAAAAATTATTCTTGTAGTAGTATCTATATTTTAATTGTTGTATTTATTGCATTTTATGGTGCCAGCATCGAGCTTATGACTTCTAACTAGAAGATTCAGTTAAAACTTTTTTATATTTGCAATGATAATATAACAATCAACAGTATATAATTATAGTTATATTTAGTTTTGGATTTGGTTTTAATGCAGAGTTTAAATAATAATATACACAATATCGCAAAGCTATTAATCTTTGAGCTTGTTAATATGTTAAATAGCGATAAGAGTGGTGGTATTCGTTGGTCGGTTGTTCGCCTAATTAACAGCTTGTTGTAGCTGACGAGCATCATGACCCTGTTTATTAGGGTGATAGTTGCATAATTAGCGACATATATAATATTGCTATTTTCGATTAGCTACAACATAGCTTTTGTCCGACAGAGGGGCGTAGCGAGCGAACTAAGCTCAGCCATCCCAGCGGCCATCTCCACATGCGAAAGCCTGGAGGATGTAATAAGTGCATACTTGCCGGCCGGCGACAGCCTCTCAACCACTCTTTCGTCTCCTCAGTTCTCCCAGGCGCTATCACTGTTTTGGTCTGCTTTGCAGTCGGGCCAGGCGGCCCCTGTAGTCCAGCAGTTTGGTTTGGGACCCGAAGCTGTTAACGCTGCTACCAGTGGCAATATCCAGGATTTTGTCAATGCTCTTGAGACCGAGGCAAACAAGTCGCCGGCATGTGATGCAGAAGCTGTTGATAATTCTGACGATATGGTGAATACAAAGCAGTCTCAAGATAGAACTACAGAAAAATTAAAAAGCGATCAATCAGATTCCAAAAGCGATACTATTAATTACAAAAAAGATGATGACGATGAAGGCATGGCTCTTGATTGAATTTATTCTTTATTGTGTTCTCTATTAAAAAAAAATAATAAAAATAAATATTGAACAATTATTTTAATATTCATTTTATAACCTTTTTAAACTTTTTCATCTTTTTATTTTCTGTTCTATTTTCTTTTCTAAGTAATATTATAATGTGTAACAAATTAATAAAGAGTATATTCTACAATATTCATAGTTTATGTATTAAATTTGACTTACATTCACATATTTGCAAAGGTGAGAAATTCTATCATTACAGTATTAAAATTATATGAATATTTTAAATATTTTAATATTTTGAATGGGAGCATCAAAGGCAAATTAAAAATTGATAACAATGTTTCAGTTTAAAAACTCAATTGAAGTAGAAGAGGCTTTTGATTTGAATTTTTTGGCGTCGAAAACGGATGCTTGCATAAAAATTTATTTGCAATCGAAAATATAAAAGTTTATCGAAATTCAATCAAATAAAACTTTGCTACTAAGTTAGTAAAAAGTGCTTTAATTTTTTTGAAATCATTAAAAATGCTTTATTTAATAAAAAATTTAAATTTCAGAATTTTTCAAAGTTGAATTTGTAACTTATTTATGATTATGCATAAGTTTTTAATTAAATCAAGCACTTTCAACAATTTTTCTTGCAATTGTTTTTTCCCGTACATTGGGCCTATATATATATATATATCTTCCTATATTATATAGTTGTAAGCATGATTTTAAATTGAAATCCCCTCCACCCCCTCCACTTCCCCTCCACCCCCCCACGCTATACGTTTAATTGTTTCAATAAATTCACGTTATTTTTTTCGCATTCTTGCCTCCTCACCCCCCTGCACTTCCTCTCCACGTCCCCTCCACCTCCCCTCATTTTCCCTCCACTTACCCCTCCATACCTCCACTTCCCTCCATCCCCTCCACTTTCCCTCACACCTCCTTTACTTCTTATCCGCTTTTCCTCCCCCTCCTCCATCCCCCCTCCACTTCCTCTCAATTTCCTCTCTACTCCCCTATATATTCATATTTGACGTTCATACAAATGTTACGTCATATTATAATCGGTATATACTAGAACAGCTTTGATACTAGTCGTTTACTTCTCTTTAGAGTTGATTGTTTGTATGTTCTCAATTGAATCAAAATCTTCTCTCTGCGTTATTGGGCTTGAGACCGTCATACTTTTACTACGTAAATAGTAAAATATGGCCGCATTAAAAATGTTGATTCCTAATTCAGAAAGTAGAATTAGTATAGATTCATTAAATAAATTACAGTAACAGTTGATAAGGTAATAAAGCAAGATGAGAAGAAAGTAAATGCATTAAGACATATTGTCTATTAAGTATTTATATAAATTAAGAGATTAATGATTAGTTTAATTTTTAAACATCATTAAAAGCAGAACCAAAGCTATTTTCTGTATCATTTAAGCTTAGAAGAAGGTTAAGTGTAATTTTAGTTCCATAAGATGAAACCAATGTCGAAATTTAAAAATTCCAAACAAGTATAGTAAGTTAGCAGACTTGGCATCCCTTCGTGCGGTAGATCGCCGGTTTAGAACGCGGCTAAGTAGATCTACTGTGTGTCTGAATCCTACAAATTCCTACTCTCTAATAACTTCAGTGTAATACTGTTCCTATAAGATGGAACCAATGCCGAAATTTGAGGATCTTAAACAAATATAGTAAGTTAGTAGATTATGAAAGATCATTATTTAGATGACAGTTTTCCACACCACCCAAGAGGTACTGTCAAAAGTATATTGTATTAGGGTCATAATATAATATACTTCAGGTGCGTTGATTTGTTTTTTTTTTTTTTTTGTATTTTATTGTATAAAAATCACCAATAATTTCATATTATTTAATGACATGATTGAATTATATAAAATTATGGTTATTGTTAAAAATGAATTTTTTTTCTAAAGTTAATGAATTTGAAAATGAAATAATTAAAATTGATCGATTTTTACAATTAGAAATTTTTTTTCTAAAGTTAATAAATTTGAAAATGCAATAATTAAAATTAATTCATTTTTACAATTAGAATTTTTATACAATAATCTAAAAAAAAACCGTGGAATCATCGCCTGGAGCCCTATAACCACGGGAGTCTTAGATACCAATCCTCCTCCCCTAAGACTCCACCTCATACCATCCTCCGTCCTACAGACACTTTTACTTGAAAAAAGTTTTTAGTATTACAATTAATGTACTGCTATTTAGTTATAACATTCATTTTTGGAAGTATATAATACTTGTAACTTAAGTTAGTATTTCATTACAACAGCAGATAGTTAGTGCTTGAGCGTAGCGAGCTTGCTATGCTCGTACCCTAAATATACGCCGAGCGTAATAACAGTACGTAGGTTACATGTATAGTGATATGCTATTTGAACAAGGTAAAATTTTGAATTGAAACTTTTTTCGTGTAAAAGTGAACAAATAATCATTAAATACTTACGAGTAACTAAGTATTATTACAACATGTGCTATAATAATACGAAATTAACTTGTTTTATATATTTAGGATTATTTGTGTGCTTTGTGTTCTGTGTCTGTAAGTTTCTAATTAGTTAATAATTTTCGATAATTTTAATAAATAAATTGAAATAATATTTATGGTTTGAAATGTTATTATATTGAGAATAAATAAAAATAATTTTGAATAAATATTTTGTTAGGATTTCTGCATCTAGATGAAACTGCGTACAGTTGACTATTTTTTTATTTTTAGAGAATGATTGATGTTGATCATTCTCATACTTTTGATCTGAAATAAACAATTTTATAAATTAACTTCACAAATAATTTAAAATGCTTCCTCCATCTGAAAAAATTCTTGAATATTAGTCCAAATTATGAAAAAGTTGAAAAAAAATTCTTTTTTGTAGTTAATTGAATATGATGTATGATGTTGCTTATATTTATAATATATTTAACATATACATCATTATCATTATTTTTAAGTTCACTAGGTAATAAATTGTTTTTTTTACGAAATTGAACAATCTTTTGAGTAATTAATGTAATTTCTGTAGTGATTTCATCTAAATTAGAAAATGTTGAAGATATATATACTATATTATATACTTCATCAAATGTTTCATAAATTTCTATTTGAGAATTTAATTCTTTCAATGTATCGTCTTTGTCATCTGTTAAATTATTCAAGTAACGTTCATAATTTACTTCTTCAATAAAGTGTTGATCAATTTGATAACTTAATTCAAGTAAATAATTCCTGTGTTCATCATTTCTACACGAACAAATAAATTCTGAATTGGATCCCATTCCATTGTTAATAATATGCTAAAAATTTAAAAATAAAAAAAATAAATATGTAAATTAAAAAGTATTTTTTGAAACTAAAATAGGAGAAATTGTCTGAAGGAATCAATTATGACTTCTGTATTATAATATATCTATAAAAAAATGTAATAATTTGCAATAGATTTGTATATATTTTAAATAGACTCTTTTAATACCTCACTCCATACAATATTATCGATTTTTGAAGAATCTTGTAATTCATTTTGAATGAATATTTTATTGGGATTTTTGCATTTAGATAAAGCTACATATAACTGACCATGACAAAATAATGAAAAATTCGTCTAAGAAAAATTCCTAAGGAATCAAAACTTTGTCCTTGTGATTTATTTATTGTTATTGCGAAAGCTAATATAATTGGAAATTGTTTTCTATAAAGAGTAAATGGAAATGAAGAATTTTCTCCAGTATTTAAGGTGATTCTCGGTATAAAGACTTTATTTCCAATATTCTCTCCTGTAATTATTTCTGCTTCAATATTGTATTGATATAATTTGATGATTTTCAAACGAGTCCCATAGCATCTATTATACTCAAATTTCGAATGAACATAACTGTTGCATTTATTTTCAAGTCTAATTTATGAGGTGGAAGATCTTCTCTAATTTCATTTAACTTTTCAATTGGATAATTTAGATGAATATTTTCGTCAGTTTGATCTACAACTATATGTGTTGCGTGATCTATGTTCATGTATCACCATATAACATTTTTAATACTTTATTATTAATGATTTTAATATCTTCATTATGAGGAGCTAAAATTACAGAATTTATAGATATATTTTGATTAATATTGCTATAAATTTTTTCACAAACATTATTAGTTTTCCAAAATTGAGGTATTTTGAAAGGATTAATTTTACCTTCTCCTAAATCTAATAATAATGTTGAAAATTCTCTATCATTAGAACGAATATTTTTCTTTAATTTTAAAACTTTGAAAAGAGGCCATAATTTGGAATATTTATTTGTTTCCTCAACGATAGAATTTCTATAACCATGTTTTATTACTGGAAGAATTTGTCTAAAATCACCTCCTAATATGATTAATTTTCCTCCAAAAGGTATTTTATTACAGCATACATCTTGCAAGGTTCGATCTATGATTTCTAAAGCCTTTTTCGGAATCATAGATGCTTCATCCCAAATAATTAAATCAGCCAATCTTAATTTTCTTTTATCTGATTCTAATTTTAAAAAAGCAGTATCTATCTTATCCAAATCTAAAGGTAATCTAAAAGTTCTATGACTTGTCATTCCCTTTGGTAATAATATAGAAGCGATACCAGTCCAAGCCATTGACAAGACTTGTTTGTTCAATGAGAAATAATAGTGTATTCAAGTTTTGTATAAGAAAGTCTTTCCTGAACCTCCAGGACCATAAATAAAATAAATGTTAGTTTTGCTATTAATAAGTTCTGTGCAAATAGAGCGTTGATCTTCATTTAATTAATTTACCATTTGTTTGAAAATAGTGGCACTTTGAATTATATTTTCGGAAGACATATCATCATTGAGAATAAGATTGTCAGGTTCTGGTAAACTAAAATCCTTACAACACCTTTCTTCTGTTTCTAATATACTTTGGATATGAGATAAAGCATTATTTTCTTTATTTATTTTAAAATCTTCAGTAAAAAAATTTTTAAACCTATTCCAAATTGTATTTCCTTGGATGTTTTCTGCTAATATGAACCAAGCAAAAAATTTACGTAATTGAAATGGTAACATTATTTGACAAGCTTCTTCAAAAATATTATAAACACAAGAGTCATCAGCTACTAAACCCATAGCTAGTGCTGCTTCTTTATAAGTTTGATACAGTGTATTTTTATAAGTTCGTAAATCTTCAAAAGAAGTAGCACCTTTTATTCTGTTTAGTATCAACTTCAGAAAGAATCTTTCACTATCTTTTGGAGATACTACATTTAATCGTCCAATGGCACCATATTTATAATTTCGCGATCGTTTTATCCAAGATTTTGTTTTTTGATCAAATTTGTAATGTTGCGGAATTTCAACATATTTAATATTTTTTGCAAAATTATCTATTTTATTTAATTTAAACCATGCTGTTAATGTGGTTTCTGTGTTGCTTCTAAATAATGCTTCTGACTCTTTATGTTCTTCAAAAATAATGTTTTGTTGATCTTTTGTATGAACTGCTAAACGTGTAACAGTATGGCTTCTACCACATAATGGAAATTCTTGTAGTCGCCAAGCTGCTTCCATTCCGCTTAAATATCTTCCATCAATAAATTGAGTAATTTCATCATGAACTACAGCACCTGGTTCATCATTTTCTTTATCATCCATTTTTTTAATTTTGCATAATGCTCTATCTCCACCCTTATGTATGTAATTAAATATATATTTAATACTTTGAATAGATGCACAATATTCTACATTTATATGACATTTATATTTTTGCAGTAGGAAGCTATTGTAAGGAACGACCATACGGTTATCTACTGGAATAATTTCTTTATACTTTTTTGTCGAATACGTGTATTAACTCGTCTACGATATAATGGATAACCGTTCTCTTTAAAAGTTGTGTTGTCGTAAAATTCTTTCGGAAAATTCTTAGCACAAGTAGTTTTAGTTTTACTAATTTTATTATTTTTTAAACAAGGAGATGTATTTGTGTGTGGTCCATGTAACATGTGTTTGATTACTAATTTTTGTAAATCTTTATTAGAATTGTTTGGAATCTCAGCAGAAATGTATTTATTTATTGATTCAGGTGTCATAATCTTGTTATTAGGATGCAATGTCACAACTATATGAGCATGTGGTAAGCCTCTTTTTTGAAATTCTATCGTATACACGTAAGCAAGTACTTCTCCAAAGATTTTATTTTTGAAAATATCGTTTAAAAACGAATTAAATTTTGCATAAAATAATCTAACAGTAATATTTGGAATATCATTTGGAGTAGTACCATTAGGAAAATATTTTAGAACCATTTTTAATTCTTTCCATTTAGGGTTACAAGTCATGGTAATCAGTAAATCTGGTCTAGACTTAGCTCTGGTTATTGCCATTGCATCCTGATAATGTTGCTGCATATATCGGGGACTTCCTATATATGTAGCTGGTAGTATAAACAAATTACCCAATCTTTCTTTTTGTTCAAAATTTTGTGAAATATTTGAAGCAGAATTATAAACATGATCGAATAAACCTTGATAACATTCAATTCTTAATTGTTTTTGATTATTTCTGAAGAAGTTCATTCTATTACTCTCTACCATAACAAGTGCATGACCACTATCCATTCTTTTAATTTTTTAATGCTCATCTCATCAAAAATGAGATTGAACACAAGCTTCTTGTCACTTCTATTAGCTTCCTTTCGGACTATATCTGATGTAGTATCTATAGTTTCTTAAGAAATACCTGGCTTACATTGCTCACTGCAGAGCCAGCTATTTAAGGTTTAAACAGTCGGCGAACATTTTAAAAAACTACGCCTAACAAACTCCCTTAAATTTAAAATTACACTCACGCTGAGAGCGCGTGTATACGATTATCGTACACGCGCTCTATCATACGACATAGGCAGCTAGATAACCGTATCAACAGTAAGATAACCGTAAGCACAAATTATACAGATAGCCGTAATCAAAGTTCGCCTGCACCAAATAACCGCGACCCTCGCACGTCCCAGTGTTTCGGTCGTAACCGTTACACTCACACGCGAATTTCCCACTACACAACCACTCTTGTTCATCTTGGCTTTCTTACACACATATAACTTATCCTATAGTCGGACACGAATTCTCCAGACGCCGTCCGAGTGTTTAAAGTTATCGGTTTTAAAAAGATTGTGCATAATCTCTCAATACACGCACAAATTCTACACTAGAAAGATAGTCTTGCTTATTGCACAGAGACAGCCCCGTGTAAATAGTTCGCGCACCGCGTTTTTTCGACCAGCGGAGCAAAAATGAAAATGCCTGACGCGAGATGCACAGAAACGTGAATGCACACGCCGATGAGAAACCGCACTCAGTGAAAGACAGGAGGAACCCATCAACCTTAGTTCGTTGCTGGATTCACCTCGAAATTCCACTATTAAAACACCAATAAGTCGAGTTGCGTGAGAACCAGAGCAGCCAGGGCAAGAGAGTGAGAGCTAAGCCGCGCGCCGAGTACAGCCAAGACCTGACTCGCGCATCTCCCTTCTCGCAGCGCCGCTCACTGACTGGCTGCCGGTCGCTGGGACTGCTGTCCCTCTCACTCTCGCCTTGCAGTCTCTGTCTCAGACTTCCGTACTCTTGCTCTAGGTATTGGCGCATGCGCGGTGTTAGACTGCTCGCATTATAACTGCTCGGAGCAGGCATCACGAATAACTGATGCTTGCGAGAATATAGACAGCCGCACGCTTGCAGATAGCTATATGCTACGGGACCCGTATGCACTCACGAATCTCGAGCGTGATACGCGGCAGTTTAAATCGACGTCTTACAATGTGCATGCTGTTGCTTAAACACCCTGTCGAGAGTCTAGGAAAGTTGATCGAAAACATTTGATCGAACGGAAATTTGATCGAACGGAATTTTGATTGAACGGAATTTTGATCGAACGGAATATTGATCGAACGGAATTTTGATCGAACGGAATTTTGATCGAACGGAAATTTGATCGAACGGAAATTTGATCGAACGGAATTTTGATCGAAAACATTTGATCGAACGGAAACTTGATCGAACGGAAATTTGATCGAAACACATTTGATCGAACGGAATTTTGATCGAAACACATTCGATCGAACGGAATTTTGATCGAATGGAATTTTGATCGAACGGAATTTTGATCGAACGGAAACTTGATTGAACGATATTTTGATCGAACGGAATTTAATCGAATTGAAAGTTGTAAATACTCTAAAAAAGCAAACAATCTAAACATATTATATTTATTAAGATGAATTAAATAAATTTTGCAATGACTCGTAGCGATTTTCAAATTTTATAAATTTTTTCGTACTTAAAATTTTTTCTATTTATAACATTTCTTTTAATTTATTTACTTTTGTCGAATTTTAATAATTCAATTGTCACGTGTGAATATTGACACGTATATAGCATAGCTAGNTGTGAATATTCACACGTATATAGCATAGCTAGTTATAACGCACTCGAGTACAAATCGCCAAACACGTGCATGGCAACAGCTCGGGCGCACCCCGAGGCCCGATTCTTCCGACTTAGCGCGACTTTCCCTCCACGACTTCGGACGACCGCGCGGGTAGGAATTACACCACCCAGGGAGGCTATAAAAGGGGGTGCATACAGGCGCTTGGTCTCTACTCCACCACCCGCGATCCAGCACTAAACAGATAGTTTTGACTCGGAGACGACAGATAGGATCGCATAATTATAGAGACGCGCATTCTCCGAGGTCACTTTAAACACGCGTATCTCTCTTTCACACGAATCATTCATTGTAAATTACGATTAATAAACAAACACATTCACCGATAATCTCTCGTGTTCATCTATCGCCCCAGTATTTTCGCAGCAATCGTGAGCTTAACACCTCACGGAGAACAAAACATCGACCCTCACACGTAACACAATATACTCTTGAATAGCAATTCATATTATCTTATCATCCTGTTTAATATGTATTTAAATAAATATTGCATACTTTATGAGCAATATTTTTTCTATTTTTTATAATAAATAAAAAAATAAAAGCATATTACTTTAAATATTTTTAGCACTGACACATGAACATAATTTTATGAGTTGATAACAATTATTAACATCCTGTTGTCTTACTTTTAAAATTTTTAAGTATCAACATCTTAGTTATTAAATTTAAAAAATAATAAAGTACTTTTTCTTACTATTGATTTCACAGCATATTCCGCAGTCGATACAAATTTATGTATGCGTATATATGTATGTCTGTGTGTGTAATATTTTTAGCATGTATAAATAAATGCAATAAATATATATATATATATATATATATATATATGTCTGTGTGTAATATTTCTAGCATATATAAATAAAAGCAATAAATATACTGATTAACATAAATTAAATTAACTTTTGCAATAATTCGTAGCACAGACCGGCGATGGCTCCGTGGTAAACCACCTGCCTCCCGGTCAAGGGGTCGTGGGTTCGAGCCCCCATCAGGGCGATCAGTTTTTTCAGATCCGATGGAAATCTTACTCACGACACCGGGTTTGAGAAAGGCGTAGGTGTGATGAGCCTACCCTGGAAACTTTCGAACGCTAAAATTAATCTAGAAACACAACACGATACGTTGTGAGGCCATGAACTTTCGAGTTCGAAAAAGCCACCCATTTATTATTTTTTTTTTTTATTATATAATTTGTGTAATCTAAACAGCGAACATTTTAATAGTTTTAAACTATTTTTACCAGTTGCTAGATAATACGTCTAATATATTTTTTCCGTTTTTTGATAGATTTTAATGTAATATGATAACAAGCAGCAAAGAATTACTAATAAAATGTCTGCTCTTTAACGTATAAAATTACATAGATAAATAACTCATTTGAATATTTATAGGTATAAATAATATCTAAGAAAATTAATTATACATGCAAGTATAAATTAAAAAGAATAAAATATACGTTTCAGATGGCACTTCTTATTTATTAAATTTTTAAAATAATAAAATAATTTTGTCTGCATGTATGTAATATTTTAGTAAATGAAATTATGCTGATTTAGCCAATCTTAACTATACACAAAAGACATTTTTTCCACTGACCCAAATTATAGTTGGTAGTTTGACAGTTTCAAATCCGAAAGAGATATAAGAGTTATACTTTTTTGGAACTTAGATATGAGGCTTATATAAAAATAAATGATAAATAATTTTTGAACATTAGTAATATTTATTTAATTAAAATAATATGAATTAGTAATTGAACATTAGTAATATTAATTTAATTGAAAGAATGTATTTTATATATTTGAAATAGTAGCTTATATTGATACGCAGTGAGAAATAGCTTTAAGATATTCTAGCTTTGTTAGATACAATATTGTATCGTTATATCTCGTTGTAATTCTTACAAGTCTATCTGTTACTTTTGTTGATTTTTTAGAAGGTGGCTCTGGAGATACTTGATTTTGTATATGTACTATTCTTAAATCAGTGCGAGACTGTTCATCAATTAAGTTGTCAAAAAGTTTCCAAATTGTTGGCTTCTTACACCTTAGAAGTTCATTAAATGCTCTATGCCACCCTTCTACGTGGTTATTCGTTCGTGGTAAATTACTTTCGACAGCTTCATACTGATTCCAAAGATGAATCGGATATTTGGGGACCAACCTTTTTCCACGCCTATCCACACGGCCAATATACTGCTTTTCGAATGAATAAATAAATTCTTGAATATTTGCCTGTTGGTCTGTGAAATATTGGTTGACAATATCATCAAAAACACTCTCAACTTCATCTGAAGGAACATATGCTAAGGCCATCAGCAATTTTACTTTTTCACAAAAATAAATATCCTGGTCATAGTCAGACTTCTGGCCATAATCGGAAACTTTTCTATAAACTGCTTGACAATAATGGAAATAACAATAACGTATTTTTACATTTAAAAATTCTTCTTTTATGGCATTACCCATAGCCAGTTCTAAATCAATTAGTATTGATGTAGGATTTAAATCACTATTTAATCTTTTTAGTGCTTGAAGAAATCGCTTATAAATCTCAGTACTTTTTCCAGGTAATAAACAATAAACTAATGGTATAACTGAATTATCTATAATACCGCGAATACTATATAATTGCTCGAATAAACTTGGACACGCACTAAAAGTTCCGTCACAAAACCAGTGATCAGTCAAGGCCAAAAGACGTAAGTTACGTGATGTTGTCAATATTATTATTCTCTCCTCTTCATTGCCGCTATCAAACATTACGAATTGCTTATTTCGCTTTGTTTTGAATCGCTCTAATGGTATTGTAAAATCCGCTCTTGTAGCTGGATTTAGTAAATCGGAAAAATATTTTTCCTTTCCACGTACTCCTCGCAATGTGCGTTTCAATGATGGTAATCGTGGCAGATTTATAGCTACAGCATCTGGTACATTGCTCATATTATTAACAATAATACGCTGTATACTGCTATTAGTTTCTTTCACCTCTTTTCTCATGTTCTGAACTACGTTTTCTTTTGATACGAAAGCTGAATTAGCTGCATGATTATGAACAGTCGAATTGACGACATCAATTCCATTTGTTATTGCGCGACCTGAGAAATTTTTTGTTCTATACTCACTACATTTCCAGTATGTACGGTCATTTTGATTTCTTTCGCGATAAAAGATAAAGCCATCTAATATAAGCCTATCTTGACCCTTTGAACTTTCGAGAAATTGACACTCCATTTTCCTGAAAATAGGTTTTATGCTAAATTTTAGTATCCCAATAAATTTATTTTATTCTATTTACTCTGTGTACATACGCAAAACTTAACGTAACCGTATTACATCAGATCATCTGTTTGAATTTTAATACTTTATCACAGCTTTGATTGCAAAAATATCAAAGGTCTTCCTTTCCAGTGTTTTTTTAATAACTGTTAAACAAGTAGACTGGAGTTAGTAATAATAATGTCAAAAAAAGATGATTTTTTAATGTAATTTTAGTTTTGTAGAACAAAAAAAATTGAATACTTTAAAATAGAATTAATAATTAAAAATTAATTTATATTGTTAATTATTAGTCAACGAAACTAGAAAGAAAGCGTATTTTTTCCAATGTTTATAGCAATGCTCGTCTGTTTGATAATATATTTATTCAATTTTTAATTATTCATATTTACTATTTTAATTCATTCACTATAGCACTTGCAGTACTACTACAGGATATGAAATAATATTTAAAAAACTACAAAGTATCAATTTGCAATATCCTAAAATTAGATTCTTTAAGGTAAATTAACTAAAATTTGCATACTTTAACACAAATTATTTATTCAATCTAAAGACAAAAGCACGTATATCCTTAATTATTTTAATATATATTTTTAGCACGTGCACGTCGTAAGATATTTTTCTAGCATCTAAATGTAGTTCATATAAGTTATAGATACTCTTAAAAAGCAATAAATATAAAATAATTATATTAGTCAACATTAATTAAACAAATTTTGCAATAATTCGTAGTGATTTTTTGATTTTATAAATTTTGCCGTACTTAAAAACTTTTCTATTGATAAAATTTTTTTTTAATTTATTTACGATTGAATATACTCTGTAATAGCAATTCATAGTATCTTACTATCCTGTTTAATATTCATTTAACTAAATATTGAATACTTTTTCTATATAATAATGTTATATAGTTAAATAAATATATATTAATATATAAAAAAATTAAAGCATATTACTTTAAATATTTTCAGCACGGACACGGCTTCGCGCCCTGCTATTTTCATTCGGGTTGTTCACCCACCATCTTTACGTGGGTTATCGGGTTAAGTGGTTGGGGAAAAGTGGTTTTGTGTTGCAGTTTTGTTCTGGTACAAATTGGCTTTAGTTACAGACTCGCGTGCTCAAAAAAATAACCATACTAACCCTATGACCGACCTTGGTTTGTGTTGCAGTTGGTTCTAGTGCCGAGTTGCTTAACCCGATAACCCACGTAAAGATGGTGGGTGAGACGACTGAACAACCCAAATGAAAATAGCAGGGCGCGAAGCGAAGTTAAGTGGTTGGGGAAAAGTGGTTTTGTGTTGCAGTTTCGATCAAATTTCCGTTCGATCAAAATTCCGTTTGATCAAAATTCCATTCGATCAAGTTTCCTTTCGGTCAAAATTCCGTTCGATCAAATTTCCGTTCGATCAAATGTATTCCTGTAATGTATTGAAGACTGTACGAATGTGTGTAGTATTGCATAAGAGTATACCTAAGGCCGGTGTATACCTCTCAGTGTTGATCTAGACGTATACGAGAGCACACGTACGAATCTTAGTACCGTTCCCGGTTACGCAACAGTTTGTAACTATATTACTATTTAAATAAACGTAGATTATTATTAAACAGAGATTTCCCAGTGTTTAATTAATTATAGAGCAATACATAACGATTGGCGACGAGTAAATCACGAACTACGCATGTGAAAATAACCCATGTCGAGTATTGATAATATAGGAATATTGGCATATTCAAGAGACGAACTGTGGGAACGGTTGACTAACGCAGGTGTAGAAATCGATTCAAAAGACTCTACTGATAGACTCAGGGCGAAATTGATAAAGTATTTAAATTCTAAGTCAAAGCAAGTTGAAGACCGTGAAAAGAAGCATACAAGTGAGACTAATACAAGTGATACAATCAGTGATAACAATAATTCTGACAAGATGACAACGGTAGAATCGAAAATTAAGTTGGAATTCGAGCTTGGAAGGGACGACTGGGAGACTTTTGTGGAAAGATTGGAGTTATATTTCACGGCAAATGATGTGACGGATAACAAAAAGCAAGCAGCCATACTACTGACAAAAATAAGTCCAGACACATATAAGTTAGCAAGAAATTTGTGTCACCCAGCTAAGCTCAAGGAGAAAAAATTTGACCGACCATTTATGCCCAAAACCGTCTGAGTCAATGGAAAGGTGTAATTTTTATGCGGCAAAACAAGCAGCGACCGAGTCATTAGCAGATTTCGTAGCCCGACTAAAAGAATTATCACTTAATTGTAATTTCACGTCCGTAGAAACAGCCTTACGTGACCAACTAGTCTGCGGATTGAAGGATCATGCGACGAAAAGAGAGTTGTTCAAAGAAGAAAATTTAACGTACGGAAAAGCTTACAAAATAGCCATAGCACGGGAAAAGGCAGAAAAAAACGCAACGTCGACAGATAAGATGTACGAAGTGAAAGAGCAAGGAAGAGATGTACATGCCATTAAGTTTAAAAATAATAGTTACGGTCGGTACGTTAATCGTAAAGATTATGGCACATCTCATAAGAAAGCAGAGCAAAACCAGGAAAGTAATCGTTTTAAACCAGTAAACGACATCGGTAGGAGCGATAAGAGCGCTACATTAACTTGTTATTGTTGTGGAGAAAAGGGACACATTGCAAGGCAATGCAAACACAGATATCAAGTATGTCAAAAATGTAACCGTCGAGGCCACATAGAAGCAGCGTGTCGAGCCCAGGACAGACAGGTACAGCACATAGGAGGAGGAACAGAAGAAAACAAAAGCGACACAAGTGAAGGGGAAACCGAAGAAGACACGTACGAATTTCACAACATAACAGCGGACGGTAATATTATAGCGAATTTGGATGTAGCGCGAGCACCGATGTATTTGAATGTGAGAGTAAACGCGCACAACTTAAGAATGGAAGTAGATACGGGTTCCTTCTGGAGTATTATTTCGGACGACACAAGAATTAAATATTTTTCGGGCATAGAAATACACGAAATTTATTTTTCAATGAACGCTTACAATTTTAAAGTAAAGCCAGTAGGTCTTTTGCGTAGCTTGAACATTTGTTTCAATAATAATAAGTATACGTTAGATTTATTAGTATTACCGGGGAAAGGCGCAACTTTACTCGGTAGATCATGGCTACATGCTTTCGGACTTTGGCCTTTATTTGAAATAAATAAATTAGATTCGAATATCGAAAAAAATTTACAGCAAAAAGTAGCGAAAGATTTTCCTAAACTGTTCGGCCCAGGAGTCGGGTGTTTTAATAAAGACACAATCAAATTGGTTTTAAAAGATAATGCAAAGCCGAAGGCATGTAGGGTGAGGCATGTACCGTATGCACTGCGGAGTAAGGTCGAAACGGAACTTAAGCGATTAGAAAATTTAGGACATATAGAGCGTGTACTGTTAAGCGAGTGGGCAACACCCATTGTACCGATCATAAAAGGGGACCAGACTATTCGGTTGTGTGGTAATTTTAAGTTAACAATAAACGAATGGCTTATAATAAATAGACACCCTATACCTACAATAAATGAAATATTTGACAAACTTAAAGGTGGAAAAAAAATTAGCGAGATCGATTTAACGCATGCGTACATGCAAATACCAGTGCATCCGGATTCGCGAGATATGTTAACAATAATTACGCACATTGGTTTATTCCGTTATACAAAATTAACAGAGGGCGTTGCATCAGGCCCAGGCGAATTTCAACGAATAATGGAAGATTGTTTAAGAGATATTGAAGGTAAAATAGCTGTGTACCTGGATAATATATATGTTACCGCTCAAAATGACAAAGACCACATCGACACACTGTATAAAGTTTTGCATCGGTTGGAAGAGTATAAATTTAAAGTAAATGTAAAAAAATGCGATTTTATGAAAGAGGAAATAGAGATTCTGGGGTTCGTAATTAGAAAAGGGGAGCTATGTACGTCGCAAAAGAAAGTAGATGCCATAGTCAACGCACCGAGACCAAAAAATAAAAAGCAATTGTCCTGTTTAGGGCTGGTGACACATTACGAACGATTTTTGCCCGATCGCGCAAGTCACTTGAAACCGCTATATGATTTAACGAAAAATACCGAGTTTGCATGGAATGCCGAGTGTAATAAAGCGTATGAGTGGGTAAAGAACGAAATTGTATCAGCTAAAGTATTAACTAATTACGATCCGACGCAAGAACTTATACTGGCGTGCGATGCTTCCAAATACGGGCTCTCCGCTATTTTATCACATCGCTACGTCAATGGCGAAGAGAGGCCTATTGCATTCGCGTCAAAGGTGATTCCAACTAAAGAGTTAAATAGAGCCATCATTGATAAGGAGGCTGGCGCCATAGTATTTGGTTTTAAAAAATTTTATGATTATGTATACGGTAGAGAAGTAATTTTAAAAACAGACCACAAGCCTTTGGTATACATTTTCGGACCAAATCAAGAAATACCATTAACCGTAGCCAGTAGACTTCAACGATGGGCCTATTTTGTATCGCACTTTACGTATAAAATTGAATATGTAAACACGAAAAAAAACGGTAATTGTGATGCACTCTCAAGGTTACCAATTGAGGACAACACTCCCGTTTTCAGTAAAGATTTTCGAGCAATAAATTATATAGAACAAGAATTGAAACTACTTAATGCTAAGAATATTGCAAAAGAAACGCTAAAAGATAAAACCTTATGTAGAGTAATTAAATTTATAAAAGACGAATGGCCCAAACGAGAAGACCTATCCGAAATTGAACTCAAATATTATGCAAAAAAAGACAAATTATATATAGAGAAAGATTGTCTATTATGGGGTTACCGCATAGTTGTACCGGAAAGCTTGAGAGTGCAAGTACTTAAGGAACTTCATGAGTCTCATTTCGGTAGCGTAAAAATGAAGATGAGAGCAAGGTCATACGTTTGGTGGCCTAAAATCGATTTGCAATTGGAAGAGTTAGCGGCTACGTGTAAAATTTGCACGCTTGAAAAAATAAACCCACCAAAGGTACCACTAAACCCTTGGCCATCGCCGAACAAATGCTGGAGTAGGATACATAGTGACTTCTTGGGACCGTTCCATAGCCACATGTTCATGATTATTATAGATGCGTATAGCAAGTGGCCAGAGGTAATTGATATGAAAACGAATACGCAAGTAGATAGAGTAATAGATCAATTTAGGATAATATTTTCACGTTTCGGTCTTCCAAACCACCTGGTAACTGATAATGGGCCTCAGTATACAAGTCATAACTTTAAATCGTTTATAGAAGAAAACGGAGTGAAACATACTTTTTCAGCCCCATATCACCCGGCCACAAATGGGGCTGCCGAAAATTTTGTCGGTACTTTTAAAAATAAGATAAATAAAATGATCAAATCCGGAAAAAAACTCCACGAAGCTATAGATAAATTCCTGTTCGATTACAGAAGCACCGAGCATTGTTCTACAGGGCGGTCACCAGCGTGGATGATGTTTAAACGCGAATTGCGAACGAAACTCGACTTACTAAAGCCAGATGTTGCGCTTAAAATTGAACACGCACAGTTGCAACAAGCACTAAGTCAGAATGGCTCACGTAATGTTAAGTTTGAAAAAGGGGAGAGAGTTTGGGTTAACAGCTATTCACTTAACTCAGATAAAAGAATACCAGCGGTTATTACTGCCCAACTGTCACCTGTGAATTTCGAAGTTGAGACCTCATCCGGAAAAGTATGGAAAAGACACATAAACCAAATAATGAAATACAGAACAAAAGAAAACTCAAATTCAATTAGTAACGACGCCGTAAAGTCTCAACCCGAAATAGTGGCAACTAGATTCTCTAAGCGTTTAGCTGACAAGCGAGCGAGAAAATAAGTCGAAGGTTAAAGGGAGAGGAGATTGTAATGTATTGAAGACTGTACGAATGTGTGTAGTATTGCGTAAGAGTATACCTAAGGCCGGTGTATACCTCTCAGTGTTGATCTAGACGTATACGAGAGCACACGTACGAATCTTAGTACCGTTCCCGGTTACGCAACAGTTTGTAACTATATTACTATTTAAATAAACGTAGATTATTATTAAACAGAGATTTCCCAGTGTTTAATTAATTATAGAGCAATACATAACAATTCCGTTCGACCAAAATTCCGTTCGATCAAATTTCCTTTTGATCAAATACTTTTTCGGGAGCGCGTAGGGCGAGGAGGAGGCTAGATGGAATAATTCGACGCGCAGAGTACGTTGAAGACTTAAGCTTTTATTTTTCGAGGGGTAGTGTAAGCGTGGGTGTAGAGAGAGAGAGAGCTTTGTCTCGTGTCGTGTCTGTAGACTGACTGGATTCCGATCGGTCGGCTTCTCGGTAGTTCCCTCGGCCCCTTGCTCACAGCTGATCACTGTCCGCCAGGGGGCTAGCACGCAGGTACGCGGAACGGCGCAGGGACTCTTTCCTTCCCGAGCGCCGGGCCGTAAGCCGTTTTATGGCCCTAGATGCTCGGTCCGACCGTTAAGACTTTTTATTGCGGCCGTCGCCGGTATACCTGCGCTTGCGCCGACCCTTCGGTGAGGCCCGGATGATTACGGGGCCGGGAGAGATTCGGGGAAAAACCCAGAAGCTTTTCCTTTCGTGTTTGAGCACGTCTCAATCACAAAAGCATAAAACGACAGCTGCGACTGGCAATCGAGCCTGGGCGACCGACACACTTTCGATATAAAATCCGTCGATCAAAATTCCGTTCGATCAAAATTCCGTTCGATCAAAATTCCGATCGATCAAAATTCCGTTCGATCAAAATTCCGATCGATCAAAATTCCGTTCGATCAAAATTCCGTTCGATCAAAATTCCATTCGATCAAATTTCCGTTCGATCAAAATTCCATTCGATCAAAATTCCGTTCGATCAAATTTCCGTTCGACCAAATGAATTCGATCAAAATTCCTTCGATCAAATGTTCGATCAACTTTCCGGATCCCCCCTGTAGAGCCATTGACCTTCCATATTCCGCGCCACACATGCTCGACGTGTCTTCTTACGCTTCTTCCTTCATCCTTTGTGAAAGTCGACGTTGGCTGCGGTATTTTCCGTCATTCGTCCAGTCCGCATTAGTGTCCCGTCCCATGACCGCTTTAACTTGTCTACATCCTTGGGTATTTCGCCATTCCCTGGTGCGGTCGTCCTCCGCCCATTTACAAATCCCCCCCTAGTAGGCACCTTGCGGCGCCCGTAAAAGGTTCCGGTCTGTTTGGGGGAGTTCTAGCTCCCAGAGCGGCGAGTCTATCGGCGATCTCATTACCCTTGATCCCAGTATGACCTAGAACACAGAGTAGTCTGACGTTGTTGTTGTTGGCCAGTTGATTTAGTGTCGCCTTGCAGTACCAGACCAGCTTCGACGTTGTCTTCTGGGCACTAAGTGTCCTAAGCGCAGCCTGGCTGCTTGATCATATACACATTCGCATACCAAGTTCACCGATTTCCATGTTCTCTGTGCACAGCTTAATATGGCATGAATCTCTGACTAAAAGCCCATGGTAAACCGCCTTACAATTAGAGAAAAGAAGGTTCCCTTTCCGTCCCTGCGATAGTAGTAACCAGAGCCCGCGCCATTACCAGTTCTAGATCCATCCGTGTACCAAATATCTCCTTTGCCCGGCAGAGCATCTCTTCTTGTCTCCCAGTCTTGCCATGTTGAGATAATTATCTCGTATTTCCTTTCAAAGAAGTAACACTCTATCATCGTGTCCGATTTTATAAAGTATTAATCCCCTACTTTCACTGCCCATAGGCATTAAGTCTATGGGCGGCCTTGCTTGCCTCCCCTATGATCGTGAGGTGGAGGAGTTCTACTGTTACATGGCAAAAACTCGAGAGACGAATTGCTCTATCGTCTTCTCGGACCCGAATCCGCGATACTATAATTTATTTAACGTTTCCGATTTCTCCTTGCAAATGTCGGAGGAGGTCCCGCTAGATCTCCTCGAGTCGACCATTTTCCATCAGACTCCAGATGGCGGGGGACGCCACTCCCCCCTGCGCACATCCATTACTGACTACACCAAAAACCGTAGTGGTTCCTAGTTTTGAGACCATAGTCCTGCATTTTAGCGTGCCCTCGAGCCGTTGAATCAGCGGCCTGAGCACGCCCTGCTTAATCACCTCCTCAGTTACCGTTTCAATTGAGGTGCGATTTAACGCTTCCTCTATGTCCAGAAATTCTTCCACCATAAGGTCGCCCTTTTCCAGCTCCTCGATGCAGTGGACCGCCGAAGATGGGTGCGGTTTCCGTAGAATAACCCACCCTATACGCATGTTGGTTGAGGTGTAGTGGGTTAATGGTATTGTATATATCTGTTCACCAACCTCTTAAGTGTTTTAAACACAACAGAGTTCAGGCTGATGGCCTAAAATCCTTGACAGTCGTGTGACTATCTTTTGATTTTGAACACGTACGCCAGGGCAGCGCTGGCTCTAAAACGTTTGACCAGGAGGCCTATTAATTCTTCCAGTCCCTCCTGCGAGAAGGCCGGGTATATACCATTCGTACCCGGAGCCTTGGAGGACTGAAAGTTCCCGACGGCCCAGCTCCCAGGCTGTGTTCGGCGGTCTATTTCCCTGAGAGGGGATCTGCCACATTTTATTCACAAGCTTCTAGAAAAAGATGAAGGCACTCCTCTTCCGTAGCCGCATATTCTCCTGTTGGTAATTTTATTGCTTCAAACCATACCCGAGAATTCTTTGCGAATATCCGGATTAGCCTAGCTGCATCTGGGTATCTTTCGATTCCCTCGCAGTATTCTCTCTACCCTTTGTTTTTACCAGACTTCACGTGGTTTTTATACTGCCGTTGGGTGTATTTGTGTACATCCTAGTCACTACTTTCACAACTATTCTTGGCTCTATCGAAGGCTTTCCTAGTTTCGAGGCGAAGTTCTTCTAGCTTCTGATTCTACCAAAGGAACCTCTTAGTTTCCTTTGATACTGACCAAAAGCAGTTCCTCTGAAGCTCATTATCGATTATACTTTCCAGTTTCTCAGCCCAGAAGTCTAATCTGTCCGACGTTTCAAAGTTTGGTTTGTAAGATTAGAGTTCGTTCCTAAGGTTGTCTCTATAAGAGCCTCAGTCGGCTCTCCTCCTCCTCCTCCTCCTCGGGTTTTCAAAGGCCGTAGTTTCAGTACCTCCTTTCTCCGATTTAAAAAAGATATACCTGCGGTCCGATAGTGAAGGTTCGTTAGAGACCCTCCAGTTGCCGAACCACCCCTCGATCCCTGTAGTACACAGGGTCAAGTCAATAACCTCACTTCTAACAGAATTATAGAAAATGGGTTCCCTTTCCCTGTACGATATATAGAGATTCGTAGTAACAAGATGTTGTAGCAGTGCATCACCCCTGCTGATAATATCTGAACTGCCCCAGTCGATGTGATGTGCATTGGCATCCCATCCCAGGAGAAATGGAATTCCCTACATTCGACAGTGCTCAACAAGTTCTTGTACTTCCCTCAGTGAGGATTCTTCCTGGGAGTCACGAGGAAAGTAGCCTGAGGCTACTATTACGTCTTTTTCAGAGTCTCTCTTAACGGGAAACCTTATCCTGACCGCCGTAAACTCCCCGCTGCACTGTAGTCTAAGCAATAGGGAAATAACCCAATGCTAAGCTTGTCGTAATAATAATTTAAAAAAAAACCGCTGCCAATTCTTTGGCAAATAGCTTCCTTCAACATTATGTATTGCCTAATATCAGAATTGTTTTTACTTTATAGATAATTCTATCAAGTTTTTTTTATGGTATGATGGATAAAATTATTACTCTCTCTGTCTCTCTCTCTCTCTCTCTCTCTGTCTCTCTCTGTCTCTCTCTCTCTCTCTCCTCCTCCTGTGAGGGGTGAGGTGACTGCCCTGGACATCCCCCCCTTCGGCACGGAGACACTGAGGAACTCATTCCATATCAGTGCCTCATACCTCTGGAACTCCTTACCATCTCATCTTCGTGACAATAGATCTGTCACTCAGTTCAAAACGCAAGTTAAGCGCTACTTCCTCGCACAAGAGAGTACATAACATCTTCAAGCAGCATTCGTCACCCATTTCTCGCCTCCATTACTCTCATACTCATACACCGCCCTTCATTAATGAACAGCTAATCAACTTACTACCTGTATCAATAATTTTGTACAACATAATGTACATGAATAAAAATNCTCTCTCTCTCTCTCTCTCTCTCTCTCTCTCTCTCTCTCTCTCTCTCTCTCTCTCTCTCTCTCTCTCCCTATCTTTCTTTCGCATAGCTCGCATAGCTAATTGTTAAACTGATCTCCAAGAGACATCACCCTCCCTTTTTTACCTCACATCTTATTTACGAACACTTTAAAATAATTTTATTTAACGTAATCTTTGAATTAATTACATTTAAATAATATTGTTTCCTCACCACCAAGCGGTAGATATCTTGGCGCGTTTTCTTCATATCTCAATATTTATCTATTAACTAAGCTGAAATATTTTTCAATTTTCTTTTAAATTATCTTGTACTGCACGTTGGAGTTAAAATTACTTAACCCACCCGCCACTGTGAGGACGCTAGAGATATAAGCGATGCAGTTTTCAATTATGCAAAGTATACAGGGTTAGAAAAGAAAATTTTGAAGATTAATATCTTTGAAACTAACTGGTATCATAAACAACCCAAAGAAAGGGATCAAGATGCTATATAATATTAACTAAATCTAAAATTTTAAATTGTTGCCTTTTTACTCCAGTTACTCCAGTACAGGGTGTGAAACGATCACGACTTTTCTCGTTCCCGGGTGCAGCTAGTTATATGGTAATTGGCTAATAATTTATAGAAAAGTGAGCATTTCCTAATCTGCGTTCTAATTCTGACAGCAGGTTAGGTAGAAAGATTTTAATTAATGATTTTAAATATTTATAATAATTATAATAATATTTATAGTACAGGTCCAGGATACCAGGTAGTGGAATGTCTTATCACAATAATAAAACTTTTGTTCTTTATAACAAAATAAATATATTTAAGAAGATAATAAATATGAGAATATTGCATGTATCATTGCATATATTCTCGATCACAAAATTAAATAAATAAATGCGCTTTGATCTTTACAAACAAATATATAAATTAATACGCGCTAAATTGCGTTATCTGATCTGAGTCGTATGTTTTACAGAAAGAGATCTTACGTAGATACGCTTCAATATGTGTTATCTAATTTTAGTTCGAAATTTTACAAGTGTTTGATGAATATCGAAATTTTATAAGTATATCGCAAGTCTTTGAATTTTCATAAGTATAGAACTGATACCCTTGAGTTGCGATATCTTGTCTATCTTGAAAATGCTATAAGTCTATAGAAAATATGAGAAAAATCTCTAAGTATTATCTACTCAAGGCGTAAGTTGCTCTTGAGTAGAGACTAGTCGCTTAAATTGCGCTGGAGCTAGTGACTGGCCATAGGCCGCGCATGTCCTTATAAAGGCTCGGGAGAATGCGGGGGCTCAAGCCGCCGAAAAACTCTCACATACAAAAATCATTCATACATACATACGGAGATGCGCGTGCCGCGCCGCTGCTGCGTCATCATCCCACCCTTACACACTTTGCACGTCACACCGCTCGCCGCTGCGATATATAGATATATACGCGTATACACGCGCTCGCGTCGCCTGTTGCTACTGCGCCGTAACTCATGCCGTTGCCACTACTGGCTACTGGCGCTGCGGGCGTGATGTTGTGATCAGCTCAGCTGTGACCCGGAGCGCAGGTTGAAAGAGTGGGAGAGCTTGCATATTTACGCGTGGTTTAGCTAGAAAAAAGTCGTGAGACTTTAGTTTTTTTAATTTTTAGATTAGATACCCTGCGGAGCTGGTGTGGGGTATTACAGGTGAGAAAAAACAAATTTTGAAGCTTAATATCTTTGAAACTAACTGCTATCATAAACAACCCAAAGAATGGGATCAAGATGCTATATAATACTAACTAAATCTAAAATTTTAAATTGTTGCCTTTTTACTCCAGTTATCGCGTCACATAAAAAAGATTCATAGTATACAGGGTGAGAAAAAGAAAATTTGAAGCTTAATATCTTTGAAACTAACTGGTTCCGTAAACAATCCAAACATAAGGACTGAAGTGCTATATAAGGCTAACCAAATCCAACATTTGAACTTGATTAATACCTTTTTACTTTAGTTACCGCGTCACTTAAAAAAACGACTTTTTTTTGGTTGTTGGTGTTTTTCTCAGGATATGCCGCATGAAATGACTTAAAATTAAAATAAAGTATAGTCCTAATGACTTACAATAATCGCGATTTTTTTAGAAAGATTCAAAATTAAAATTTCGAGTTAGAACAATTTAAAAACTTTGCGCTTTATGGTGTTTAATAAAAAAACGACAAACAATAATATAAATTTTCCGTGGTAAAAATTTAGGTAATTTTATTTTCTTTCAGGTACATATTAAGCAATTTGTTTTCATCAACTTTCCCAATAACTTTATCAGAAAAAACTGAAATCTCAAAACTAAAAATTCGATATAAAAAAAAGCGGGTCACTGGTAGAAAATTAACGGTTCGAATTGGCTAAGACCTTTAGACTTAGCTAACTGTTTTAACGGTTATTAAGCTAAAATTAAAAAAAAATACATGGCTTAGGAACCGTTAAGTTTCCAAGATATCTGCCGGAGGCTAATTTGATGTTAAGAGGTTAGGATAATCACCACCTAAATAAATCAGTTTGATTTTGTTAATACTTTAATTTTTTGAATTCACTACAGTCTTACTCCATTATCTGTACAAAGTTTATATGATACGCATGCACTACACTTCATTTTATTTGACCATACCAAGTCATTAACCTTTATTTCATCATGTCATACTATCTGAAGTAGTATACCACTCGCCATGGACAAGATAAACAATACCCCCACCACCTTACGCCCAGAGGTGGTGACGGGATAGATGTCTGGCGCCACAGCGAGGAGTGACGTCTTGCGGTGGTAGGGGACCTCGCGCGCTCTCTCTCTCTCTCCCGTGCGCTCTCTCTCTCTCTCTCTCTCTCTCTCTCCAGCGCACTCTCTCCCTCAAACACGTACACGCACACACATTCAAGCAATAATTTTCGTAACTCGTAAAATAATAGAAATTTTCTGAATTTTTCACTTGTATACGCTTTGACTACCTCAAATATGCTCAAATACGAAAGTTGCAAACCATTGTTTATAGGCCTCTATCTCCGAAAATTGCAATCGAAAAATTGTTATTTTTGGCTCTAATTTGTTAATTAATAGTTCCCTTGCCAAATCAGTAGAAAAAATTTAATTTGAGAAACTTTTTTTTTCTTTTTTTAAATAGGTAGACAATACTTAATTAACAAATTAGAGCCAAAAATAACAATTTTTCGATTGCAATTTTCGGAGATAGAGGCCTATAAACAATGGTTTGCAACTTTCGTATTTGAGCATATTTGAGGTAGTCAAAGCGTATACAAGTGAAAAATTCAGAAAATTTCAATTATTTTATGTAATAACACAATATGTAATGAAATATATAAATTTGTATTAATATATAATGATGTATATAAATATAACTCACCAATTTATACTGCAGCAGCATCACCAGCAATGTATTTAAATAGTTTTTAAAAGTGTTCACTAAACTAAAAAACTTATAAACTAAAAACTCTATTTGTCACTAATTGATGAAGTATCCTGGTGGGCAGCGGCACGGCCACTCCGCGGTTTTACAATGGGGACAGGCCCAGGTGTAGCAGCCGTAGCAGTAGACCCACTTTGATATCTGTCTTTGTCCTTGTCTCCAAAACTTTGCCTCGCAAAAATGACACAGTTCGCCACGCGTAAACCGCCTCGGATTTCGCGGGAAGAGTATGGGCAGCTCTCTCTTCTTTATGCTGTTTTTGACAGCTGGCCACCTTTTTGTTCTCTCACTCCTCCGAAGTTTTGTTGGTTTTTGCTGTTGCTGCTGCTCCTCCTGCCGATCCTCCTGCTGCTGTTTTACCGCGAGCCTCCCGACCAGGACGACGGGTTTGCTTGCTAGCTGCCAATTCCGCCATGCAAGCTCCACGTCGATCAGCGTCTGCGCACTATGCATCGACGGTTATTGCGATCCTGCAGATGATGATCCCGATGAAGTGCGTAGATCGATCGTCGACGGCGGTGGCGACGACGATAGCGACGAAGAGGAGGACAAATTAATAACTTCTTTCTCGCTCTCGTAGTGTGGTAGGCTTTTGATAGCCCAACTACCACTCTTCACTAATAAAAGCCGCATTTTTTCACATTTTGTTTTTTTTTTTTGTCACGAACACACAAAATGTTTATTAAGTTTGTTGCTTGGGAGGGTCAAACTACAACTGTCGCTCACCAAAGAAAGAAATCTTTATGCGAGCGACATGCGGCGTCTGCAACTGAAGCATCCGCTTCACTTATCACACCCCTGTTCGGGGAAGTGATAGAGAGCGAGAGAGAGAGAGAGAGAGAGAGTGAGAGAAAAAGAGCACATACCTCGTATAGGGTGTCTCTTTCCTCGCTCGAAGCGTGCTTTTTGCTGACCACTCATATTAACACTTTCTCTTTTATTAATTATTTAACATGCGCTTTCGCGCAATTACCGCAGAAAAAACATTGACATTGATGACAATACTGCCATGGGTTTCGTTTATTTTGTCGGTAATATAAACTGTTGGACTATTACTAGGACTGGCGTGACTTGGGATAATAAAGAACACTGTTTTAATTGATCACACTTTATTCTTCTCAAGCTTACCCTCGAACGACGTCGCCGCTGGCCGTTGCTAGACGGGGAGAGGGGGACGAGCAGTCCCATCATGCCTCGCGCCCATGGCGTCTCTGCCGTCGCTTGAACTCTGCTCGCCTAGTCTCAACACTTCCTCCCGAGCAGATTTCAACGGCGTCGTCCAGCATTACGGTTTAGCGTCTGAAAGAAGCAAATAAATGTTAATATTTCAACTAATAGTTTAAAAGTAATTTGGTGAGTTTAGCATGTAATTCAAAAGGCAGCACCTTTGTGAATATATCTGCTATTTGTTCTTTAGAACCAATCCAACTGACTTTGATTAGATTTTTGGCTACGCACTCTCGGACATAATGTTCTCGAACTTCGGTCATATTTGAGTTTGTTATTGCTGCTTACTTGAGTACTAGCCTCAGCAGCTTTATTATCGCACCACAGAGTCATGGGTAAAAAAGAGTTTTTCAGAATCAAACTTAACGAATTATGTAGAGATACCATTCCCTGACAAGCTTCGTTCATCGCAACGTACTCAGCCTGACAAGTCGACAAGGCTACGAATTGCTGTTTGTGGGTTTTCCACGCCACTGTATCACCATAGAGTTTGATGGCAAAACCATTCGTTGTAATAGAGCCTTTGCAATCAGCAAAACTGGCGTCTGAAAAACCTTGTAAATTATCGAGCTTTCCTCCGAACTTAAGACCCAGACTTCTGGTGTGTTTCAAATATCTACAGACTCGTTTCACCATTTTCCACTCTCTTTCTCGCCTTTCTCGATTTGACACTTGGTTTGTCACCATTGGCGTTCTCTGAAGATGCATTTCACTATATCCAAAAAGTTTCAACATTTTATCAATGTAATTCTCCAGAGTCAAAGCCATCGTTTGATTTTGTCTGTCCCTATTTATTTCAAATCAATTATTAAAGGAGTTATTAGATAAGAATAGAAATGAAATACCGACGATTAAAAGCAAAACTTTTGCTGAAGCTATATCAAGTACCAAAACTATCCTAAAGACAAAACGTGTTCCTAATATTATATTAAAAAAAAAGATGATGAGAGTATTGATGAATTAAACAAAAAGGTATCTCACTATTTGATAAAGGATAAATCAATACAAACGAAGAAGGTTATCAAGAAAAAAGATGAAATAGTCATAAACTTATTGAACGAGGAAAGTCTCACCAAAGCACATAAATTACTAAAAAGTAAACTTGCTGAGGTATGTGATGTAAATAAAGAACAAGTTATAAATCCTAAAGTTAAAGTTGTAGGATTAAATAACCTAGAAAAAATGGACAATGCTAGTATTGAACTAGACATCAATGAAAGGAACTTTGGTGCTTTCAAAAAAAAATGTGTTGTTTTGAATTCATACGAGAACAGTAAAACTGGATCGCAGTCTGTGATATTGGAAGTTCCTGCTGAGTTATACCAACACATTAGAGAAAACAAGAATAGACTTTTTGTAGGATACCAGAACTGCAGAGTATATGATTATTGTAATGTTAAACCATGCTTTAACTGTAGCAGATTTGGCCACAACGGTAGGAAGTGTACAAATAAAGCTGTTTGCCTAAAGTGTGCTGGTGATCATAAAACAGTAGATTGTCAAGCAAATAAGGTCAAATGTGCAAACTGTGCTTACAGTAATGAAAAATATAAAACAAAGTACAATATAGAACATGTGGCAATGGATAGCCAAGAATGCGGAATTCTGCAATCCAAGATAAGGAAGTATATTGATTATACCGACTATACGATGAAACCTACTTTGCCAAGATATATCGGTAAAGTAGGAACGTCAGCGAATGGTATGGTAGCTAAAGCTTCTGGAATTTCGGCAATGTCACTTCAGACATTGAATAATAATATAGCAGACAGATTAAGGAGTAAGACATAACATTGGATCAAGATATCAGCACTGAGGACATAGGCAAGTTTGAATGTGAAGTCGAAAATCTAAATGAACTCAATAAGTCATTAATGACAAAGAAGAACTTTATTTTATGCGTAAACATAAGAAGCTTAAATGCAAATTTTGTAAAACTAGAAGTGTTTATTGAGTCTCTAGAAAGAAAGCCGTGTATAATTGTATGTACTGAAACTTGGAACTTACAATACACTCAATATTATCAACTGCAAGGCTACAAAACTTGTTATAATGAAAGTAAAATTAATAAGGCTGATGGCGTCTTAGTTTATATAAAAAATAACATATATAGTAATGATAAAATTGAGGTTGTTGATAGATTGAGTATTGTAAGTACTGATATAAAACTTATGACAGGTGAATCCATTAGAATTTCTGCTATGTACAGATGTCATGACATACCAAAGTCTGAATTTGTCAATAGTGTAAAAAAATTCTTGGTAAGACATAGGAATGTTAAAAATCACTGTATATTTGGAGATTTCAATATTGATATACTAGAAAATAATGTAGCAAATCTAGAAACTAGCGACAAATCAATTAGTCAGGAATTTGTAATTAATTATCTTGAACGTGAATATGTACCGTACTTCAGAGGAATTACGCGGCCATCCTTAAATAATGAGAAGGGAACGTGCATTGATAACTGTTTCGCTAGAACTAAGAATATAGAAATTGAATCTTTTAAATTAAATACACCGTTTAACGATCACTACCCGTTATTCATAAATATAGATCAGATTAAGATACACAAAGCAAGTGAAACAGTTAACAAATGCATAAACTATAAAAAGTTAAAAAACATAGCTGAAAATTTTGACTGGCAGATAGTACTGACAAAACAGGATCCAAATGATGCAGTAAATGAACTTATTCAAATGATACATAGTTGTCTTGAGTTAGCTACATATTCCAAAAAATTAAAGAAAAAAAATAAAGAAGCACTGCCAAGAAAAAAGTGGATAACTAAAGCAATCCAAGTCTCGTGTCAAACTAAAGAAAATTTATATAAATTGTGGAAATTGAACCCAACTAATTTGGAATTAAAAAATGAATATAAAAATTACGAAAAAATTTTAAATAGAGTCATTAAAGATGCGAAATACAAATTTGAGAATAATGAAATAAAAAAAATTAGTAACAATCCAAGACAGCTATGGAATACTATTAATACTAAACTTAATAAAAATATGCAACAAAACAAGTCACCTGATTACTTAGTCATAAACAGCCAAAAAATTGAAGACGAATTATTTATAGCTAACCACATGAATGATTATTTTTGCAAAATAGGATTAGACTTGAGTAAACAAATCCCTAATACAGATACAGATCAACCTACATTACCAGATAAAAATAGCAAATCAATCTTTATATATCCTACCAATTGTGTTGAGATTCGAAAAACTATAGATTCATTGAAAAACAAGACTGGAGGTGTTGATAATATCAATGCAAAAACGATCAAATTCCTAGTTAACTATATAGATAAACCATTAGAACATATTTTTAATACGTCTATACAACAAGCCTCCTGGCCATCTGCTCTAAAACAAGCTGACATAGTTCCTATTTACAAAGCTGGTGACAGGTCATGTATGACTAACTATAGGCCGATATCACTAATATCGAACTTAGCAAAGATATTTGAGAAAATCTTGTATAATAGGTTGTATTTATTTCTAATGGAATGCAATATCATATCAGAAAAACAATTTGGTTTTGTTAAAAATAGAGGCACAACGGATGCGTTAAATTATATCTCAGACATAATATATAAAAAAATCGACAAATCGAAGCCAATTATAACTACTTTCTTAGACTTAGCTAAAGCCTTTGATACGGTAGATCACAAAAACCTATTGGATAAACTAGAGAGTTATGGAATAAGAGGCAGTGCCTTAAATTTAATAAACAGCTACCTCTCTGGTAGGAAACAATGCGTTAAAATAAAGAATTTGAAAAGTGAATACAAAGATATACCCATCGGAGTTCCCCAAGGGACCATACTAGGACCGTTATTTTTTATTTTATACGTTAATGACCTACTGAGAGGTATGCAAGATGATACTGTCGTTTCTTATGCTGACGACACCGTTATCATTGCTAGTGATAACACGTGGGAGTCAGCTCAAGAGAAAATGAACAAATATCTTAGGGAAGTCGCAAAGTGGCTTACTGTAAATAAATTATCTTTAAATGTTAATAAAACTGTATATATTGCTTATGGTAGCTACTGCCATAGTGTTCCTGTCTCACTTAATATTGAGATAGGCAATAATACAATAAAAAGAGTAGAAAGTTATAAATATCTAGGTCTAATTTTTGATTATAACATGAAATGGGATAAACATGTAAATTATTTGGTTAAAAAAACAAAATACTTAGTTTTTATCTTTGCCAAAATTAGGAATATAATGGACTATAGAACTTTAACTATGATATACTATGCTTTTTACCAAAGTTTAGTCAATTATGGCATAATTGCTTGGGGTGGAGCGTACAATAATTGTGTTTATCTAATACAGGGTATTCAGAGGAAAATATTGAAAATTATAAACAAAAATAATTTTCAGCTTCAAGACCCTCCACTTACAGTAAAGCAATTATTCCATTTAGAAGCTATATCTTATCATTATGCTACGTTAAGAAATAAATATATAAATAGCAAAAGCAATACTAGAAATAATAAGAAATATAGCCAATTAATACTACTCGTTTTCCCAGCTGATCAAACTTAGGTCCTATTTTCCTTTGTACCTTGATATAAGCTATGCAACGAAATCGCTTTAGTTGTTCCAGTTCGAGTTTGAAGTCTGGTTTGAACATCTGCAAGGGCGGTATCATTTCATTCGAGCTATAAGGAGTCCTATTATAGAAATAGACGGCTGCATTCAGGGCAAGGTCCCACATGTTCTCAGGTCGGCGCATATCGTACATTAAAGCTCTCGTGAGTTTTTGGATGGTCTGATTAAAACGTTCAGCCACTCCATTATGCTCAGGTGTATCTGGGCTAGCCAACTGTAGAACTTCTTGTGTATACCCTCCTGTAAATTCTGTACCTTGATCGCATCTAAGGTAACAGAACTTGGCGTCATATCCTAATAAATTTCTCGAGCTTTTAACGCAAGATTCAAGACAATAACCCGTCTTAGTCTTGTGTTTCATTGGATACGCCATCGCAAGTCGTGAATAATCGTCGATAAATACAGATATAAATCTGTATTTCTTTGGATGTGTTGCTGGACTGATCGGTCCCATTTGTGTCGGCGTGAACAATTTGCAGAGGTTTACTCGCTCTCTGTCTAGTCGAACTAAAAGGTAGCTTATTGAATTTTGACACAATACAAACTTCGCAATCAAGCACAGAATCAACGAATTTAATTGAAGTTTTTCACATTTGGAAACTTTCTTTGAAATTCTTTCAACTTTTTCAACGAAGCGTGTCCTAATTTGACATGTCATAGCATAGCTTTATTAGTATAAAACAAATTATTGATTTTACTGATATTAGATTCACAATCTATACTTTCTAAAGCAATTGATTCAGTTAAGTTACTTATTTTTCTGTCTTTAAGTGTATCCTCGAAATTTGAATAGCTGGAGCTTAGCTCGTTGCTATCTGAAGTTACTTCTACATCTAATTCAGTGTCAATTTGCATTGGTTCATCAAACTTATTATTTTTATCAATCTTAGTACTTTCAAGCTTGTCTTGTTTACGAGTTATCTCTTTAATTGCAGATCCGCTCTCCTTATTGGGCACAACACTTACGGTCGGATATTCACGACGCCTTGTGGTTATATATGCAACAACCCTATTTACCTTATCACTTTCATTTTTATCCGAGTTATTTGTCTCTAACTCTATTACCCAATAAGGTTGCTCATATATCCCAGAGACGAAAATCGTCTTCGATACCGGATCAAAGATATCGATTTTCTTGTTATCCAAGTAAATACCTAAACCCTTATCAACAAATTTTCTCAAGGATGGCAAATTTTCCGACAATGACTTAGCATAGATTACATTGTTCAAGCTTAAAAAATCATCATTTTTGGTGTAACCAGAGATGTTACCTACTCCCACCGATTTTATAATCGCTGAATCATTGTTATTTGCACATTTAATATCAAGCTTTTTCGTATTATCAAACGTTTTAAAAATTAATTTAGAATTATTCATGTGCTCCATACCACCAGAGTCCGCCAGAAATCTAATCGGTTGATTTTTATCGGTTTCTTTCGCGTTGAGAGGTGTACTGTCTACATACAGACCTGCACACTCACCAGATTCGGAGGCTTTGGTATTTTGTCTGTTGTTTTTGCTATTGTTGTTTTGTCTGTTTTGTCTACCTCTCCCCCGTGATCTGCCTCGGGCATGGCCTCTATTGGACTTGTTTTTCTTAGGGTTGCTATCCTTAGGTGCTTCGTTATTACGTCGTTTTACACCACGACTAAAGGCACCATGTCTACCACCCCGATTAGAATTTAAGGATTCATACCTTCTCTGGCTTTTATTCTCCTTCAGGATCCTTTCCAGCTGATTCTCCGTGTACGGGCAGTTTGCCCTGACATGCCCTTCATACCTCTTACATCTAAAGCACATCTTCTCTGACCTTGTGCATTCGTCCTGATGATGGCCTTTTGTTACCGCATTTGTAGCAAAGAGCCACAGGATCAGATACATAGTATGCTTTTGTTCCAGCTTCCGCAGTATTTCCAGCTAATTCGTTCGATCCGATTCGAGCTGTTTCCTGTCGTACAATATAATCTTTAAGTTGGTTCAGAGTTGGAAGTTTACCAGTCGTATTCTTATTAAAAAATTCGGACTCTTTAACTTGAGGTAGATAGAGCGTCCGTGGCTCAGTTGGCTAAGGCGCACGCCTTAACCGTCCGAAACACGTCCGCTCTAGGGGTCGTGGGTTCGATTCCCGGTGAAGTCACTCGGAGTTTTTTCTGAGTTATTTTCCACGGGAAAAGTACCTAAGACACCGGCTGTTTCGAGGCAGGTTTTCCCCCGGAATTTTCCTTCAGTGTAATTTCGGGTTTTCCCTGCCTCACAGGCGTTAAGCCTGGGCGAATGCGAAACAGTGGTAGGGACCATAGGCAAAGGCAGGAATTAAAAAGGTAGCCAACCCGATGCACTAGGCAGGGAGCGCCGGCCTTACCGACGTGGAGCTGGTCTAATACACGGGACCTTCTCCGGGGAAAGCTACACTGAAAGACGGACCCGATGCCCTCTCGGGGACAGAGAGTGCTGGCTTAACCAGCAAGGTGTGCGTCTGAAAATATGGTCCTCACCGGAGAAGTCTCTCAGGGTGGAAAAAATAATAGGTGCACATACATTGAGGTAAAAAGTGGTGGATAAATTAGGATTGGGCACTACTTCCACACAGAGGTGGTGGAAGGCCCCCGCCAGCTAGGCCTGAAAGGCCGCGGTGGTAACAGGAGATCAATCAATTACATACAGCAAATCAGCAAGAGTTAATTCTGAAGTTAAACAGTCTAAGAATGTATTAATATTCAAAATTGCGTTAATTTATATTCTCTACGAAAAGTACTATCTCTATTTGTTACTTCAATCTGAATTTTTTCATTCACACTAGTGCTTTTATTCAAATCAATTTTATTAACCTCATCTTGAACTAGTTTTACCAAGAATTCTCTACTCACGTGGGTGTTCGTGACTGTCCCAGCTGCAGTGTTCTGATTCGACGGTTTGCTGTGATTTTGTGCAGTTTTTCCAGCTGATAGAATCTGTTTCTCCTCGTACAGTCGATCTTGTTCTGCCCAAAACTGTACCTTTTCTTCCATTCAGCTGTAATTTTCTTGCACATCAAACTTATGCCTAATCAAGTCCTGGGCTATGTCATCGTGTACTTGATTACACTTAGTTTCGATCATCCCCTTCAATTCTCTGTTTTCCTTTTCCAGCTTATCCAGCTTGACCATAACTTCTGAAATTTCAACAGTTTCATTAGTAGTGTTCAAAGAAAACTTTTCAAGCTTAGCTGTCCCCTCTTCTTGACGGATTTTGTTCAGTCCCAAATCCAGTTTTATCGATATATTTGATTTAACAACTGGGGTGGATTTAAGCTTATTTCAAACTTATTTTTCCAGCTTTCATCCGCAGAATCGAACTTATTATCTTTTTCCTCATTGAGCTTATTGGCCAGCCCACCGTCAGCCGTCATTTCCTCGACATCCAGCTTTGGGGGCGAGGTATTCCCACGTTGGCTTGGGTCAACCGCTTCAACTGAATCCACCGCTTCAGTTCGAATCCTTTTGATCTCCTTTTTCACGGATTCCAGTAATCGTTCCTCGACGAAAGAGTTATCTAGGAACATTTTGTAAATGAGTTGTTTGTTTTGACGAACGACAATCAAAATAAGCACTCTATCAGGTATAGCAATTTATTAAGCATGTTCTTAGTTGACGAACAACAATCAAGAAAGCAATGCTAATTGCCTGTTTGGATCAATTCGCGGGATAAGAACATTTTTTAGGACTCGGTGAGGTCGATCCAACAGGTAGTATATTCGCTTATCCGCGAATTGATAAAATTTATGGTTTTTGAGGAAATTGGAAAAATTCCCGAAAATCTGTTTGGATCAATTCGCGGGATAAGAACTTTTTTGTGCACTCAATGAGGGCTTATAGGAGACTTAACCCACGAATTGAACCGAATAATATGCGACGTTGCAAACGTCGCAGCCACGCAAAACGTGTGTTGCTGTTTTGCGCGGCAAATTCTCCTTAACGCATAAGGCCGAGAAAGAGACAGTCGGCGCGTGCGAAGCCCGCGTTTCTCGGACGTGAGCTACGTCCCGGGAATTCGCGGAAATTGCCAGCCGTTGTGAGCTCTGGGAAGAAGTTCGCCGGTCCGAGCTGGCGCGAGACGAGCAGCCAATCAGCCCGTCTCGCGCCTCGCTTGGCCAATCGGACTACGTTATCGGCCGGGCCCTAACGGCCGGGAGAGTGTCGCCGAGCGCGCGAACGCAGCGTGACTCGACGTTCTGCCTGGATCCCGGTCGGACGCGACACGTCGACGAGAGAGAGAATCGCACGCGAGTGATTAAGTTGCGAGTGTGGTGTGGAGAGAGCAGTGTGTGAGGAGAGCACGCAGCGCGCCTCGACGACTTGGACCGCCTCCCGAGGCGGAGTCCTCCCCCGGGACGACCATCAGTCCGCCGCACTGCGCATCCAGCAGTGCTCACCGGGCTGCCATCTTCGTCGAGCAGGCACGAGATGGAAGGGAGGCCAGAACGGGAGGAAGGACGTTCGGCAGGAGAGCCTTTACCCGTCCCGTCGCCATCCACGTCGAGCAGGCACGAGAGGTAAGGAGCGACCGGAACGAGAGAAGGCCCGCGCGTCGTTCGTATCTACGTGAGAGAGATAGGAGAGATGAGAGAGAGAGAGAGAGAGGATGGGAGAGACGAGGAGCAGAGAGGAGAGGAGTTAAAGAGAGACAGAGCGACGAGAGGGAAGCGGGAAAAACCAGCGGCCGCGAGGCCACGAGGCTACCTTGCATTTTGGGGTGAGAGAGCTCGATGAGTAGGAGAGAGAGGAGGAGCGGGAGAGCAGAGAGATGACAGAGAGAGAGGAAGAGCGAGAGAGAGTGCGGGTGGGTGCAGTGGTGCTGGCCACTGGCGGCACACCACGACGTCAATCTGTGCGAGGCCGCGTGAGCCAGTGCTTCGCGAGTGTGTGATGGTGAGAGAGAGCCGAAGACGCGAAGAAAGCGCGGGAACGCTGTGACGTGTTTGTAGCGCAGGACGTGGCTTGCCGGTCACGTCGGGCATAGCCTGCGGCGGAGTAGCGCGAGAACATGAGAGGGAGAATGAAAGATGATGAGAAGGAACGAACGCAGGTGAGGAGGCCGGCCGTCTGGGCTGGTCATGTGTGTGTGTGCGGAGAGAGACGGAGAGTTGCGTGACGTCACCGGCTACGGCTTGGGGACTAGCGCGTGTACGAGAGAGAGAGAGAGAGGGTCAGCTGTGTTCAGAGGTGAGAGCCTCAGGACTATAGCGTGGCAGAGAGTGTGTGTGTGCGGAGTCAGCGAGTATCTGCGGGCCCTGCGTGGCTACCTTGCGTGGGCGGCTAAGGCCACCACGTTGTAGGGAAGGGCTGGGCGAAATACAAGTGCAGAAACGTGAATAAAGTGTTGTTTGTGTTTGACTTCTTTCCTGTTTCCCACCTCTCCCCAGCGTACTCCCATACGTCGGCGATCGCGTGTAAAATCCCGCGAAATAAAGAAATCCTAGTGCACGCGGAGACGCTAGGTGTTGCGCACCTGTGTTGGGAGGCACAGCGTAGCAAATAATTTACGAGAAAAATGAAAAAATTCCGGAAAATACGCTTGCACCAATTCGCGGTGATATGAAGGTTTTGTAGGACTTACAATCCTAGACGGCACTTAACACCCCGACGGTTATCACCGTTGGCTTCACGTCTTTGTCGTTGTCAGCATTCTCAAAAAGAAGCGAACGTGTGCTCGGATACTTGTTACTCATGGCGATCAGACTCCCCATCTCTCTTCTCTTTCTCTCCGTTGTCGCTGAATCACCACACTCCCTATCTGTGTCGTCAGCGTGGGATGACACGTGCAGCTGACCGTGCAGACTGCGTCTTTCTCGCGCTGAGTATCAAGTGTCGACGAAGTAAGCAGTGTTGATATCGCTGGCAACGCTTGCTGCATCGTCAGCATTCTGTGAACTCTTTGCCTTGAACCCGTGGCATGTACGAACACGATTAGTGAGAAGCGTCCCATTACTATTTCTCCACATGTACCTTGTGATAAAAAAAAGCCGACGGTGTCAATGTCATTGTCGTTGACGTCGCTATCGTCAGATTACCGCGAATTCTGCTTCTCGAAATGCACACACGTGAGTAGTACCCCGGCACCATGGAGAATAAACAAAACTGACCTTGACCCCCCACCCGAGCCAGTGAGAGGTCAAGGTCAACATTGTTTACTCTCCATGGTGCCATTTGTACTTTGGAGAGAGAGAACCCCCACTCTCTCTGTCTATCCAAAGTGCCTCTGATGGTTCAAGGCACTTTGGAGAGACTCCCCCACCTTACCCTGTTTTTATCCAAAGTGTCTCGGAGTTATCAAGACACTTTGGAGAGAGTCGGAGTGACTTCTTGAGGTGTTACTTCCCCGACGGTTGACTGACGGCTGGTGTACGATGTGGGAGGGGTGGTTTCCGTTACTACTATGCCTCCTTCGCACATACTCAGCATATTACCCTTTCCATTTCGGGTAGAGCCCTCCCTTCCCTTCTCCACTCCTTAACGCACTTGTGTGTGTGTGTGTGTGTGTGTGTGTGTGTGTGTGTGTGTGTGTATGTGTGTGTGTATGTGTGTTTTAAAACTAGAATGAATATGAAGGATTACTGGGTAGGTGGTGTTGGTTAGAGTAACACGGTAAGTGAGTACTTTAATTATATATTTAACAATTATATTTATTCATGAAAACTTAAACTAAATACAATTATGATCATTTATCCTTATATACGGNGTAAGTGAGTACAAGTATTATATATTTAACAATTATATTTATTCATGAAAACTTAAACTAAATACAATTATGATCATTTATCCTTATATACGGTTGTATTTAAGTACGCAACTAGATTATATAAATGTATATTAATAAATACATAAATAATAATATAAATATCTTCTACGACTAAGTGTACATTTTTATCTTTTAACAATTTATCTATCTTATCTACAAGCGATTGATCAAAATTTCTCATTGCACACTCAACATTATATGCGGTGAAGTATGTGTACTGAGAATTTTCGCTATTCATCAATTTTTCTTTGCTATAGTCACCCACCTCTCTCACAATAATCTCTATAGCTTCTTTAACCTTCAATAAATACTTAATTCTATGATCTATTATTTTAGACAATGCCTTCAATCTGTCAAAGGTCACTCTTTTAAATACAAGCGAAGGCTTACGTTGTCGTTTTGCTTTAGGCTCCTTACTGTCCTCGGCCTCCTCCATCACCAATTCAAACGCCCGATCCGAGTAGCTGATCATGAATCTTATGGTAAACCCAGTAATGGTGATTCAATCTCGTCAAACTGCTCCCGGAACTGTATACAGTTGGCGAGCGGCAAGGATAGACCGTAAAACTCCTGATTACTCAGTCGGACAACAGGGTTAAAGTCGCCAGAGCCGACGGAGGTATTTTCAAGTCCTACGTGAATAATTTTCCCGTAGGAGTTGTTCAAGCCAAACACCATTGGTAGGATTTGATGGCAGCGATACTTGCTGACCTGAGTCTCCTGGGCCTGACTATCAGCGTGCTGTCTCTTCTGTCCAGCCATCTTCTTCCTCTGAGAGCAAACTTCCTTACTAGTTTCTTACGGGCGAGAGAGAACTGTGGTCTCTGTGCTGCAACGCATTCAGCTTATATTCAAAATTGGTGGTTTTGGTGGGGTTAGTGAGACCAATTAAAACCAGCCTATCTGGTGGTGGGGGACCAATAGAATCACTGATTCTGTAGTGGGGAGCCAATAGAAATCTGCTGTGGTGACATTTTTGAAAACCAATGCTAACTAAAATATCTTGTTACACCGTCGTTTCACATAACATTTTCACAATATTACATTACAACCTGTCAGCAAATTTTTCAGCTATCTGATCATTTTTTCTCAAGTTTGATGAGAAATTTTGGAGGAATCGCTGCATACCCAAGCCATTAATCATATAATACAGAAACATGATGCAATATTTACCACAAGTATCAGAAAAACTGCTTTGTAATCGAATATTATTCCACCGTATACTCTTACAATTTCTCTGGATTCGACTTATGTGATCGGGAATGTATGGCGATCTGCCAAAACTATCAAAATACCATCCAACGCCACTCTCTGACACATATATTGCCACCCAATGCGAACCACGCCTCTTGTGACTCTCCGTATTAAATACAAAGCCATTTGGTTTTACCCACGTTATCGGAATTCGATCTGCCGGATACACTCCAACCGCATGAAAGCTCATTTTTCGCAACTTCTGAAGAATATCCAGCGAATTCATTTTTACAGAGGTAGAAGGGTGGTGAGAAGGGGCGTTCTGCTGATGTAACAATATCACTTCCACTACCACGGGTGTTTAACCAAAGTTTTAACTTATAGGCGTTGTTGAGTGCACAGGTATACTTGAGTGAGCAGTGTTTAATAGAGTGCTGCATACAATACCTCTCACTGTAAGGTAATCTATGAAAAGTCGGACACTCGTGCTCACGCTCCAAATTGATGATTTCTCGTGTGGTGATCTTATTCAGCAGTTCTGCCTTCTCCTCTCCTCGCACGTAAATTTTATTCGCTCTCTTGCAAATATCGTGTAAACTTTTATAAAATTTTTTCAGCGATACATCCCCATCATACCAATCCAGACCATGATGATGCAGAGTCAGCCAATTATTCTCTCTTAAAATATCTTTCTTCTAAGAATCTCGTATTACAAGTAGGTGCGATAATCCAATGTGCTGTAATATCTTTATCTATCACTACCAAGCCCGCTTCTTTCAGTACAACACGGCCTTTGTTGTCCTTGAAAAACTGCAAATCAATAACTAGATCCATTTTCACTTGTCTGCACAGCTCAAGAAACAAGTATCGACTGACACGAGCCCCGTGTTGGTGAGCGGTTTTATTTGGTTTTTCAAGGAGCGCCATCTAACCTCAACCACTGTAGTCGACCAAAACTTGTCGAGACGAGTCAATTTCCAACAGATTGTCGTACTCAGCATAAATTATGCAATTCACAACACTGTCTAATGCGTCATCAAATCTCACATCAATCCTCACACTACCTCTTCTAATTAAATTCCAATGGGTATCGTTGTTGGCTGATAAGTCAGGCGTCAAATCGAATGCAAAAAGGCAGTACCCATTTGGGTATGCATCGCGTGATATCGAATTGCCGGCATTTGAAAAATGTACACCCGTACCCGAGAAGAGTGTGTGATACGCATCCACATACATCTTTGTTTTTTTGAAGTCAGGCTGTAGTGGTTTCGAGGGGACTTGTACACCGTCCACAAACAAACACAAAAAATTAATATTGAAATTTTTAAAATTGAACGGATTGAGTTTTGTATCACCGTTGTAAGCCTTATTCTCAATAAATCCAATGATTATTCTTTTCGGCAAAACGCTCGGCGACTGCTGCCTTAACGTAGGGGTCTCGCACAGCACGATAAATAATGTTTCTTTTTTTCAGCAAATTCTGCACTTCGCGTCCAATGAATTCCTTGCCCTTGTCCGTTTGAAAGTTTATAGGCTGTTTACCATCGTTTCGCTGTAAAATCTGCTCCAGACCACTGACCACACTTTTAGTCGTTTTATCACGAAGTGGCTCAACCCACGCATACTTTGAAAGCACATCAATGACCACCAGTAAGTAACTGTATTGATCATTATACGTTTTTAGAGAGCGAAAGTCTGCTAAATCAGCCTCCCACAATTCGTACAGGCTGAAAACCCGGTAAGATCGACGAGGAAAACGATATCGCACCATTTTATGCATTGTGTGCGCATCTTGCCTCTCGAGCCACTCCCGCACCTCGTTCGAGCGAAATTTTTTGCGCATGGCTCGTACAAGTCTGTCTCCACCAGCGTATGCTGATGGAGCTGGCAAGCCATAGTACAGTTTTTCAAGCTTGCTCTCCATTCGTTGACTGTCTCCCACCGACTAATCTCGATCTCTTTCTCCTTGTACGTTTTATAGCCTGTCTGAATCGTCGATAAACTCTATCAAAAGTGATTTTACCGACCATACACAAAACAGTTAATAAAGCAACGCTTTTCTCCTCACTATCCGACGACTCAGATAGCATACGTGAAAAAGCACGCTCAGCCAGTCGGCGATCGGCTTGAGTATGTCCCCCACCACCACCACCACCACCATTATTGCGCGAATATGCGATATCGTGCTCGAGACAGGCTCTATCTAGAGGATTTCTGCCGGTCTCACTGCGTGCCAGTCTCTCCTCAAGATGAGTGCCCGGCCTGAGAAACTGGTATCCCGGTACATGCATCTCGAAAGGCACTCGATTGATTAGTGCGTCCAGCACACTAGATGTGACAGTGTGCACACTAGATGACTCCGCGTTTACTCTTTGTGGTGCTGCCATTTTATATGTCCGAGCTTAGGCTCTTTTAGTACTACTTGTTTTTTAGCAGGTGGCGCTACAGATCTTATTGAAGTATCTACCGTGGTGTCGACTGCTGCACGACTGCTACCACCTCGTTTTCTCTTCTTATTACCTTTGCGATAATTCAAAAATGTCAAATTATTTGGATCTAGTGTTTTCTCTCCGTCGTAGTCCGCCTGCTCCTCCTCCTCCTCCTCCTCCTCCTCCTCCTCGTCCTCGTCACTACCGCTTCCACTGGATACGAGTTTTTGTTGTTGTTGTTGTTGTCGTTCCGGTACAGATAATAATGACGTGTCGTAAGCAGTCAGCAGAGAGTTGTTATTACCACTACTGTTAGATTCTTCTGCTGCAGCAGCCGCTACAGCAATATGAAGCTGGTTATTCCCTATAAATTCTAGAGGTACGTGTGTCTTACGGAGTACGCGAACAAACTGATCGAAGCTACGAGAAGGCCGCCTTTTTCTACGTCTCACAGTTTCGTTCACTAAGTCTACAATATTAACGCCTCGTGCACGCACGCCATCTACCGTAATCATACCAAGTTTATTCCAGGCAATGCTACCAGATCGACGTAGACTATTCATCAGATTTCGTGCGTTTTCACGAAGACTTGGCGGTACACTATTAATAATATGCAGATCAGATATTACTTCACCATCACTATTTGTAGTAATAGAGTGCGGTGCTGGTAATGTTTTATTGACTGTCGGCAACAACAACTCATTACCGGCTTCATTGTCCTCACTACTTTGTTTTTTGTAGTGTAGGAAGCGTTGCAACACCTGCTGGTAAATGGAGTACTTTTGCCGATCATCCAATCCACACGAGTTCAAAATCTTGTTCATCTCGTCATCCAGTCGTTATACCTCGGAGCCCGGTGTCTGAACTGTGTTGAGGTAGTTGCCATTACTGCCACTACCAACCCCACACTCATCTGTGATAGCCGTCTTTGACAGTGGTGGTGGTGGTGGTGGTGGTGATGGTGGTGCTACTGTTATTGGTAAACATTGACGTTGTTGCTGCTGCTGCTGCTGCTGTCTCACACTCTCGATACACTCTTGAGGCACTAAAATCATTTTCCTAGCATGCTCCATGCTGATAAAACAGGTTTCACTATTACCGGCACAAGGTTTTGAGCTTTAATTAAAAGTCTCTTGCGAGTCTCTATCGTCTGTCCCGGAGCTATGATTTTGCGCAGTAATGGCGCGTGTTTACGTAACTTGCTCTTATAACGCCTGCTCAGTGGTACGTTTCCACGCAGAATATTCAGCACACACTCGACCAGACTTATCACAAGTTTTGGGCAGGCTTGACGCAGTAGAGCTGTGCGTTGCACCGCGTCAAGATGACAGCACAGCACTTTCAATATATCCAGATACTTTCGTCTAATGGGATAGCGATGACGCTGCGCTGCTGCTGCTGCTGCTGCTGCTGCTGATGTTGCTCGCTCCATCACACGCGAACGACTGGCACATTGTCGGTGATGGAGTTGCTTTTAATCTGTTTGCGCGGCACATACACATACTGATACCGATCGAACGGAAATATACATGTGCGATACCGACAATTTTCCGGTGTATCCTGCTTCAAGTCCAGCAGTAGATAGTGAAATGGCCGAGAGACAGCATCGCTATAGGCTTCTTGTAAAAATTTCGTATCCTCGGGATGTAGCTGTCGGGCCAGATGCTGTATCTGGGAGCGATCGCGCGGATTCTTAAAAATAACTATGTAATTCGAGTTCAACGATATTTCTCGCTGACCACGATGAAAGAGATTTTGCGAGAGAAAGAAAATACTCAAATTACAATGATGGCTGCCCTTGACAAATAGATTAACTACACTCGCACTGGACGACTCGCGCATGAGATCGTCGAGAATCAAGAGTTTTGGTCGCTCGGGATCTCTACTGTAGTCCTCGGTCTTTGGCAATCCCTCGTGAAATTCAATACTAATACTACCGTCAGCAAATTCCTTATAAGCAGGCTGCCATTCCGTGTAGTAGAGTAATATACGCTCAAATTTTGTATCGCTCATCTGTGCGATGTATTTGAGAAAATTACCGACAAACACGGTCTTGCCGCACGAGGTTGGACCGCAAATCATGCATGTCCAAGGATGTCTCCAGCGCACATCCATGATGCGAAGTGGCGGTGCTGGTGATGATACACGAAATACTCGCTAGACCGGACAACACGCAAGCTTTATAACGTGCGAGACTCTGTAACGCCCCCTGGCGGGGGAGAACCACGAACGCGCGGCGCGGGGCCCCCTCCTCGCGCGCATGCGCGAGCGGTTGTCGAGCTTGCCGAAGGCAAGTCATCAGGCTCCCCTCCAGGGAGCTCATTTGTGCGCGCGGTGCGAGACTCCGAAGGTTAGCCGTATGGCTCGCCCCTCCGGGAGGCTTGTAACGCGCACGCGCGCGCTCCGCGCGAGCGGTTTTGAAGGCTAGTTCAGTCAGAACATACACACACACACACATACACTAGGTTATTCATAGTAGAGGGGGGGGGGTGATGGAGGGGTGAGGAGTGAAAAAAGGATGACAAGGATTAGCATCTGTACGCGCAAGACAGTTTTATATGGGTAGTCGTCGCGACAGGATGTATGCGAGAGAGATTTAGATTTAGATTTAAATAATTTTTATTATTGTACATTATGTTGTATATTTACATAATAATAGTTGTATGTGACTAGATTAAGAAAAAGTAATAGTTGTGTAAGGGTGTGAGAAAGTGAATGATGAGATGTAGTGAGATGAGGTGAAAGTGTGTGTATGAGATGAGAAGTTTGCGTCATGTTTGAGTGTTTTCTAATTTAGAGAGAGAGAGAGAGAGAGAGAGAGAGAGAGAGAGAGAGAGAGAGAGAGAGAGAGAGAGTTGGGTAAGTTATTATTAATTATAGAGAGAGTTGGGTAAGTTTTAACTTTTTATTAGTCATTTTAAAGTTACACAGCCGTACGGATAACTTTTATCGTTGGCAACAAAGCGACGTTTAGAGTAGACAGGTTCACAGACTTTAAATTCCGAGCGTGTGACCACATCATGCAACGCTGTACGTCTAATAGCGTCAAAGCAAACGAATGTCGGTGGTATTTCACCACTCACAAGTTTACGCACACATTCAAAATTAATCTTTTCGGATGCTGATGCATTCAATCGAATGCCTTTAATCTTACATACACACGATTCACAGCCGTCAGGTGTTAGATACTTATAAGCATAAAATTTTGGTCCGCCGGAGACAAAGGGTGTTATGTATGTGCCTAGCCCATAACCCGCCAACTCGTCAGTGAGTTGTCCTAAAAATGGCCCCGTTGACGGCTCATACTCGCATCCGTTCTCTCGGCTCACATACACTATGGAATCTGTGTCATAGTACAGCACGCGTTCTCCCAGTGGCTCAAGCTCGGAGAAAAGTTTGAGTCGCGCCAGAGCAGTAGTGTAAGCAGCGATAACCACGTTGCACAGTGGTGACGGTTCAATTTCGGCATCCTCGTCATTATTTGCCCAACTAACGTAGAGGACTTCATCGCTGGCCGGTAGTATAGAATTTACAACTTTATCGGGGCTCGTTAGTAGCTCGAACAATCTCTGTGGGTCTCTTACTATCTCGGTTTTTGTCATGTTTTCGCGTTGCCCAAACTTGCCCCACAACGAGTTGAGACATAGCTTTGCCACAGAGCGTAGACCAGCATTGAATTTTATCCGACTTTTGTCGAGCTTTATGCCCTCCTCTTGCTCAAAGTTCTGAATATACCGATCTATTGCTTGCTCATCATCATTTCTACACTCTGGTGGGTATCCCGATGCATAGGTCTTTTCCGCGAAGAATTTATCGATGTACTCGTGAAAGAGACCACCTTTACGCGACCGTTTGTCGACCATATTTCAAATACGTTAGTAATCACGTAACCAAATTCCACGGCTTTTTTAAGTTCGTCGGCCACCCATGTACCGACAAAAACGCGCACGTTCACGTCTTCGTAACACATGGACTCGGCACACGATCTACACAGCGGAAATAGCAGCTTATTATGCATTTTTACGGGTAGAATAGGGTGGTAAATATTTCTCGGTGGTAACACCTCACACATCACCAGACCGTCAATCTGGCTGATGTCGTTGTTGGGGCCAACTACATGCGCACACTCAACCTCAACCACATAAAGTTGCGGATGGCCGACGGGGTAGCGGCCGTATTTGCAAATGTACGGGTATAAAGAGCATACATCGACATATTTAATTTTTTCGTTCTCGCGAATGTCGTATGATTTTACCGTGTTACCCGTGCGACCACCGAAAAATGCATCTCGCGGATTAAGTGGTGTATGCCAGTCTTTTGTGACCTCTTTTATATACGTCATCATCTGCTCGTTCTCGCTGTACTCGCGATCAAAATCACACTCCCACTCTTCAATGAGACGATACCCGTGCCTCTTAATTTTTCCCAAAACTCTAAGCGTTCTCTCGTACCGCTCGTCCATACTCTCGCCATTCACGATTGCCAAATCACGACCATCAGTGTAGCAGCGAACACAGCCATGACAATAGCACCCGTGGAATTGCAGTACGACTTTCTCATTATTTTCTAACACGCAAAATCCATCCACCAGGGGGCCTTCGGGTAGTCTTTTTTCACGCGAATTTATAGAATGCTGTATCGACCAGCCTGTCTCATGCTCCATCCACGTGAGCCATTGTGCTGCTTTTAGCGATTGTTTATTGGCTCGACGATAGCCACCCGACGGTATAATGCCAATAGTATATTTTTTTTTAAATTTCTTACGGTACACACGCATACACGACGACGCAATAGTGGCACACTCTACGAACGGATCTGTCGAGCCGCATTCGATAAACGTCTTTCTGAAGGCAAGACATGCAAGTCTCAATATCTTAACATCCTGCTTGCAATACTTGATGATCTCGTTTTGAAAATCAAAAATGTAATTTTGTTCTTTTCTACCGGCGTACCACTCTAAGAATGTTTTTCGCTCCTCGACACCCATCGAGTCGGGTGAGTAGCTCTCTACAGGTGGCATCTCGCCCACATAGTTCTGATTCTCCGGTCTGTTGAATAAGTGGGGAAACGTTCCCTTCTCAATACCACCGCCAAGTCCGTAAGCTTTCGGTAAAGCACTCAAAGCCATATGTAAATAATTTAAACTATCGAGAAACTTTATGTGTGCAAACTTCATCATAATTATTTTTGACCCGTTTAGAATTACGGAAGGCATTTCACGGAAATCTTTGCGTCCCACCAAATATTTCAGCACGAACTGCGCGTCAAATCCTTGAGCATTGTGTGCGATACAGATCACGTCTGCAATATTTTTTCTACGATTCAAGGCTAAGTCTACTAATTCTTTTATCGGATCGTCCTTGAACACATGCTCTCGCACCCCACAAAAATTACATGACTCAGAAATATTTTCGTTATCTAGACAGCCACTACATACCTGCTGTACTACACACAGATTGACAACATGTATATGTGTCTTATCATCACCCAATACAGCTTCCGACTGTTGTGTCTCGAAATCGTAAAATAAGTATAAAGTCTGTTTTTTCGTACTGTTACTAGTAGTCGGCTGCTGACGCGTTTCAGCTATAGGTCGCATAAAACAAAGATGACCGATTGGCTGCATCAGCTTACAAACTTTACAAAAAGCTGTATCGCAAATATGAGGGGCTGTATCATTACTGGTGGTAGCTCTAATCGTTCTACAGCACCTCGTGCAAATTTTTAAACTCGCGCATACTGTATGATTCTTATCAAATGACCCCGGTTTCAGATGATTCGAAAGACACATCTGACTGAAAAAGATTCTATTACAGTGCGGACACACTACATGCCTATCAGTTTGGTCACGTTCACAAGGCGGTTTCTGCAGACAACTACGACACTTGTTCGGGCACCTATGATTCTTTTCGTTTGTTACTTTTTTATTGCAAGGTATACAATATCCCCTACTGCCGGCCGCAGCAACCAAGTTCAAAATAGGCTGATAATGTCGGCTACTCTCGTAATACATAATACGAAGAGTATACCTAGCAGTATTACCGACATTATGAACATATTGCGATCCATCGTATATAGGCTTTTCACCTCGAGCAAAACCTTGAAATGAATAGACTACTATTACAACGTCTAAGCACGCGTAGTATTCTTGAAAAAGTTTTATCTCGGGTATCCCACAGCCGGTTTCGGGTATAACAACTCTAGCACTGTTAGCAAGTTTTATAGCCTTCTCTTTTTGCCATTTACCATTACATTGTCTGATTTTGTCCCACATTTTCTGCAGATACCCCGTGCGAACGTCACCGCGGATAGCATACATATGCGCACAAACAAGCGATCGAGGCAGACAGAGATTATCCTTATTTTGAATGGTTAAAATAGATCGTTTAAAAGTGGTCTCAGAAGTGAGCGAGACTCGACCCGCCCCTCGAGGCACTGACACTGTATTAACATTGACTAACAGTGTATTATCAATTTCAAAGTCTGTGTTACTCTGTGTTACACTCTGCAGCATCTCTGACATTTCAACTGCGCTAAGTTCTCGCACTAATCTATACGAAATCCACACTACACCCTGTCTAAACTGCTCTGAGTTTATTGTTATACCGACAAAGTCGTCGGGTGTTGTAGTCTCACACACATACCTGTACAGATCATGCATAGCGAGCCCTAGCCACTCTACGACGTCTGCATTCTGTGGTGGCCGCCTGATGGTGATCAGCGCCTCACGACTATTCAGGCGGAAAAACGGATTATATCTCGTGAACTCCCGATAAATCACGATGTACTGTCTCGGCGGTTGTTCAACACCAGCGCCCTCCTGCAACCATAATGCTAATTTATATGTTTTATTATTTTACACATTTTATTCTTGTGGTAATGTGCATGTGAGAGGGCTCTTACATTCATCATCAGCGCCACCAGATACATCGTCTGTGCTACTGTGCCCCGACGTTTCGTCAACTACTGATTCGGTGACTGAGGATAAACCGACTGAGGAAGAGCAGAAAGAAGCAATAGATGAGGACGACGCATCAGAGACTTCTGCATCATCATCATCATCATCATCATTATAATCCTCGTTAATTCCCTCGTCATCGTTTTGTTCAAGCGTCGTTATCGAATGCACCTCCGATGGCGCTGGCTCGGCCTGCGATGTATCGACTTTAATAGCTGTGGTAGCAGCATTCGTGACGATTGATTCTGCCAGTGTCACAGCAGCAGCAGCAGCAGCAGCAGCAGTAGCAGCAGTAGCAGCGGTAGTAGTAGCAGCGTCATTGAAACTACCTGTATCTGCTGAGGCTACGCTGGTTGATGTCTCGTCAGCCTCCATCTTGACAGCTGTGACCGTAACGCCGGTCGTGTTTGCTGCTGCTGCTACTGCTGTAAGGTCCAATGGCATTTCGTTGGTCTCCATTTCGACGACTAAGGGTTTTTGCTCCCCCTCCTCATCATCTAGTTGTACGAGTTCAATCAGCGCATCTCCTTCAGTGTCGGTCATCATTTTATCAAGATCTGTGCATTCAAATTTCACGATAAAAAAAGAAAAAATACGCTTACAATGAACTTTTGCACATGCTTTAAGAGAGAGAGAGAGAGAGAGAGAGAGAGAAAGAATCTTACCAAGAATCAGATGATATTGCTGCATAATGGTTTGAACTTGCCAGGCACTCTGCATTCCACGACTCACGATAGACTCGCCGAGAGCGCGGATACTGTTTGATGGCTAACTGCTCAACTCAGGCCTCTTTTATAGTGCCACTAAGCTACGAAACTCGACAGTAGAGGGTGCTTTTTGCGTAGCGAAAATAAAACCCGGCAACGGTAAGCTGGGTTCTTGACGACGCTACATATCAGATAGCGTAGAAGCGAGAAACTCTGCAAAATATGAGTATTTGCAAGAAATTCTCCAAGAATATATCAACTTTTTCTCACTTTATTCAGGACTCTATGCAGTGTATACCTGCGTCAGTATATCATGTGTACTTGTGTTTTTTCGTTTATGATAAGAATAAAACCATCGTCAGAAAGTCAAGTTTCGATGACGATGATATTCAGATTACACAGAAGCGGGAAATTTCATAATTTAGTATATATAAACGTCTGTGGTAGCAAAATATCAGCATTATATACTGAATATTTATAAAAAATTGCCAGTCTACGTCCGTCGGTTGGTGAGACATGATCGTTTTCTCCCCTTGTAATCGCTACTTCGTCTTATATTTATGTAAGTAACATGTATCTGTGTGCGTGTGTATGTGTAAAGTGTGTGTATGACGCCGTAACTATGTTGCCTAGTGTAGCCCTTACGGTGTACATAAAAAAGTTCTTATACCGCGAAATTATTGGACCGATAGTTTCAGAGTTATAGACGATCGATTGATTAATCGATTTTCAATAATCATTGTATCGACTCGCAACCTACGGCGTTGTGAAGCTCTTGGGGTGTACACAAAAAAGTTCTTATACCACGAAAATATCGGACCAATAGTTTCAGCGATATGAGGGATCGATTGGTTCAAATATCGTTTTTCATCGATATCTCGGAAACGGTGAGAGCTACGCAAAAACGGACAAAATTTTTGGGGTTTCCTAAAGGGGGTTTCTACTTTCGGGGGGCCTACCCAACGGTGTATAGTTCAAGGTGATTTATCGATATTACCAATCGATCGATTTTCAAAATTTGCTGTTTTTGACCTGTAACCGGGTGTGTTGCGTAGCTGGTGGAATTTGTATGAAAAATTGTTATGCCGCGTAAATATTGGACCAGTAGTTTCGGAGATTTGGCCCCACATGTATTAGGATACTAGGAGTACAAGGAGGTGTACTAAATTTTTTTTTTTTTTTTTCCAAAGACCATTATGTCGCAGTGAGGGTAAAACAACCATTAATACGCTTAAGCTTCAAAAAAGCCATTATGTCGCCGTGAGTGAAAAACAGCCATTAAAACGCATGAGCAGGAGGCGTCTTTTACATGTATCAGATTAGATTACCTAGCCACTTAACGCTTAGGGCCTGTAAAGTAGCAATGATAAGGAACGCCTCGCTGCAGCTGCAGTGATAACACACCCATCTTCTCTCTCTCTCTCTCTCTCTCTCTCTCTCTCTCTCTCTCTCTCTGGCTTTGGTGAGTACTAGACGCATTGGTGTATACGCCTACTTTGTACCGCTTTTTCTGCCGCACTCTGCCTTCGGGCGCTTTCTGTTACAGCTTGTTGCACGCACCTTAATGCAACCTTCAGAGTGATATATAATTCACTGGAGGCTGCATTCTTTTCTCTTCACCATCTTCGCTTCAAGCATCTGCCTTCTCACCTAACCTCAAATTGCTCGGCTTTGTTTTCCTTCACGCTTGGCTTGGTTTTTGCTCTCCACACAGCCTCGACGCGACATCTCACAGGACAGGGAAACAACATCTTCGCCCGCTCTACATTATCGACTGCCAATTGCCGACGAAATGAGTACAAGTGGAGTAAAGCCCGCGGATCCACCATCGATCATCTGTGATAAATGTGACAAACCTATACAGACAAGGGATCCCAAACAATGTGAACTTTGTCACAATTACTTTCACACCAAATGTATCTCGTTTCGGTCCCTGCCTGTGAGAGGCGTTGCCACGTTTGCCTGTGCGACCTGTGCAGACATACACATCAGGGGAAGGCTTGAAACCACGCTCAACAGCAGCACCCAGGCCGTCTCTAAGGGCAACTCCACCACCAACCAGGGCAAGGCAAGCAGCACCACGACCAGAAAAAAGCCCCTCTCTGCGCCCCCCTCGACCAGTACATCACGCAACCAGTCGCCGGCGCGTCAAACATCAACATCGTCGAATAAAGCTGATAAAGCTGATGTCACACTGCAGGACATTCTCGCAGCGTTGACGGAGATACGCGCCAAGCAGGACGAAGCGGTGAAGGAGCAGAGGAACATGTCCAGGAAGATCTCTGGTCTGGAGGAAAGGCTTGGCCCCATCGAGCTGCGTCTCAGGGCCCTCGACGATCTGCCTCTGCTTCAAACCCGTTTGGAGAAGGCAGAGCAGAGCATCACGGAACTCAGGGCGCAGCTACAAGACCTGTCTGCGAGGCCTCTCCCTACGCTGCCCAAGGACGGCAACAATAACAACAGTAACAACACTGCCGCCACGCCTGCCACTGTCATCCCTGCGGAGATCGCCAGTCTGCGCAGTGAACTGCAGAGGGTAAAGCGACAGCAGGAAACCTCTGCCAACAACAACACCGTGGTACTGTCGGGTCTATACTACACACGCGAGACCCGCCTAGACCTACTGGCATTCTCTGTGCTGTCGGCCCTAGATCCTTCTGTCCTCAGAAGGGACATCGCAGGAGCAAGGGTCATGGGAAGACTTAACGCAGCCACTGCCACCTCGGCTGCAGACAGCAGACCTCCACCGATTGCTGTCACCCTGTCGTCCCACGCCCTTGTTCGTTCGACCATCATTGCGAAAATCAAAAAGGGCAAACTCCACACAGCAGAGTTAGACGCTGGAATCCTCGAGGAAGCAAAGGCCCTAGCCCCAGACCATCAAGGGCTAGTGAACATCAATGAGCTGCTTCCTCGAGAGACTCATAAGCTTCGCGTCAGGGCCAGACTGGAGGCCAAGAGAAGGAACGGTTGCAGAACCTATGTACGGGATGGAACTGTTTACATCCGTTCTACGGAGGATACGGAAAGGGCCACCATCATCACCAGCGACGAAGACCTGACAAGTTTTTTGTCCCTGTGGCCGCCGGACAACATAAACCACTGAAGACAGTTCATCTCGTCCCACCAGCACCACCATCAGCACAATCAGCATCATCTACAACATCATCGGCCACATCCTCATCAGCTTCCAAGGTAACTCTGTCCAAGGGTTTAAGGGCCTGCCACTTCAATGCCAACTCCCTCACGGGTCACATTGAGGCGGTTAGGCTCTTTTTGTCCACTCGTCCCACCTTTCACGTAATAGCTGTGACTGAAACCTGGCTAGACGAAAAGGTTAAAACAATCCCTTTACTTGACGACTACATACTATATAGACGGGACAGAAACAGAAATGGTGGAGGTGTGGCCCTCTACATACACAATACTTTGACTGCTACCATCATTGCATCATCTGACGGTACATGGTCTGGCAGGCCGGGGAAGCCGGAGTATCTCTTCTGCGAGATTTCTGCCAAGGGAGTATCTCCCATCTTTGTCGGCGTTGTTTATCGTCCACCACATGCCCCTTTCATCCAGGGCAATGATTTTATAGAGAAACTCTCTACACATATGCACTGCTACTCCAACAAGCTGATCATGGGCGATTTCAACGCTGATCAACTCTCCTCTTCCGAAGATGCTAAGTTCATCAGAACCTTCATAGAGGAGAACTCCCTACAGTCGGTTCCTTATGGCGCCACGCACCATAAGCAGGAATCCGACACCTGGCTGGACCTCTGCTTGATAGACGAGCAGGATCGCCTGCTTGAACACTGGAAGACAGACACACCCTTCATAAACGGACATGACCTCATAACGGCCACTCTCGACGTACAGATGCCACGACACGTACCTAAAACCTTCACCTACAGAAACTACAAAGGCATCTGCGCCGAGAAACTGAGGAACCACCTCGGGGCATGTGACTGGTCATCCCTCGCCACTTCATCACTCGACGAATGCATTGCTGTACTCAACACCAACTTAACTAACGCTGTAAATCATCTCGCCCCATTACGCACAGTGACACCTGGACAGAAGCGCCACCCGTGGTTCACCACGGCTCTTCGTGGACTTGTGAAAGAACGAGACAGACTTTACAGGCGATTTCGCAGATCACGTCTCCCATTAGATCTATTTTTCTATAGACTCGCTAGGGATGATGCTCACAGACAGGTCGAGGAGGCTAGGCTGAACTATTATCATTCACGCCTGTCCTCCCTGACAGATGTCGGCGAGATCTGGAGAGAGCTAGAGAAGCTTGGAATAACATCTTCCAAGCTAAAACCACCTTCTCGCTTCTCAAACGAAGACCTCAATATGCATTTCAGCGGCATTTCCAACAACCCGCAAGCTCCTGCTGTTGAGGATTATCTGCGTACCCTCGAGAGTCTGAATTTCCCTGAACATTTCAGTTTTAGGGAGGTTACGGAATCGGACGTTTTAGCTGCAATAACGCACTTTGACTCCCAGGCCAGAGGTAGCGACGGCATCCCACAGGTTGTTATTCACAAGGCCCTGCCAGTACTCGCTCCCATTCTTCGTCATATTTTTAACCTGTCATTGAGCGAGTCGTGCTTCCCCTCTGACTGGAAAAAGTCATTAGTGCACGCATTAAACAAAGTCAGCTCTCCTACATCTTTAACAGACTATCGTCCGATCTCTCTTCTATGCTTCCTGTCAAAGGCACTGGAGTGGCTGGTGCATAAGCAAATCTCTGAGTACCTTGAGTCCAGGCTATTTCTGGACGATTTGCAAACTGGTTTTCGCACTGGCCATAGCACTCAGTCTGGCCTACTCAAGCTAACGGATGAAGTCAGGCGTGGCATTAATAACAAGAAGGTAACTCTTCTTCTTCTTTTCGATTTCAGTAAAGCCTTTGACACTGTATGCCACGTCAAGCTTCTCCGAAAGCTAACACACTTCTGTTTCTCTAAGCAAGTTATCCGCTGGGTTGCCTCATATATCACAGGCAGAAAACAGGCAGTCGTTGGTGATGACGGCGAGCTTTCCACCTTTCGTCCTCTCAACACGGGAGTACCGCAGGGATCTGTCCTGGGTCCTCTGCTATTCTCCCTGTACATCAACGACATTAGTTTCTGCCTCGACCCCGATGTATCACATCTCATCTACGCGGATGACTTGCAAATCTACAGCCAATGCCACCTTGAGGAGCTCGACTCTTGTTCCACGAAGATGTCAACTAACGCCGAGAGGATTGCAGGTTGGGCTGCACAAAATCATCTAAAGCTAAACGTTCGTAAAACACAGGCGATCGTCCTGGGCTCCCCCCACTACATAAACGCTTTACCAAATGTCGCTAACACCTCTATCAATATAGGGGGAGCCCAGGTCGAATACCAATCGTCTGTGCGCAGTCTGGGAGTGGTGCTCGATTCTAAATTGAACTGGAAAGAGCACGTCACACAACTGTGTAAACGTGCTCATTCACTAATGTATAGGCTATACTTCTTCAGAAAGAGCACCAACCAAGAGTTGCGCAAACATCTCGTGCAAGCACTGCTGTTTCCCATAATAGACTACTGCTCTCTAGTATACTGTGACCTTACTCAAGAACTTGACACTAAACTACAGAGACTGGTGAACACAGGAATACGTTACATCTTTGGTGTAAGGAGGGACGAGCACATCATCCCCTACAGACGTGAATTGCAATGGCTCACCACGTTCGGGCGTAGGAAGTACTTTGCGGCCTGTTTTCTCAGAAAACTTTTCAACACTGCCACACCATCGTACATCTTGGCCTTCTTTGACGTCCACGTCGCACTCCGTCCTGTAAGGGGTGGGGTGACTGCCCTGGACATCCCCCCCTTCGGCACGGAGACACTGAGGAACTCATTCCATATCAGTGCCTCATACCTCTGGAACTCCTTACCATCCCATCTTCGTGACAATAGATCCATCACTCAGTTCAAAACGCAAGCTAAGCGCTACTTCCTCGCACAAGAGAGTACATAGATCACCAAATAGCATTCGTCACCCATCTCGCCTTCATTACTTTTCACACTCATTCACCGCCCTAGCATTAACGAACAGCTATAGAACTTACTACTAGCATTAATAATTTTGTACAACATAATGTACATAAATAAAATATTTAAAATCTAAAATCTAAAAAAAATCTCTCTCACTCGCGTCTTAGAAGTCTGCCACCTTCTTGAGCACATATTCTCCTGATACTATCTCGCCGTTTTCGCTTGATTTTCGGGCAAATTTAAATATAATTTCGATTGTATTATCGACTAATGCTTTGTACTCTGTATGTACGTGCTAGTCACAGAGCAAAATCATAAGAAAAAGTGAGTGAGAGAGAGAGAGAGAGAGATACATATGCTGACTTTACTTCACTTTGCGTAAAAAATACACCCGAGAGTCGTGGCTGTGGATGAAAAATACCATTCCCACGTAAACTCGAGATGGTTTTTGGCCATCTGATTATTCTAGAGACCAAGTTTCCATGCGTTTAACACTTTTTAATAAATCTGAGATGCACAGAAGCCGAAATATTAGATATGAAGACGATAACTGACGACTTTCGTCTCGCAGTTTTATCAAAAAGTGTCTATGCAAGGGCTTTGCGAAGTAAAAAGTGGTGGAAAAAGTGTGTGGCGAGAGGCGAAAATCAGCGCAGCTTCTTCAGTCCTTGGCTAGCTTTCACCAAGTGATAATCGTGGTAATATATTTTTCGACATGCAGGTTTTAAGTGTTGCCGAAATTAATGCGCGCGCGACTTGTCGTATCGGTTCACTACCACCACTACCACTATCAGCATCGAACGACCCGATGCTGCCTCAATATGACGAGGACAGAGCGGCTGACGAAGAGGTGGCTGCAATAATGGGGAGCATCAGCCCCATTAACGTAGCACCGCTCGTCATGTTTGCTGCGTATGGGTCACCACAACTACTATATCCGGAGTTAGGGGTCGCGGTCGATAATGAGAGTGTCGTCGGTGACGACGTCGAAGAGGTTGACCGGGTATGGCAGGTCCAGGAGGCAGAGGAGAATGCCGCAAGGATTTTTGCCAGACAGGCCGAGGCTCGGGCTGTGGCGCAGGAGGAGGAAGAGGAGGCTGCAAGGGTGCGCCTTCTCAGAGAGGCTGAAGAAGGTAGCTATGGGAGTGAGGAAGCTGCTGATGAAAACAAGACCACCGACGCAGAAGAGGAGGAGGAGGATGACTCAGGTGTCGATAGCATCGACAGCGATCCCGAGCCGATGGAAGAAGATGACAACAGCAGCAGCAGTAGTTCCTTCGGCAGCAGCAGCGACAGCGAAGCAGACGAGCCATATGATCCTGCAAGGGATCCGGAACGGGAAGCCCGCCTGCATCGACTGCTAGGGTTCCGCAAACACCTGTGGCAGGTACGCCAACGTCTGCTCCGGCTTAAGCGTCGACGAGACGTCAGCAGAATGGAGGGAAAAGTCGACGCAATCTGCCAGGACCGCAAGTAGAGCTTCCGCGCAAAAATAGAGATTTTCGCTTCGGGTGTGGACGGTTATTCGTGACACAGCGTGTGCGGTGGTGGTGGCGTTGTGGAATGTGCGGACTCTGGTTATGTCCAGATTGTAATACGGACCCACTACACTGTGAACGTAACCAGTTGGTGTAGAACTGTAAAAACAGCAGTTTTTAGTGCATAAGTTTAGTTTTTAAAAACAGTAGTTTTTTAGTGTTTAAGTTTAGTTTTAAAAACATTAAAAACTTGTGTGCGTGTGCAGAGTCAGCAGATAAAACATTTTAAAAAAGGTAAGAAAAATCACTTATATAAATATAAATATCGCGCGTGCGCGTGTGTATGTGCGTATGTATGTATGCGTGTATGTATGCGTGTGTTTGTGTGTGTATTATATGCGTGCACCCCTACAAAAAAATCCGTCAGTCCTCAACCAGCCGTCGGATCGGCAGCATCGCAGAAAGTCGCTCCGTCGCTCTCCAAAGTGCCCTGTAAACCCCGAGGCACTTTGGATAGAAGGAGGGTAAGGTGGGGGATTTTCTCCAAAGTGTCTCTAAAATCAAAGACACTTTGGATAGTGAGGAGGAGAGGGGACTCGTCTCTCTCCAAAGTGTCTCGAAAATTCAGAGGCACTTTGGAGAGACAGAGTGGGGAGGGGGGCTTTCTCCAAAGTGCAAATGGCACCATGGAGAGTAAACAATCTTGACCTTGACCTCTCACTGGCTCAGCTTTGTTTACTTTATCCATGGTGCCGGGGTACTACTCACGTGGGTGTGTGTGACTCTGATATGCATTGTATTTTGCATCAGCAGATAAAATGGTGTAAGAAACTTTCTAATCCCACCGCCATGTTGGCTTCACTGTGGGGTGTCTTTAAAGGATAGCGCTTGCACAGCTTGTCATAGTTTCCTACGGGCAGTCAAAACAGATCTACAACGACGTAATGGTTAGGGCAAGTGTAGCACATCTAGCAAGGTTTTGCGTACCGCGCTAGATGTCGCTAGAGTTCGTGACCCACACATTCTCACGATGTGTGGTATCATGTGGAGCTCGGATCTTCAGCAGCAATCAGCAGAGGTTTTATGCAGAAAATTGCATTTCCTCTTGCTACATTGTGAAATAACCACGGTATACTACCTGTTTACCACTGGTCTATTCTACAATCCGAATGTTCTGGCGATTGTTGTGCAAGCAACTTAATATTACAGGTATTTATTCACAGAGCGGTGAAGGAAAAGGAGTAGAGGGAAATCCTCGATTTATCATCGAAAGCGAGTCAACGCGTTTCTACAGACGTTTTGGCTACGAAGGAAGAGAGATACGAGGTATTCTACCAGAACCACCCATGAATGCAGATTTCCACTCCTGGTTTGAGGGTTGTGTGCGAGACCTGCATCGACAACTTTGCGAAAGAGGTGGACTGAACGATTTCATCGGTGTGATCATCAATTCGGAGGAGTTCAATCGTGGACCTCTTTGGCTATCGTTCAAACTCATTAGAGATTTCCTAATTGAAGATCTTTGAGGATTACTATACAGTGCTGTGCAAAGTGCCAACGAGTTTAATGTGAACGAAAGATTATCAATTAATTGTGCTATTGTTAAAGATATAGTAGTGAGTAATGGACGAGTGCATTTAACTGAAAAATCAGTGAATAAAAAGTCCATATTGACTATTGCGAATAGTGATAATTTGTGTCTACCTCGAAGTTTAGCCGCTGCCTATGTCTACGCTATCAGAGGATAAATACGTACACGCGAGCTTCACAGATATTGGAATCACATTCGAAACAGTAGAGGAAGGACACAGAGAAATGCGGCGATGGAACTTGTGAATTTGGCAAATGTTCGAGTACCTGTCCAGGGTTGCGGTCTACAAGAAATCCGTAAGTTTCAAGATTATTTTGCTACTCGTAATACAGCAATTGTTGTTTACAACTTTTCCACATTTGGACGTAGTGTCCCGCGAATTTATGACGGGATACGAACTGTTAGCGTTACTTACGGGAATGCAGTTTTACATGTATTACGCATAACCTATTACAGCGAACGCATCATTATCAGCCGATATTAAATCTTGTTGCAGCCGGTGGTAGCGCTGCTTACTGTATACCGTGCAACAAAAGTTATTGGAGAACCGAGGAGCATAGATGTTCCAACAAGTGTTACAAATGTATGTCATTGCCTCTCTGTTGTAAGACAGAGGTGCTAAAAAAATGCAACGACTGTTTGAGACTATTTTTTGGCGATAATTGTCGAGCAAATCATATTAGAAAAGGAACGTACAATAGAAACAGTAGTGTGTGCAGCAAAGTTAAACTCTGTCAAAATTGTTTTAAATAATTCAAGTAAATAAAAAAGATCGAAACGAGTGTGGTGTAGCTTTTTGTACAACGTGCAAGTCACGGGTGTTCATTAGACATCTATGTCATGTACAACCAACCGATCAAGAATTCGAACTCTACAAATTTAGCCCTATTTTTGTTTTACGACTTTGAAACGCAACAATCGCTACCTGTGCTAGGCGATGAAGAGAAAAAGGTGCATGTTCCAAATTTGTGTGTTGTACAACAGGTCTGCACATATTGCATAGACATTGAAGACATTTCAATAAGGTGTGAAAAATGTGGCATTCGTGAATATGTGTTTGATCACGAGCCAGTAAAACAATTTGTGGAGCTTGCAATAGCTCCAAGGGAACAATTTCAACAAATTATATGTATAGCACACAATTCACAAGGATATGACGCACAGTTTATATTCAAATATATTGTGGAGACGTTCAATGAAGGTCGTGTCGTACCATCAGTAGTGATGAATGGATCAAAAATAATTCTGATGGAGGTACTACAGACAAAGTTTATAGACAGCTTGAATTACTTTCACAAGTCTTTAGCCAGTTTGCCCAAAGCCTACGGATTACCAGATATGGAGAAAGGTATTTTTCCACACCTATTCAATACGGAAGAAAATAAGTCCTACGAAGGTCCACTACCACCTCTCAATTCATACGCAGCAGAATCCATGAGTGTGAGGGAACGAGAAAATTTTTAAAAATGGTACACCGATCAGCAGCGAAGCGGATATACGTTTAATTTTCAATCGGAAATCGTGAAATACTGCAAACAAGGTGTCAACATTTTGAGATTGGCTTGTTTAGCTTTTCGCAAGACGTTCATGAAATATAATGTGGATCCTTTTGTCGAGGGCACAACCATAGCTTCTTCTTGTATGAGAGTGTTTAGAAAGAAATTTTTGAAAAAAGATCAAATAGGTATATTACCGCCACGTGGGTATAGAATGACTGACAATCAGTCTCAAATTGCTTTACATTGGCTTGCTTGGATGGAGCAGCGAGTTTTTCACCGTCATATCGAGCATGCGGGACGCGGTCAGGAGAAAAGACTATCAGAAGACATCGTAGTTGATGGTTACTGTGCACCGCAAGAAAATGAGCGTCACCGTGGTATTGTACTTCAGTTTCATGGTTGTTTTTGGCACGGTTGTCCTCGATGATACACAATAAACAGAATATAGATTTAACAAGTGGCGAATCAATGGATGCGAGATACGAGAAGACATTGGCGATCAGTGATAGAGTAACTACAGCAAATTACCAAATTATTGAAAAATGGGAATGCCAATTCAATACTGAAATCTCACAAAACGAAGAACTACGTCGATTCGTTGATGAAATTAAGAGAAATATAAAGAAAAAACCGCTTGATCCGCGAGATGCGTTTTTGGCGGCCACACTGGAAATACAGTCAAAGTGTTTGATTGTCAGGGGCAGGAGAAGATCAAGTATGTTGATGTTTGTTCTCTGTATCCGTTTATTTGCAAACATGGCAAGTATCCCCTGGGTCACCCAAAAAATTTTGTTGGTGAAGAGGAGTGCCAACAGCTGATAGGTATCAACAACAACGACATTTCACAAGTAAATGTCTTAATTTCGTGCGATATACTACCACCACAAAATCTATATCACCCATTATTACCCGTAAAAAGGCACGGTAAATTAATATTTCCTATATGTCGAACATGTTGTGAACAACTGACACAAGATGACTGTACTCACGAGGATCCGGAAGAGCGCGTACTGCGAGGGACGTGGGTGTCGGAGGAGGTAAAAGTTGCTGTCACATTAGGCTACGTTGTCAAGTCTGTTTATGAAATCTGGCAGTATGAAATGACACAGTACAGAGAGGAGGTAGGGTCGGGTGGTATTTTTGCCAAATATATCAACGAGTTTTTCACGGAAAAGGTTGCGGCGTCAGGATATCCACCTAAGTGTATTATAAAAGAGGATAAGAAGCGCTACGTTAAAGAGTTGAAACACAACGAGGGTATTAATTTGAATAAACATGATATATGTTTAAATGCGGGACTACGATAGGTAGTCAAACTCTGTCTAAATTCTCTATGGGGAAACTTTGGTGAACGCGAGAACTTGACAAGAACACTTGTTGTGAACAATCGAGAGACATTGACAAATTTACTTACCAGTGCAGAGGTTGAGGTTAATGGTATTTTACCTGTCAATGACGATACGCTCTACGTCAATCGGTGCTATCAAGACGAGGCTCTGACATCCTCAGTAACGTCATCAATCACAAACCTGGTCCTCGCTGCATTTACAACGGCACAAGCACGACTCAAACTTCTCGACTACCTGCATGCTTTGGGTCCTCGAGTTCTCTACTACGATACTGATTCGGTATTTTATGTTTGTAAAGGTGAAAACGGGGAGCACGAACTACCGATCGGCACATCATTGGGTAGTCTAACGGATGAGCTAGCCGACAAGGGCCCTGGGACCTATATAACGACCTTTTTGTCAGGTCCAAAGTTTTATGCGTACAAGTGTAGAAAACCGAATGGACAGGAGGAGTGTGTGTGTGTGTAAAGTAAAAGGTATTCGACTAAATTACGCAAATAGTCAATTAGTCAATTTTGATTCCATTCGAGAGATGATCATTTCTCCGAATTTGGAAATAAGAATAGTATTGAATGATTCCGCTATACGTAGAACGGTATTTCATAATGTAATAACTCAGAAAGAGATAAAAACATGCAAACCTGTTTATAACAAAAGAAGATTTATAGCATTGGACAAAAGTTACCCGTATGGTTTTAAGATCGCTATGTAGCGAAACAAAGAGCACAGATGGCGTTATAAGGTATGCTTATTATTGGACACTCCTGCTAGTGTCATCATCTTTGAACCCATTGGTCGTCCGCCACGCTATCAATGTAACCTGATTGGGTGTTTCAAGTAGTGCTGACTTCACTTTTCTAACAATGATGATGGCGGTGGTAGTGGTAGGTCACAGACTAGTGACTGGGATACTGATCCTAAGCTCAAACTTGTCATCATTAATGATTTAATGCGCGAATCGTCATCCAGCGGCTGTATAGTTGATATATTCTCTAAAGCATCCCATCGTCACTCACTCTCAGTGATATTCATCACACAGAACGTTTTCCATCAGGGTAGAGGACAACGCGATATATCTCTCAACGCTCAATACATTGTGATTTTTAGAAATTTGCGTGACAGATCTCAGGTACAGCATCTATCGCGGCAGCTGTGTCCAGAGGATCCACGATTTTTGCAAGAAGCATACTGGGACGCCACCTCGCGACCCTACGGGTATCTTCTGCTGGATTTGCAGAATACACCTGGACAACTATAGATTTCGCACCTGTATCTTTCCGGACGACGAGTTGCACTACGTCTATGTGTCACGTAATAAAAAGATAGAAGGTGGTGACACTTCGAACCTTCTGCCAATCGCTTCCCTGTGATGGGTTCGCCTAAGAAGCGACATCCTTTCATTCGCAAGGACGCTGTTATTTTAAAGGCGTTATTCCATTTGAATAATAATCAGCGAAAGGCTCTTTTGAAGATGGCTGATTCGAAACTGGTGCATCATATTTGCGAGTGTGCACTAAATGTGTTAATTGGTAACGTTCCACTGAAGAAATCTCACAAGTTGCGTTTACGCAGACACGCAAAAACTTGCGAAAACTAGCCGAACCTTGCATGAGTCTGTCGAAAAAGAAGAAAATTATTGTACAACGTGGTGGTTTCTTGCCTGCATTATTAGCACCAATCATTGGTACACTGTTAGCTACTATCATTAGTAAGTAAGTAAGTGAGTAAGTGAGTAAGTAAGTAGACAATACGGAACACGCTAAGAAGATGGTGCTTGTGCCTCACAAGAACGTTGAACGTCTCCAGAGTGTGTTAGCAAACGGTGTTCGTGGTAACGATCATGGTTCTATACTAAAGACAGTTCAAACACCTGGTAACGTGATGACTAGGTTGGACGCTGAAATGAGCAACATATTAAATTCATCTATTTGCAAAAGTGAGCGAGAAAAATGGAACCAATACCGATCAGTGCTACAGCGTTATCTTCAATTCAAAGATTTTGATAGGTATGCTAAGGGTATGAAAAAGGAGGAGAAAGATAAAAAAGAGCAGCGTCAAATGAAAAAGAAGATCAATGACAATGACTACGACGAAGACGGTGATGACAATTATGATGACAACGAAATACAGCGAATCGAAGAAGAGGATCGAATCGATGCGACTATCATAGAACGATACTATGAGACACAGGAAATGCCCACCACCATTTGATCATACGCAATTCGCCGTTGCTCTTCGTGAATCATTTATACCAAGAGAATACATCGGCAATAAACGCGTTTGGAATGAAATGCTAGCTAGTACATCAAGTATTGATCCACCTAGGAATTCTACACCAGCACCACCAGATGGTACCAGCGGCGCTATTCCACGCCAGTTTGTGACACCAGGTGGCATTATTCGTCTATTCAGCATACCACCACTTTGTCGTGCTGAGAGTGGTAGTTGTGCGAGCGGTAGTACTGACGGCATCAGCGAAGCGGACGAAAGCAGTAGTAGTGTAGCAGCGCGAGTGCTAAAGAGGAAAAAAAACATTAGCGGGTCAGACAAGTGGGAAAAAGAAAGTAGCCGCATCCACTTCTGAAGTTTCATCATAACGATTGTCGTCAGCATGACTTGGTCTACGGAGATAGGCAAGGCAATCGACGAAAGGCTGATCGCGTGTTAGCAGAATACGCATTTTCGCGAATGCTACCGGATGAAACGGCCAGAGACGAGCGAACACTGGCAATGATGACCGCCTGCGGCATGGTGCGCAAAATAACGTTTGAAAAATTTGTTTCATAGATAAAAGGTGCACTGAAGAAGAAGAACGATAAGACAGGACAGAAAAAATCAGCAAAGTTGATGCATCGGTGAATAAAACAGTCAAAGAACACAAAGGAAAAAAATTGAAAAAAGAAAAAAAGACGCACTATGAGTAGTGTGAGAAGGAGGAAGAGGAGGAAGAGCCGGGAAAATTTTGAGAACGTTTATTACGCACATCCACATCTGGTGGCGTACGCCGGTGTTGACAAACTTTTTCAAGCTACACGCGGGAAAAACACAACAAGAAGAAAAAAAGGTAATAATAAAGAAAAACCGCTGCCAATTATTTGGCACGTAGTTTCCTTCAACATTATGTATTGCTTAATATCATAATTGTTTTTACTTCATATATAAATCTATCAATTTTTGTTTGTTTGATGGATACAATTATTTTGAATCAATTACATATATGTGATTTAAGCTCTCTCCCCCCCCCCCCTCTCTCTCTCTCTCTCTCTCTCTCTCTCTCTCTCTCTCTGTCTCTCTCTCTCTCTCTCTCTTTCTCTCTCATATTTTCGAAACTAACTGGTATCGTAAACAACCCAAAGAAAGGGATCAAGATGCTATATAATACTAACTAAATCCAAAATTTTAAATCGATTATTGCCTTTTTACTTCAGTTATCGCGTCACGTAAAAATAACGATTCATAGTATACAGGATGAGAAAAAAAAATTTTGAAGCTTAATATCTTTGAAACTAACTGGTTTTGTAAACAACCTAAACATAGGGATCGAACTGCTATATAATGCTAACTAAATCCAAAATTTGAACTTGATTAATGCCTTTTTACTCCAGTTATCGCGTCCCATAGAAAAACGACTTTTTTCAATTTTTGATGTTTTTCTCCGATGAACTTACTTAAAATTAAAGTAGTATACATTTCTAATTACCTTCAATAATCATATAGTTTTCTAGAAAGGTTCGTCATTTAGTTTTCGAGTTATAACGGTTTAAAAAAATTGCACTTTATGGTGTATAATAACAGAACGACGAAAGATAATATATATTCTCCGCGGTAAAAAGATAGGTAATTTTATTCTCTTTCATGTGCATATTAAGCAATCTACTTTTATTAACTGAAATCTCAAAACTAAAAAAATCGCTATAAAAAAAACAAGCCTACAAAATGTAAAACGGACTGTTTCCCCATCATTCTATAGTAAAAACGAAAAAAATGAGAGTTGGTGGATTAAAATCCATTGAGTAGAAGCTGAGATACAGACGTCGACGAACGAATACACACACACACACACACACATCCATACGGACATTTTCTAAAAACTCTATTTTTCGACTAAAAATGCATCAAAACACACTTCCTACATGCTTTTACACAAACTCAAAAAATTACTATTACAAGGCTTCCTTAGGAAGGAAGCAAAAAAATTTCATCGCGAAAGTGTTGTGGAGTGGTTTGAGAGTCAAGATGCATATAATCTACATCGAGCCGTTAGACGTCGATTTGCACGACGCAGCTATAATGTGCGAATTTTAGATGATTTGTGGGAAGCTAATCTAATGGATTTGAGATCTATGAAAACTTACAATGACAGCTACAGTTACATTCTGACAGTAATCGACGTTGTCAGTAAATTTAGTTTGTTGGAACCCATCAAGGAAAAAACTTCGAGAAACGTCGCTGAGACTTTCTCGCGTGTGTTTTCGAGAAGCAATGGGCGTCAGCGAATATTTCTTCAGACAGATAAGGGCAAAGAATTCATTGGTCGTGAGACACAGCAAGTTTTGCACGACAACGACATTGTTTATAGAATTGCTCGCAGTCCGGATACAAAGGCAGCGATCGCTGAGAGACTGATACGGACAGTTAAAGAGCGAATTTGGCGATATTTTACTCACAAAAATACACGGAGATACATCGATGTATTGCAGAACATAATAGCGGCTTACAATCACAGTAAGCACTCGGCGACAAAGATAACACCGGCATCTGTGACTGTGTACAACGTTGCCAAAGCACGGGAGAATTTACAGCGTCGCTACGATAAGAATGGTCAGAAGCCCATCTGAAAAGGAGGAGAGAAAAATTTCTCATTCTTCAAATAAGACGAGAGTGGAAAATTTTACAATCACGGAATCACTTATTCGTCCGAGGAATTATAAAGATGTCCTCACTCTAGTGGAGGAAATAAATAATTTAGAATGCATCCGTGGTCATTTGAAAGTGACAGTTGAATATGGTGGCTGTGTGACGATCAACAGAGTCTGCGCAAAGACTAGCTGCTCTCACTTCAGTCACGAGCTTTACTTTTCGGAAAAAGTGAAAAAAATTCTTGGATTTGAAAAGGATAGACTATTAGTTATCTATTACTATAAATCTATTATTACTATAAGACTATTATTACTATAAATCTATAAGTTTTGTTGGTAATCAATACGCAATAGAGTCGGATAGACCTGCTGGACTTTGCAACGGACTACCATCCATGTTTATGATCTACAGCGACATCTGTGAGCCATATGTGACAGGTGATGTCCAATCGATAATTACGAATATGGTACTACTCGAATCAAAAGCTTCTCTCCGCGAATGTATATACCACTGTTATTCAACTCATTTCAGACAATTGAAATCGATATAAGAGACTAATGTGGTCAATCGATACCATTCGATTACGGGACAGTGACCTTAACACTTTATTTCAAAAAAGTCGACGACTAGATGAATCGCTACGAAGATTACTTCAACTTCCAAGTTGGCAATGGTTACTACCAGCACGGTGGTGGTGGTGGAGGACGGGGTCCCTACACTGGAGGAGTTGGTCATATTTACATCGGGTCTCCCTATCAATGAGGTCACGGTGGTATCGGCTCCTTTCTAGCTGGCATATTTCGCCGCGTTCTCCCACTCATCCATCGAGGGGCCAAAGCTGTGGGTAAAGAGGTTACGTACGGGGTTCAAAATCATATCCGACGTCGCAACAAACAACACACCAGTCAAGCAGTCCTTCCGCAATCGTGTGAGAGAATCTGGCGAGATTCTCAAGAGAAAAGCTGAGGAGAAACTGGACAAGTTGATGGAGGGGTCAGGATATAAAATGTCACGCTTCGGGAATCCGGCTCAGTTGCAATTGCTCGCTGGGCCTGTCACAGTGCGGAAGAGAAGAAAAAGAGGTGTCGCTGGAAGAAAAAAACGCAAGTCGAGGAGTGGTGATGGTGGTGTTGTGAAGAAGAGAAGCGCAACAAGAAAGACAAAGAGACAGAAGAAGAAGAAGAAGAAAACATCTCGAAATAAACAGCCTAGTTCTACTAGAAGGAGAAAACGAAATAGAACGAGTAGAGATATTTTTGACAGTTAAAGATGGCGTTTTTACATACCCATTCGTATGAATGTGTAAAGTCGGAGCTGCTATTATTTGGCATTCCACCAACCCAAACAACAATCGAAGTTTCGCATTGGGTTTAATATAAGCCTATATCGTCTTTGACCGATGACTCACCGATAGAATTTGTGATACCCGGGAACAGCGATGAATATCTCGATCTGGCTCATACAATGCTCAGTCTTCGAGTAAATATAAGATCTGATGCGAATGAAGAAGATATACCTGCAGATGGTCGAGCAGCTTATAGAGTTTTAACTGCGCGGGTGGGACCAGTCAATAATTTTATGCATTCACTATTCAATCAAGTGGATGTATTTTTCAATCAGAAACCAGTGTCACCAACTACAATGCTTATGCCTACAGAGCATACATAGAGACGCTGCTAAATTACGGACCTGCTGCCAAAGCCTTTTCTGTCAACTGTCTTGTGGTGTGACGATACGGCTGGAAAAATGAACGACACAGAAAATCAGAATGAGGGTTTTGTGGAAAGGCGAAAGTTACTTGCTGCAAATAAACCCGTTGACCTGGTCGGACATCTCCACCCCGATGTGTTTAATCAAGAGAGGCTGCTGCTCAACGGTGTCGAAGTGAGAGTGCGTTTCGTGAAATCGCGCGATAATTTTTGCCTGATGGATCCTGCAGGCTCTTATTCGCTGTCAAAACTTGTCATCATAATTATCGACGTGCTTTAAATAACGCTTATAGGTTAAAATCGTCGCTGTCTGTGTGTGATTCTAAGAAAAAAACAAAAATCGGACGTGTTAGCGCGCGTTTTCGGGCGTAGCTGCATGCGACGCGATTCCCCGAGACTTTCCCTGGTTTTTACGGAAAGAGCGGCTGACGACGGATTAAGCAGTGAGACAAAGGCACATTCTCGGGCGCATCGGCAGCGACAGCACCGGGTTTTATTGCAGGGCCTTCACAAGGCCCAAACGGAGCGTCTGCGCATCATCTGGCCGGCAGCTTCCACGGGGATGTAACCGATAGAGGGATGACCTGGAGGAGAAGGATGCGGAGACGTGAGAAGCCAAGTCAGTCTAGTTGAGCCTGCGCTAGTGAGCGCATCGTGATCTCAGAGAAGAATCCAAAGAAAGTAGACATACGTTGATATTGTCGGGTTACCGTGTAAAATATTGGGATCACGGAATTATACATTTTGCATTGAAATGCCTTGTGTTCTTATTTCTACTCTAAAATAAGTCGTTATCTAACAGATGACGTTATTAAATAGCGATCTTTGTAATGGACAGTCTTCAGATACTGAAAAATCTATCAAAAATTCGTTCACATACTGTTGGTGTATTTCCAGCCGATCAGATACCGAAGGTGTGGATGAAACCGACAGAGTTTGTTATCAATACGGATGATCATACGAGATCGGGTATGCTTTTTACTTTGATAGTTTTGGATTACCCCCATTTATTCCCGAACATATAAACCGATTAAGAAAAAAATTTTAAACGATTTCGCTGGAATAATGTTCATCTACAGAGCGATTGTTCCGATGTTTGCGGCCAATATTGCATCATGTTTTTGCATTACATGAGTAACGGTCTTGGTTTTGAGGAATTTATCAAAAATTTCTCAGAAAATCTGCAAAAAAATGATGACGTGGTAAGACGATATGTCTGCTGCATACAAAGCAAAAAAACTGCTGACGATGATTTCATTGGAAATGGCGGTTGCATCGTCAGGTGCTTACAAAGCTGTAGTTCTAACATGTTGTTATTGTAACCCGAGAAGGTAATGATACCGTCTCTCTCTCTCTCTCACACGTGGCTGTCCCCACTACTACCAAGCACCACCACCACCACCATTACCACCACCACAATTATTATTTCCACCATACCCTCCCACCTTCAGACTTTGAGCTAAGAGTCAGAGTCAGTAGTTTGAAGGTGGTCGTGCTGGTGAGAGGGAGGGAGTTGTGCACCATGGCGTACCAGGAGGAAAGCAAACTCCGTCCAGTTCAACTTCTGAGCACTTTGTAAACTTTGGACAAGTCGTACTCAACGGAGATCATTGTCGGTCTAGAATACGACAACTTGCAAGACGAGTACTACAGACCAGTGGTACAACTATTGGGGTATGACACCAAAGGAATCGCTTTCACCCCCAATGAGTGGGTGGAATTCACAAAGTGTTTGAACGACTTTTTCAAGTATCTTTGCGAGGACAGGAGTAGCAGCGAATAGAAGACGGATCAGCAGATTTGCGGTACAGGATGGACAGCAAAATTCACCCACAGTATGAAGGACAGGGTGATCGAAATTGTGGATACTAGCCCTCCTAGAACATTTGAGATGATAAGAACACTGCAGCATTCAACTGTTATTCTTAAAAAAGCTAAATTTCTTCGCTTGTATGAGTATGTTGTGAAATCTATTGACGCGCGTCTAGAATATCTTAAGTTTGTAGCGGGTAGTGTGAGTTGTATTGCAAGAGAGACTGTAAAATCCATTAAGAGTGTTAATCCAGATAATATACCGGTAAGAAAATTTGGTATTTATACGATAAGTTTTGTGAGAGCAATTATTAATCTAATTGATAATAAGTGGTGCGATAATGTCACAACCACTGTATGAAAGACCAAATTCCGTTTAGAAAGAAAGAAAAAATTACCGATTTACATCACAATTTGTATAATCATCGCATTAAATATATTGAATACATAATCTATTATTACAAAATATAAATACTTATCTTGTATTTATTGATATCCTTTTCTTACCCATTACCACAGTACATAATTGTACATATAACAAAAAAATAAATAAATAGAGAGTTAACTTAGGGAGGGGGAAGGGGGCGTGGCCTCGCCCCCCCTCCCCCACTACCGCTGCGCGCGTGGGAGAGAGCGCTGGGTTCCCCCCACCATTGCATGACGTCACTCTTCGCTGTGGCGCCAGACATCTATCCCGCCACCACCTCTGGGCAGGTGAGCCTCGTGAGCACACAGGACAAGGAGAAGAACGAGACAAGCGACCACGGTTTGTAGAGCCGTGCGCTCACGACTGTATGGATCCGAGGGATCCCTAACCTCCAAAAACCCGACAATATCCCGAAACCACGCTACCGTATGAGTCCCAGATACCGCGTCCGTAAAACCGACGAATGCGCCGAAACTGCGTAACTCAGACAACGTCGCGTTGATGTACCGTTAACCGCACTAGTATAAACCAGACCGATTGTAAAGGCAAAATATTCTAAATAAGCCGCGATCATTGATATCTGTTACAGATGGAGTCTAACAATTTAACGAACGACTTGTTATCTTATTTGCTTAAATACATATAGTTTGTTAATAATTTGCATAAACAGTCTCATCAATTGACCTTTCCCCTAACCAAATCCAGGCGTCCGGCCGACTACTCAACACCCGGGGAAAGTCGAACAGTTACAAAATTAACAGATATTGTTTTAGTGTCTAATTTACCAAAACTAAACCTCAAATGAACCCATTTGAACATTCATTGTGGCTTGTCGACTACAGAGTACATGAGATAAAAATTTCACATTTTGCTTGATACACTGATTAGGGTCAAAATATCAAATCAGTCAATTAACGTGATAACACAATAAAGATTATTCAAACTTCTTCATCAGGTTTTGACATTTTCAAAAAGATTACAATATCAATAATTATTGATTTATAGTTCAGAAGTTATTAGAACATTCATATCTTCGAAAATTGAAAACCACGAGCAAATGCTCAACATTATTTTGAATTTTTCTAATAAAAATCGGAAATCGATTCCTGACATTTTTTCACGTAGCCTCGAAAAAAAGTTTTTTATCTTCGGCCTTCTGGACCAGAGATAACTTTAAAAAAAATCTCAAAGACGCAATAAACATTTTACAGGAGTGTCCTTTATGGCTGTTAATGTTAAATACCTATAATTTTAATAAAAAAATACTCGGATATGTAGTAACTATTAGAAATCGCATATGAAAATTGAGCGCACTTTGCTGCCGGAGCGTGTGGCAGAGTGAAGAGAGGGCGGCGCGCTCGCACTGAAAACTGAATTCGTACGTTAAAAGTAGCTTGTGCTTGAAAAATCTTTAATATCTTAGCTTCTAGACCTCGTACAAGAATCCTTTTGTACTTAATCTGGGGCAGCTCGGCGAGATTAACACGAACAACAAACTCAAATATACGAGTATTTGCACGCATTGCTATTTGGTACAATGTGAAAACTTTTAAACCCCTTCTAACATCGATATAGACGAAAAAGAAACAGATTTTGAAAGAATTCTGAGCCTGGTAGAAAATTAAGGCTCAAGTGCCCATAATATGCTGTATTTTATGTTGAGTGGGCAGATAATGCGACATATTATGCCCATAAACCCCAGCTACCAAGCGACAGTAACTAAGCATAATATGTAAAAAATTATGGCAAATATTATGTTTCTAATATTTAGGGTTATATTTGGACTGAAATATATTTGTTGTGTTAAAAAACAACTAACTGTCCCTATTAGAAATATTCAAATCATATAAATAAAATCCAGACATTGTATTAAGACATATAGATATGTTTTATCAAAGGTGCGTTTTAAAAGTGGCAACATAACCCTACACATGTATGTGCATACGACCTCATATAAAAGTGTACAAGCATGTTGTACTGACTGACTTTGTGTTGTGCAAGTGCAATTACTGTGTAAAAAGTGGTGTCTATGTGTTCAAAATCATTATTGATGAGGTCTGCTAAGTGATTTTCATAGCTTTGCATCTCATCAGTATATACAAGCCAATTACTGTCCACGTAGAGACTTACTCAATCATTCTAAAACAGACTGCGATGACAGTTTTTACTTAACTGTCTTGGTTCGGCTTTTGATCTTGAACCCTATGGCTTCGGCGTCAAAATTTACAGGTAGGTCTATACATGAAAATCAAATTCATATCAGCTAGAATAATTTCAACAATATATGTTGCAAAAATGTTTTCTATTATACCTGCCAATACAAATTAAGATGCAAAATTTTAGCCCTCTACGTATGATACTTTTTGAATGAGACCAAAACAAAATTGTAAAACAAGTAATCGGAATCAGTAAGAATTTTGTTTTTTCTCTTATTCAAAAAGTATCATACGTAGAGGGTGAAAATTTTGCATCTTAATTTGTATTGGCATGTTGCAACAATATATTAAGTTGAAATTATTCTAGCTGATATGAATTTGATTTTCATGTATAGACCTACCTGTAAATTTTGACGCCGAAGCCATAGGGTTCAAGATCAAAAGCCGAACCAAGACAGTTAAGTAAAAACTGTCATCGCAGTCTGTTTTAGAATGATTGAACAAGTCTCTACGCAAAAGAACAGACATTGAACTTCAAAATCTTGGATTTAACATAATCATGATAGGTTTGAACGTGGACCGTAACTGGCTTGCATACACTGATGAGATGCAAAGAACTATGAAAATCACTTATCAGACCTCATCATTAATGATTTTGAACACATGGACATCCCCTTTTATAATATTTACACTTGAACAATATATATTAAGTTAGTCAGTACACTACGCTTGTATATACTTTTATATATTAGGTATATGGTTTATGGATTCGAGGTTATAAACCCCTTGGTGGAGTCAAGTACTCAACATAATGTGGGCATATTATGTCAACAAATTATGCTAAGAAAATATGGGCACTAGTTAGTCGACCGGACATAGATTATGGCGTATTTTCTACCAGAGGAACCAGAGAAATTTTGAAGAAGTAGAAGAGAAAGCACAAGATGAAACAGAAGGAGAATTAGAAGAATACAATAAATTCGGGGTAGATCATCTGACTAAGAGGAGAAAAGTAATTGAATACATAATGTTATTAACATATAAGTTCTATATCACTACGTTGGTTGTAAATATTTTATAATGGTATTATCAATCGATAGAAATTCAAACTCATCGTAGTATTTTGCATTTGTTTAATTGAAATTTATAATATATAATAAACGTAAATGAATTATTGACTTGTACAAGGTCTAGAAGTCGAAATATTAAAGATTTTGCAAGGGCAAGCACTTTTAACGCACATATTCAGTTTTCAGTGCGAGCAGGCCGCCCTCTTCCCACTCCGCCGCACTCTCCGGCAGCCGCGCGCGCTAGAGCGTATTTTTTACTGAAAATATAGGTATTTAACATTAACAGCTATAAAGGACACTCCTGTAAAATATTTATTGCGTCTTTGAGATTTTTTTTAAAGTTATCTCTGGTCCAGAAGGCCGAAGATGAAAAACTTTTTTTCTAGATTACGTGAAAAAAATGTCAAGAATCGATTTCCGTCCAAGAAATTTTCCTAAAACAATAATTGTATAAGAGACATGGAAAAAACGTGTTAAAAAATGAAATTTTTTTAAAGTCATTCTTTACCCTTCAAATTTAAAAAATCGCTATATCTCTTTCATAACATTATAGCACAAGTTTTTAAGAAGAAAACAAGCCCGGAAACGCTACTCTAGGACCATCCAAAAAGGAAAAATAGCCAATTTGCGAGAGCATTTTTTTTTCGAATAATCGATATATCTCGAAAAATAACTAATATAATTAAGTAACAACAAAAAAGCGTTTTATAGCTTGCAATCAGCTATACTTACAGTAAATAACAAGTCTGGAAACGTGATAGTTTAGAACTTCCCGATATCCCGAAAAAAACTTTAAAAGTATTAAGTATATCGAAAAAAATTATGAATGCAAATTGATAGATCTTTTTTATACCTAGAACTTTGTTATTTAAACCATCTCGATTGGAGCTATAGTTTTCAAGTTATTAAAGAAAAACCTCTTTTTTTCAATATTGCCGATTTTTACTTTAATTTTAATAATTTTCTATATGCTAATATATATATATATATATGTGTGTGTGTGTGTGTGTGTGTGTGTGTGTGTGTGTGTGTGTGTGTGTGTGTGTGTGTGTGACGCTTATTTCCCAAACTGCTTAATCCGCGCTCCCAAGCCTGAAATAGATTTGTTAGCACTAAAAACTAGTAAATCAATCTTTATATGTACTTAAAAAGCCTTTTAAACCAGCCCAGTTTGCAAAAAACACTATTTTTTCGCTCCTACGTATTCATTGCTTTAGCATTCAAGGACAGTCAATCGTCAATTATAACATGTAAGACATGTTTTCGATGTATTTTTTCACGTAGAATACGATGGTGCTCTTGATTTTATCATAAAGCATAGGCTAAACGCTCTAGGAGCCAAAAATCGTGTTTTTCAGTGTTTATTCAGTGATTTTTGGCACCTAGTGCTTTAAGTTTATGTTTTATGATAAAAACAGCGCCATCGTATTCTACGTGAAAAAATACATGAAAAAATTTTTTTTGGTTCAAACTTTATATATATGTTCTATAGAATGCCCGTGGCTCCCAAAAAAAATTTCAGCGCGATCCCTTTACTTGGCTTCAGATTCCTTTTTACTAACATAAACAACCACTGTGATATTTTTATGATGGATACGTCCTTTGTCACAGCTATTATGAGTCATTTGAATCAATTCTGAGGGCTTTTCGCTATTGGTGACCATGAAAACAAAAAACAAAGGCTTCTACCATTCTGGCTCTTGTACAGGTACATTTGCACTATAAAAAGGTATCTTTTCACTGTACAAAAGTAGTCAGAGTCCGGATCGAACCCTCAGATTTTCACATTTTAAGGTTTAAAATGTAAATAAGGTAGCCAAAACATATATATATGACTTTAAAAGTATTTTTATTGAAAAATTCAGGAAATTTAACAAAAAAAAGTATCAGGGTAGTTTTAGTTAAAAATGCATCCATTATGAGCTACAAATCGCTGAAAATTTTTTTGGGAGCCACGGGCATCCTATAGAACATATATATATAAAGTTTGGATCAAAAAAAATTTTTTCATCTTTGATTTGACAGAGAACCACCCATATAATCATATATATATATACATATATATATATATGTATATAAATGTCTTCAACATTAAACAATTGATTCTGGAACTTTGCTATTTTAGAGATTTTGATCGGATCTTTCTAATTATTATATATTTTTTTTGCAATAAGAAAATTGCTTCTACAGCAAAATAATTAAACTTGGAAGTATTTAAAAAGCATTCACATACTATATTTTGAAACAATATTTTATTTATTGGAACAATAAATTTTGTTGGAGGAAGCTACGTACCAATGAATTGGCAGCGGTTTTTTTTACCAGGGCACGGGTCGACTTAAAATTGTTAAAAAATAATATTTTAATACCTTAACTTTTACGTTCATTTATATACGAAATACGCTTTTGAGTTTTATATATATATATATGTAGGTGGTTCTCTGTGAAATCAACGTGAAAAATTTTTTTTTTGCTCAAACTTTTTATACATGTTCTACAAAATGTTTCTGACTTCCAGAAACAATTTTAGCGCGATTCTTACACTATTTTCCGAGTAACGCCTGTTTTAAGTTGGGGTTTTAGGCAATTTTATCGTTTTTCGCCCATTTTCAATGGTTTGTAGCTCATGAGGGATGCATTTTTAACAAAAATACATAAATACTTTTTTTTGTTAAATTTTTTCAACTTTTCACTAACGCTACCTTTAGAATCATATATGTATGTTAAGGCTACCTTATTTGCATTTCAAACCTTAAAATGTGGAATTAAGTGTTTGATCTAGACTACGATTACCAACAAATTCATGAAGATGCTTTTTTATGGTATAAAAATATCTATATAGGTCTTACAGGCCAAAGCCCGCATGAATTGTTAAAAACCAAATTATCATGGTATATGTAATAAAACTGCATATTTGACACCTGTAAATAAAGGATGTTAGATCATTATAACTACGCAAAATCATGCATACAATTTCTTATAAAAAATATGATTATGTCCGTGAAATTTTATGTGAACGAATAATATATAACCATAACTTTCACATAAAAAAATAGGTCTTATTAGTAACTAGTTCCGAATTGTTCGATGCTTTATCACCTAAAGTTCATACAATTGATACGTACCAAAACTGAAATGACATATAATTCTATAAAAATCTTATTTTCTAACTTCATAGTTAATTAAAAAACCAGATATCAAAATAAGGAAAGGTACGTGCACCCAAAAAACTAAAAATTTAAAGTTGATCACAAATGCAAATTCTTAGACAAAGATTTTATCAGTCAGTGCATTTTTTTCAAAGGCCTATTGCTTCCTCCTAGAGGAAGCTTTGTAATAGTAAAATTTTCGACTTCATCAAAAACACGTTAGACGCGCGTTTCAAAGAGTTTGGAATTAGAATACGTGTTTTTAGAAAATGTCCGTATGGATGTGTGCGTATGTATACCGTAATATTTCTGAAACAACTCCGTCAATATCAATAAAACTTGACATGCACATCTACTTTTGGATTCTAAATTCTGGAAAACAGTTATTTTTTATTTTTATTTTCTTAACTATTTTTCTTTTTGAATTTAGTTATTGAAAAAAGTAAAATAGGAATTGTAAGCGAGGAAGGGCTAATAAAATCAGAAATAACAGATGGGGGGGGGGGAAATGACAATATGGTCAGTATATATATATAATACAGGTAATGGGGAAAAAATATAAGAAAAACTCGATGAGGAGGAATTTACAGAGGAAGGGGATTTAATAATTGGAGAGGGTTTTAATATCCGTACAGGAGAGGAGGGGAAAAATTACAACCTAGATGGGAGGATAGGGGTTGACAAGAGGGTTAGCAAGGACAAAATTATAAGCAATGGGGGTAAAAAATGGTAGATTTTATAGAAAATAAAGGATGGATTATTTTAAACGGCAGAACAGCAGGGGACGAAGAAGGGGATGTTACGTTCGTAGGACGTAGGGGAAGCTCGGTAATTGATTACATAAAAGTCAACGAAAAAATGAGGGAAGGGATAATCAGGTTCAGGATAGAGGAAAGAGTGGACTCGGATCATGCCCCTGTTTGTCTGATCGTGGCAAGAAGTAGCAAGCAAAAGGGATACCAAAAAAAAGAAGGAAAGAAGAAAAAACTGAAATAAGCGGACGAAAAAGAAGTGCTGTGCATACGTGATACGAAAAAGGTTAGAAGAAGAGGTGAATGAAAAAAAAATATTTTACCGGAAGCAAAACAGGGCAAGCAGGTTTTAGGAAAGGAAGGTCAACTTTAGATAACATATATGTTTTAAACTACCTGGCACAGAGGGAAAAAACAACGAAAAAGAAGCTATACTCAATTTTTGTGGATTTAAAAGCAGCTTTCGATACAGTAGACAGAAAAATCTTATAGGAAATTATGAAGAAACTAGGAATCAGCAACTACCTAATAGAGAAAATTAAAGGAATATACGAAGAAACCAAAGTTAGCATCAGGATGAACGAAGGAAACTCGAAAGAATTCTGGACCAGCATGGGCCTAAGACAGGGGTGTGTGCTGAGTCCACTACTCTTCTATCTATATAATTATAACAGAGTTAGAAAGAGAATTTAAAGAAAGAAATATAGGGGGAGGGGAATAGGAGAAATTAGAATCTGGTCCTTAGCATACGCGGACGCCATTGTGATGTTAGCGAAAAATAGAGAAGGTCTAGTAAATATGTGTAATACACTCAAAAGATTTTTAAGAAATAGGAAACTTATTTCAAGTGCGGAAAAAACAAAGGTATTAGTTTTTAACAAAGGGAAAAATAGTAATAAGGAGAAATGGTTTTGGGAAGATAAAAAGATTGAAGAAGTCAAGATTTTCAAATATTTAGGTTTCGTTTTCGATAGGGACGGAAATTATAAAGAACACATCGAGGAACTAAAAAAGAAAGGAATATGTGCAGCAAAAAAAAAAGTATGGCGTCTAGGAGAAAAATGATGTAGGGGGGATTTTGAGAGGAGAATTAAACTGTTCAACTATCTAGTTAGAAGCGTAATGGAATACGGTGTTGAGATATGGGGATGGGAGGTTAAAAAAGAGTTAGAAAAAGTAAAAACTGATTACATCAGATGGATATTAAAGCTCGACATATAGACTCCAAAGTATATATTATATAAGGAAACACGTACAAGAAAAATGAATTTAAATTGGGGTGCGAGAGTTGTCAGATTCGACCAAAAAATAGCGAAACAGGACGAAAACAGGTTGACTAAAATATGTTTGAGGAAAATGCAAAAAGAAAATTACGAGAACCTATACAGTATAGAAAGGAAAAGGTATTACAACGAAGCAGGGCTTAGTTTACAGTATATTTTAGATAAAATTGCGCAGAATATTAATGTAGAGAGCGAAGTATTTAGAAGGAAAGTCGATATAGAAAATCAAATGTTAAACGAGAATATAGAGAATTCAAGATATAATGTAAAATACGAAGATATATTATGTGATAAGCTACCTAGGTACCTAAAAAAAGGAAAAAGCGGAAAAGTCATGTCGGTAATAGCTAGGGTTAGATGTGGTAACTTCGAAAATGCGAATAAATATTGGTTAGGCGAATTGGGAATTACGAGATTGGGGAACTTTTGACCATTACATCGAAGAATGCGAAAAAACTATTGAATGGACTGAAAACTTACCGGGGGAAAAATACGAAAGATTTAATTTATTATTTAAGAAAGAGAGTAATATGTGTAAATGTTGTAAAAGCGATAAATGTAAAAGCGGAAAAAGACCATGTATAGTAATGCGAGTTTCTTTGTAAATAATAAAAATTAAAATGTATTGCAGTCTAAAATTCACGGAGACGCTTCGGTGTAGTGGTACGTTCCGTATGAGTGTGTAGAATATTAAGGTTTAGAAAAATTAAATGTAAATAGGGTAAATAGCAAATATTTATTACAAAAGTACAGGTAGTAGTAGATTGCGTCATCGAGATTGCATAAGGGATATTAAGAATGAAACAATGCGTAAATGTATAAATGTAAAAATGTAAAAGATAAAACGTTAAAGCGTCAAAATGTAAAAACCGCTGCCAAGTCATTGGCACTTAGCTTCCTCCTATTCTGCTAGTGGAAGATAATTACATGGGACAATCAACTCATTCTTTGATTTAAATATTCGCTACTATTCGATAATAAAAGGATAGGTTTACTCGAATTCAAAATCAGAAAACATATGCACGTCCAATCTTATTACGATCGATCACGTAGTTCCAGAATTATAACAGTATACGTACGCACGCATGCACGCACGCACGCACGCACACACACAGACCAGACTTATTCTTGCCGAGTACATTTTATAAGACATGAAAACTCTCAAATATATAAGCTTTAATTATCAAATTATATGGTTTAACAAAATAATAATGTTCAGTCACACAGAGTATACAGGGTGAGAGTTGAAGAATTTGAATCTTAATATCTTTTAACTAAAAGGTTTCATAAGCTACAAAAGAACTTAGCCGAATTGATCAAAAGATCAATCTTTTCCTAAAATTTCAACTCAATTTAACCTTTTTACTCCCGTAATCGTACGAAATAAAAAAAAAACATTTTTTTTTTTTTGATTTTTATCTCAAAAGCTAGTCGCAAACTGCTTAAAATTTTTACAACTAGTAGATATCGTTGTTTTTTATTGTCATGAATTTTTCAAAACATTTAACTATTTATTTTTTGAGTTATATATGTTTATCGAAAAAATTACCTTTTATATCATAAAAAATGAACAGATCAGTCAATCTAGAAATCTTGCAAGAGTAGACAAATTTATGTTCTTTTAGATACACTATTGTTGAATATATTGTATAAATCATATCATTATAAAAAGCAAAAATATTTTTTCAAAATAGAAAAATGGCTATAATATGGCCATAAAATCGTCAGAATCATAAAACAAAAAATGACCTAAATTGAGAATTAGAAAAAATATATGCATGTCAAATTTTATTACGATCCGTCGCATGGTTCCAAATTATGGCGGTATACACGTACACACACACACACACACACACACACACACCCACACAGCCATCCGCACGGACATTTCTAAAAACGTATGATTCGTACTCCAAACACCTCAAATGCGTTTCCACGAAGTATTAGCAAAACTGAAATTTTACTATTACAAAGCTTCCTCTTGAGGAGGAAGTAAAAAATGTTGATTATGTGACACACTTTCCCGTGGCTATTATTCGAGATTTTATTTCGAATATAGCTTCGAGAAAGTTCCACATATAAAAAGCATAGCGAGTATTCAAGGCCACTAAAATATCAAGTGACCAAGAATCTCGCTAAGCTAAAAGCTAAAGCGATGCTGCGCTTGCAGTTTCGGCACTTGACCGTTGCCAGGCCCCGTAAGGCCTAATGAGTGCAACAAGCGCCGACGCTGTGACGTAGCGGCGGGGAAGTAAAGCTTGGGACAGCATGGGAGGTCCGGAAGACTTCCGAGCGTCCCCAAGTCAAGCTACTCTGCACTCCGTGATCGGGCATTGAAGCCGGCGGACCTATAGATTTTTGGTAATAGATTTCACTTCAGATTTTAAGTTCAGATTCGAGTTGTAAATCCATTGTTCGGATAAATACGAGTGCTTAATTCTTTCTTGTTTCGAAGCTATTGATTTTATTTAAATAAAGATTTGGACCAGATAAATACAAGAGTATATTCAATTGTCGTTGTTTAATAACAGAATTTGCCCGAAGCAAGACTTTTCCATTTGCATTGAGGGAGATTTATTGATTGCTGAACAGGATAAAATCGATGTAAGAATTTTGACTATTAAAAATACATGACAAAAGGAGAAAGAGAAAATTCGAGTTTAGTCTGCTGATATTCAAAGGTTAGACCAACTTTGAAAAGCATTTCCCTGTACAGGGGAATTGATGCGCAAACTCTCTCACAAAAATTAATATTTTAATCAACGGAAAAACCTCTCGGGTTTTTCACGTAACAAATGTAAAAAATTTTAAAAATGTAAAAATGTGAAAATGTAAATATATAGGATATAAAGTACAAAAAAATGTAAATAAATTAAAAAGGTAACTGTAAAAAATGTAAATACAAAATGTAGGAGGTATGTGTATGAGTATAAGGTATGAGTGAATTTTTTCACATGTAACTAGCCAAGTCCATTTCTGGGCCAAGAGACCGAAATAAAGATAATAATATTACAAAATTAAAAAATTGCCATAAAAAGGAAATTAGTTTATATATATATATATATATATATATATATAAACTAATTTCCTTTTTATGGCAATTTTTTAATTTTTAGAAAACACTTTTTGCGTTTCCCTGCTAATATCCGAAGATTAAAAACGATTTCAAAAACCGTAATCGTTTTTGATAGTCGTTTGTGTAACGTAATTTTAGCTTTATTAGGTATTAGAATGTATTGTATCAGTTCCGATTAGAATAGATAACAATTAGAATGGTATAAAAAACGATTAAACTATTATTATAAAATGTATTAAAAATCCGTTATATATATTAATCGTTTTTTATCGTTTTTGATGTTTATTACTGCATTTATAAATCTAATCGTTTTTAATCTCTTATAATCGTATTTAATATTCATGTATCATTTTTTTTATATTTAGGACTTTTTTCATATATTTTACTGAACACTTTATAAATACACACTCGTACTGCCTAATCTTACACGCACTGTTACTTAATACATGTATTACACGCATGTTACAATGAATTATTTATGCATTACCTTGAATGGTCTTATATACTGACCATCATAGATTCTTTACCACTTGCGAGTAATAAAATCCGGACGCCACCTGGCGACGAGTCATTCTTAATCGTTTCTTAGTATAATTCAATCGTTTTTCATAATCGCAATGGATCTTTATTTTTGGTATAAAATTTGATCGTATCTAAACGTTTTCAATCTGTTGCAATGCGACAATTTGTTACAATGCACTTTATATTGTCTGAAATTCAATGGGCCATAATGTCGTGTTATCGTTTTTAATCAAGATTAATTTAATTGTTCTTAACATATAATATTAGTAGAAGATTTTAATACTTTTTAATTGTTTATTGTTCAATACAATAAAAATGTTGTGGAAATGATAAATGTGAAAAACTTTGAGTAATTGTGTTGGAATGTAAAATAATGTGAAAAATAAAAATTTTACATTTAAATTTGGAGCATCGCTAACATGAAACCTGTCATAATTTTTACAAATTTTCATGATTTTTCAAAATGTTTCACATTTTTACAAATTTATATTGGCAACCCAGAAAAGCGTTCATTTTATAATAGTAACATTTGTGCACTGTATTTCACGTTTTCTCACAATCGGTCATATATCGTCGCTCCAAACGAAGACTAGCACGTTCTAAATCCCTCTCGAAGAGTAGTACTTTTCCTTTTTCGCCGCGAAGACTAGTAGATTTCGCGCCCTTGCCGCGAAGACTAACACTTTTCACAACTTTGCCGCGAAGACTAGCACGTATCGCGTCTTTGCCGCGAAGACTAGCACATTTCACGAAAACACTAGTGGTTTCGGGAATTTATTACTTAAACAATTCATGATATTTATGAACGCCAAAGTGGTACATAATAGTAATATTCACATGCAAAGAGTCAGCTAGTACAAAAATGATTAAATTATCATACGTTTTTCTCATACTACAAAAGCATTAGTTAGGGCCGTGAAACGTGCTACTCTTCGCGGCGAAAAGTGAAAAGTGCTAGTGTTTGCGGCGAATAACCAAATGTACTAGTCTTCGGTGCGAGATCTGAAATGTACTACTCTTCGTAGGGAGTGGCGATGTATTATCTCACATTTACAAAATATTATTAAATTTAAAGCCTAAGATGTACAGTTTTAATGCACTCACATTTTTTAGAGTGGAGTAATGCAACTTCTAGGTAGGAGCTCTAGATCGCCAATGACAGAGTCTAGTAAAAACGCTCCGTAGTTTTTGGAATTTAAATATAAGAATGCTTATAAACGGTGTCGGTTTTTCGGGTCAGCTATCATGGGTCACAGGGAGTGCGTGTCGTATTTTTTATTTGTGTAATTCGGATTCATCAACTAACAATCACAAACAATTAAAGTTTATATCACATTTAATTGCGTTATAAGTAGTTGAAAATGATTTCAATGATATGCATTAAATACGATCAAAAATGATAGCAATGAGCAATGATCGAAATATGACTCATGGTGATTAACAGCTATAAGATGTATTATTTGCGATTCTAATACTGTATATTACAAACGATTAAAATGATTTTAATTATATGCGATTAGAAACAATTTCATTTGGCTCATCATTAATTACGTTTAACTAACAAACAATCAAATAGAATTAAAATTTATTACTTTTAGTTATAATATAGTCTTTTAAAAACAATACGATTACTTTGGATTCAACCTGACATTGCCGCATTATTTTCAGCGATTTCAAGGATATTAAAATAGATTAAAATTAAATTAAATCGAATCGTTAGTGTTAAGGCGGGTCAAAAACGATTAAAATTTATGCTAAAAATAAGCATTAATTGCTATATGATTAAAATGTATTAAAATTGATTCTTCTGAAATGATCACGAGGATTAGAAGTATTAAGAATGATTAAAATGTGATTAAAATTAATCAAATTTTATCGTTTTTAATCTTCAGCTATTAGCAGGGTTTTTTCAATCATCCCATTGTTACAAACAATTCAGCTGTAAAGCATATGAAAAAGAATAAAATTACCTACTTTTCCTTGTTTGCTCCTTAAGATCTACTGCTTTGTTCGGCAGATAAAATGAAAAAGGTCTTTTTTTTAAAATTCATATCCCTGAAACTGAACATCATGACCTCACGGGTCATGTGTCGAACTATCTTCCATTAAAATTTTAACTGATTTAACCACTTATTTTTTCAGTAATAAATTAAAAACTAAAAAAAAAAGGTTTTTTTTGTGCCTTGATTAAAGGCGTAAAAAGGCCTTATTGCACTTGAGATTTTGGATAAAGGTAGATATTTCATGTGTTTTGGCTAAGTTCGTTGCTAAGCTTTGACTCTCCTATGGTTCTTAAGATATCAAGGTTTGAATTTTTTCTGAAAATTTTTTGATTCCTGATATCTTTAAAGCAATGTAGTCATATTCTTCAAAATTTTATTTGGTCATTCACCATAAGAAGAGCTGTCTGCTGTTAGGATTTTAAACGATTTCGTTGAGCGGTTCTTAAGTAAAGAACTGAAATGTAAAAACTGATTTTTCTATAAAATTTGGCTTCCTCTTATAGGGTTGTCGTTGCATGTCATCAGTCTCTCCCTATGAATTTATGCTATACTGATATTTAAGAAAAAATTATTTGTAAACATTTAAAAAGCATAAATATATTGTATATTAAAACAATATTTTATTTATTGGAATTATAAATTTGGTCCTCTCACTCCTGCTGTTGAGGATTATCTGCGTACCCTTGGGAGTCTGGATTTTCCTGAGCATTTCAATTTCAGGACTATAACGGAATCGGATATATTAGCTGCTGTAAATCACTTCAGCGCCCAGGCTAGAGGTAGCGACGGCATCCCACAGGTTGTTATTTCCAAAGCCTTGCCTACACTAGCTCCCTTATTATGTCGGATTTTCAACCTGTCCTTGAGCGACGCTCGCTTCCCCTCTGCCTGGAAGCTGTCGCTGGTGCGAGCACTAAATAAGGTCAGTTCACCAACAGCCCTGACTGACTACCGGCCGATTTCCCTCCTCTGTTTCTTATCCAAGGCGCTGGAGTGGCTGGTGCATAGGCAAGTCACTGAGTACTTCAAATCAAGACTCATCCTTGACGATCTACAAACTGGCTTCCGCACTGGCCACAGCACACAGTCTGGCTTGATTAAGCTGACTGATGATATCAGGCTTGGTATAAACAGAAAAAAGGTCACGCTTCTTCTTCTCTTTGATTTTGGCAAGGCGTTTGACACTGTGTGTCACGTCAGGCTCCTCAGAAAGCTATCCTCCTTCGGCTTTTCCAAGCAAGTCATTCACTGGCTTGCCTCTTATCTCACTGGAAGAGAACAGGCCGTCATTGGTGACAACAACGAACCCTTCACTTTTCGCCCCCTTAACATCGGTGTGCCACAAGGATCAGTTCTAGGTCCATTATTGTTCGCGTTGTGCATCAATGACATGGGCTTCTACCTAGATTCTGATGTATCCCATCTAATCTATGCGGATGACTTGCAAATATACAGCCAATGCCACCTGGAGGAGCTGGATACTTGTTCTGCCAAGATGAGTGCTAACGCCGACAGGATAATAGGCTGGGCTGCGCAAAATGACCTCAATCTTAATGTCCTCAAAACTAAGGCAATCGTCTTGGGCTCACCCTACTATATCAACACTTTACCAACTGTAGCTAACACCTTTATCAACATAAGGGGAGCCCGGGTCGATTTTTAATCATCTGTGCGCAATCTGGGATTGGTGCTTGATTCCAAACTAACGTGGAAAGAGCATGTTACACAACTGTGTAAGCGTGCTCACTCATCAATGTACAGGCTATATTTTTTTAGGAAGAGCACCAATCTCAGGCTGCACAAGCATCTCGTGCAAACGCTCATATTTCCAATTATAGACTACTGCTCACTCGAATACTGCGACCTAACACAGGAATTGACACTAAACTGCAGAGACTAGTAAACACTGGAATACGTTACATCTATGGTGTAAGGAGGGACGAGCACATCTCCCCTTACAGGCGTGAGTTGCAATGGCTTACCACCGCTGGACGTAGGAGGTACTTCGCGGCCTGCTTTTTACGAAAATTGTTTAACACAGCTGTACCCTCTTATATCATGGCCTTTTTGACTTCCACGTCGCACTCAGGCCTATCAGGGGGGAGGTGACACCCTTGGATATTCCGGCCTTCACGACGGAGTAGCTAAGGAATTCTTTCCATGTAAGCGCCTCATATCTCTGGAATTCTCTGCCATCACATATACGCAATATACGATCCATCTCACACTTTAAACAGTTAGCAAAACAACATTTCTTCAACCTCGAAAACACACCGCAGTAAACATCACCTCAGACTCAGTCTTCATCCCTCATCTCACCAAATCTCATCGCGCTCATACTAAACATAATCCCTCACACACTCAAACAACGAAACAAAAAATACCTGTAAAATATATATATATATATATATATCTGTCAAATCGAAGATGAAACATTTTTTTTGGTTCAAACTTTATATATATATGTTCTATAGGATGCCCGTGGCTCCCAAAAAAATTTTCAGCGCGATCCCTTCACTTGGCTTCAAGTTATAGCTGGTCAAAGTTGGTGTTTTAAGCGATTTTTGCATTTTTTGCCTATTTTCAATGATTTGTAGCTCATAATGGATGCATTTTTAACTAAAACTACCCTGATACTTTTTTTTGTTAAATTTCCTGAATTTTTCAATAAATTTACTTTTAAAGTTATATATACATGTTTAGGCTACCTTATTTGCATTTTAAACCTTAAAATGTGAACATCGAAGGGTTTGATCCGGACTCCGACTACTTTCGTACGGTGAAAAGATACCTTTTTATAGTGAAAAGTACCTGTATAAGAGCCAGAATGGCAGAGGCCTTTGTTTTTTGTTTGTATCGGACACTAGTAGTGAAAAACCCTCAGAAATGATTCAAATAACTAATAATAGCTGTAGACAAAGGACGTCAGATTCCTTTTTACTAACATAAACAACCACTGTGATATTTTTATGATGGATACGTCCTTTGTCAAATGGACACGCGGTGCTGAACAGCAGCAGGACGGTACCAGCGACACAGGAAGTATCTGGTCAAGGACGCAGCAGCAGTCCTCTGGAAGATGAACGCACGCACGCACGGATATCTCTAGCTTAAAGCACGCGTAGCCACGGAAACAAAGCGGCAGTATCGGTACGACTGTACAGCTCGGCGCTATACTCCTCAGTGTCGCGGCGCGAGACGCGACCGCGTGGACAGTGCAATCTCTCTCCCTCCCTCTCTCATTCTCGCAGACGGCACCACACGCACATACACACTACGCGCGGCTCTCTCTCTCTGTGTTATGGCTGTCTGCTCCTCTCACTTACCTGCTGCTGAAAGGAATGTTATACACAAGAATATTTACAGATAGAATGTTTATTATAGTATGATCATATAGTATAGGGGAGAGAGAGACGTAACGAGTGCACACAAGGCAACTCGTTATATTCCCCACCCCCAGACGCTGGTAGCACGGGGTACCAGCTCGATCAACTGTCTCTCTCGACTATAAGAAAATGAAAGATGAAAATTGGAATCTAATGAAATATTCAAATTTATTCAATGGGAAAGATAATAAACAATTAATATACGAGCAATATTAACAACTATCAGCCTCTTCGTCTCTCTTACAATTACATGAGGTAGTATCGAAAATAAACAAAAATCGAGGGCGTCGATGCCAGATACTAAGTTAGATAATACGCTTCTGTACAGCAAAAATAAATTAAAAAAAAAATGAAAATCGCTTGGTCTCTTCTGATGATCTTGAATGCTGCGAAGCTTGATGAGAGGCGAAGATCTTCGTGTGAAGGTAGTAGTTGGGGCAATTCTTAGTCCTCGCAACTCCCGTCAAGTTACAGACCTGGCAGTACCTGACGTACCGCAAATCGGTGCGAGGGCCTTCCAAAGGGCCGCAGGGCTTTTTAGCGTCCTTGTAGGCCATAGCCGTTGGTCCAGGCTCCCTTGGGGGCATCTCGCTGGTTTTTGGGGCGCTAGCTTTGCCTGCGTGAGCCACTTCGAGGTGGTGCAGTTGCTCGCGTATCTCCTCGAGCTCTTGGAGCTTTTTCAACTGCTCCAGCTTCAGAACTTTTCTCTTCTCCTCCTGTTTCTGGTTCTCGTACCATTGGGCCTCTGCTCGGTCGAGATACGCCTGTAAGTTGACGGCCCTCTGCACCTTATCTACGAAGTCCAGCAAGTCTTTACCCCTGATGTCTTCGCGTTCGGCGAAAGCGAGCACCTCCTTGTAGGCTGCTCTTTCCTTGAGAAGGGCCGCCTTGCGATCTCGGCGGCAGGCCCGAGCATTGGCCTCGATCCTGGCCCACTGTTCCTGCAGTGTTGCAGTGTCTGATGGATTGGGCGTGGTGCCTGGAGGCGGAGATGGAGCAGCCTTCTCTTCGAGTGGTGGTGGCTGCGGAGCTTCTATGCCGCGGGGCTTTTCTGTCGACGGCCCTGGCAGTGCCTTGCGAGGAGCGTCTTGTCGGTCTGGAACCGGAGCGGGCAGGATAGCTGCTCGTGGAGCTGGCGAGGCCGTTGTTGTCCTAACGGTGTCTCCTAAGGACCGCAGGAGGTCCAACAGTGTGGTTGGATCGCCGAGCGACGGTGGTATTTCGCTGGCCTGTCCCACAATCAGCTGACTCACGAGCTGACTGAGTCTTCTCAGCAGTTCCGGCGAGATCTCGATGACCGTCTTGGGCTCCTTGGCGGGCAGCATGTTTCTAAAATAGAGATCGTAAAGGTAGTTAGATTTGAGCTCCTGGCCACAGGCGACGAGGAAGAGATTAAGCAGAAGGAAGATCTACAAGATTCGAGAGAGATGCAAGCAGGCAAAAGCGCAGGAAGGAATTCTAATTATTTTCCATTTCTGGGGCGCAAGCGGCGAGGCGAAGTTTCTGCTGGGACCGTCGCTGTTTTCTTGGAACCTCGCGGTCTACCCCTGCGCTTCGGTACTATGGGAGTTATAATTTGCGCTGGAGAGTCATCAGTTACTTCAGTCACCGGTGCGGGGAGCACAATTGGTGAGGGCTCGCTGTTTCTCCTTGGCGGAGTCGGCGGGCCTTGTATCGTGCTATCCACCCCTTGGTCTTCTTGCTCCTCTACTGGGAACTGTTCTTCGTCACGACATGGTTTTAAGTCACATACGGCTACTTTTCCTATGCTAACTCCTTGTTCTGTCTCAAGCTCATAGGAGTTCATCCCTATGCGAGCCGTAACGATAAATGGCCCAGCGTACTTCGGGCTTAGTTTGGCTGCGATAGCTTGAGCTGCAGAGGAAAGTATACGGTTCTTCGCCCATACTTTATCACCCACCTGATATTCGACATCGCGGTGTTTCGCATTATAGTACTTGGCTTGCCGATCTTGAGCGATTTTAGTATTTTCTTGAGCAGTTGCTCGGAAGTCGTCTAATTTTTCCATGCGAGCATGCCAATCTTCTTGCGCAGCTTGTTCTAAGCTTTGCTGGGCAGCTTGCTCTACTTCTCTTCGAGTAGTACCTGGCGGCTCTGGATTTCTTCCATAGTTGAGAAACGCCGGACTAGAGCGTGTTGCTTCATGGATAGCAGTGTTGTATGCAAAAGCGAATTCCGGAATGTGCTCATCCCAAGTAGTATGCTTGGTTTCAATGAAAGCGGCAATCATTGTCTTGATAGTGCGATTAACTCGCTCGGTCGGATTCGATTTAGGCGAATAAGGGGCAATGGTGCCGTGATAAACTCCATGTGCTTCTAAAAAGTTATCGACAAGTTTATTTTTAAAAGGAGTACCATTATCTGATAAGAACCGATCGGGGATACCAAATCTTAAGAAAATTCGCAGATTCAGTTCTCGCTTGATAGTTTTTGCATTGGCCTTCCTTATAGGGATGCATTCGATCCATCTCGTAAATAAGTCGATAAAAATAAGTAGATGTTCGTGTCCCTGGGTTGACCTCGGAAAAGGGCCCGCAGTGTCGCCAGCGACTATCTCCCAGGGTCGTGTAACCACGTGTTTGCCCATAAGCCCTGCAGGAGCGAGTTGCTCTGCTTTGACTTGCTGACAAATGTGGCAATTTCTTACGAAGTGGGCTGTATCCTTATACATATTGGGCCAGTAGTAACGGAGCGCTATTCTCTGATGGGTCTTGAACCTTCCTTGATGTCCAGAGACTGGCTCGTCATGACACTCGGCGAGAATCTGTTCTCGCTGTTCGTGGGGTACTACTAGCTTCCAAGCGTCGTCGTCTTGTCCGAGTAGATAATCTACCGTCGGATCTGGGCGGTAATGGTAGAGTCGGCCACCCACGACCTTCCAGTAGGGATGTGCTTTCGGATCTTTGACGACTTGCTTCGCCTTTTTCAGGTACCAGGGATCCTTGATCGACTCGTCCACTGAAAGCGAGGCTACTACAGCTGTTTCGTCTTCGTCAGTCTCGTACATACGAGAGAGCGCATCGGGTACAACGTTGTCTTTACCTTTTCGGTGAACGATCTCAAAGTCGTAAGACTGGAGACGCAGAGACCAACGACCCAATTTTCCGTTTGGATGTTTCAAGTTCTGTAGCCACACAAGGCTGTGGTGGTCCGTTACTACGGTGAAATGGTAGCCTTCGATGTAAGGTCTAAATTTTTCTATGGACCAAATAACACTGAGGCATTCCCTCTCTGTCACCGACAGCCTGCGCTCCGTAGCAGATAAGACGCGGCTCGCGAAGCAGAGCACGCGGTCTTCTCCCTCAATGCGTTGCAGAAGGACGCTTCCAAGTCCTGTATCGCTGGCATCACATTCTACTATGAATGGAGCGTTGAAGTCGGGCTTTGCTAAAACTGGAGCTGTTGCAATCAGAGCTTTTACTTGCTCAAAAGCTACCTGTTATTCGTCCTTTCACTCGTATTTTACATTTTTGCGAGTGAGTGCGGTGAGCGGTTCGCATAGTGTAGCAAAGTCTTCTAGAAATTTACGGTACCACGAAGCCATTCCAATGAATCTGCGCAGTTGCTTTAAGTTCTTGGGGGCCGGGTACTCGACTATAGGCCGAACTCGTTCCGGATCGGGGCGACAGCCCTCACGATTCACAAGTACGCCTAGGTAACGCACTTCAGACATGCATATTTTTGACTTCTTCCTGTTTGTGGTGAGTCCGGCTTCGTTTATTCGTTTCAAAATTAACGTTAGCCATTTGACATGGCCTGAGAACGTATCGGTTGCAATAATGATATCGTCTAGGTACGCAAAGGCGTACGGTTCCATTTCTGGCGTTATTAGCCGGTCAGCGAGCATCTGAAATGTCGCTGGACCTCCTGCGAGGCCGTATGGCATCCTGACGAATTCAAGTAGTCCAAGTCCAGGTACGGTGAAGGCTGTGATAGGGATGGATCGCTCTGTAAGGGGTATTTGCAGAAACGCTCCCGAGCAATCCAGCGCCGATATATATCTAGCGTGCTGTATTTTCCGCAATATCATATCCATGTAGGGTAGCGGGTAAGCAGCTATTTTTGATACAGCGTTCACTTTTCGGTAGTCGACGCAGAAACGAAAACTGCCGTCAGATTTTCGCACCATAACTACTGGACAAGACCAATTGCTTTTGGATCTTCTAATTATGCCGGCACGGAGCATCTTATGCACTTGCTCGTGCATTTCGTCCTCTAAAATTTTTGAAACAGGGTAATACCGTTGTTTGATAGGACGAGCACTGCCAACGTCGATATCGTGGTGTATCCATCCCGTGCAGCCCAACTGTTCACAGGCAGGATCGGGTAGCAATTCCTCCTCTGACATGGAATTCGAGTTCACCGAGGAGATACTGATCTGCTTGCCCTTGGGTTTTCTGCCAGTCCTATATGCCGTTTCCGGCAGCACCATTTGATCTGCTGGGGGCGGTGGCCTCCACTGACCATCCTCATCGTCTTCTATTTCCTGGGCTCTGTCGAGGAGTTCCTGAGTATTCGTTAAAATCCCATAGTATTTCTTCATCCTCTTTTTAATCTTCGGAAGCATGTTATCGATGACCAGATTAAATTGTTCTTGCTGGCTCCATGGGTTTTCAAAGCGATTCAATATCATGAGGAGAGAGACGATATAGTCTATTACAGGCTCGTCAGCCCCTTGTGTGCGTAGATGAGCCTCGACTACCAGACTCCGCGTATTCCTTCTACACTTGCTGTAATTATTGAGAGCTGCCCTCTTGAAGTCTTGGTACGTTTGCCACGAGGGCCTCAAGGCACAAAATTAACGAAATTCTAGATATTTTTAATTCTTACAATAACAGACAACAATTCACACATGAAGTAGAAACTAATAACTCCATAAGTTTTTTAGATGTCTTAGTAATAAAAGAAAATGATAATATAATTACCGACTGGTACACAAAGCCGACTTTCTCTGGTAGATTCTTAAATTATAAGTCACAACACCCGTTATCTCAAAAAATAGCAATGGTCTACAATGTCATCGATAGAGCGATCAAATTGTCAAATAAGAAATTCCATAATAAAAACATAAACATTGTCAAAAATCTATTGTACTAGAACAGCTACCCGCCGGCCTTCGTGAACAAATATTTGCGAAAACGTTACCTTACATTAGCGATTTTTACGAGTAAACCAGTCATGCATTTAAAGCTAAAAATATTGAAACTGTACCTAAAATATACAGCTACACGAAAAGAATTATCAACAAGGGTAAAGATAAGATAGAAAAAAACAACGAAAATAATGTAGTCTATAAACTTAAATGCAATGACTGTTCTGCAACGTATGTAGGCCAAACTAAACGAAATGTATGTACACGCATCAACGAGCACAAAAAATAGCGTAAAATCCGATCATGTGCAAAATAATAACCACACTTTCAATTTTGAAAATTATAAAATCAAAGACAAAGAAACAAATTTAAATAAAAGATTAATATCCGAAATGATACACATACATTTACAAGAAAACGGTGTGAATAAAAAAGAAGATACACAGCACCTAAGTTCTGTGTACACACACCTAATACATCAAATAAAAACAACAACACACATGACTCATACACCTCCGATATCATAATAGAAAAAAGATGTTCAACGCACACTCGTTCACTCGCTCTCCGCTCTCCGATTGCGCTACCTGTAAAAACATCTCGAATAATGTAAAATCGCATCGGACCAACACACCGCTCTCCGATGATCTCCGAAAATCACAGAGAAGCGAGCTTCTCGATCCTTACTTACTGTCAGCTGTAGGCACATATGAGCAGCGACGCTCACGTAAAAGCCGTGCGGATATCCAACTATTGCGAATTCACCTCGAGTAGCGGAGAGAGACACAACGACCACACGCTCTCCCCTCGCCGCCGCCGGCGCCCGGCGGGGAAACGCAGCCTCAAACTTTCCATCAGCGAGCCTGTCGAGTCCTATAGTTCTTGTAAGCACTTCATATGTCACACAGTCGAAATAATTTTGTACTCTTAAAATTTGCTAATAATAAACCGAATCTCTTCTCAGTTTTCCTGATGAGGGCGACATTGTTCGCCGAAACGTCGAAAGAAAAAATGAATTAAGTTGTTTTTCTTTCGAAACATTACCTGCCCTGGAGAGACCGATAGCAACCGTCAACCCTTCCTTATTTTCTTTGTTTTTACGAATACTCGGCGGAATAACAGTCCGTTTTTACATTTTCTGGACCCGTTTTTTTCTAATATCGATTTTTTAGTTTTGAGATTTCATTTTTTTTTTTATAAAGTTATTGGAAAAGTTAATAGAAGTAAATTGCTCAATATGTATATGAAAGAGAATAAAATTACCTATCTTTTTACCGCGGAAAATAATATTACCGTTCGTCGCTTTTTTATTACACACCATAAAGTGCAATTTTTTGAAATTATTATAACTCGAAAATGAAATGTCAAACCTTAAAAAAAAAAACATGACTATTGACCGTTATTAGAACCATCAACCACTTTAATTTTAAGTCATTTCATGGGGCAGATCCTGAGAAAAACTTAAAAAACTGAAAAAAGTCGTTTTTCTGCGTGACGCGATAACTGGAGTAAAAAAGCATTAATGAAGTTCAAATGTTAGATTTAGTTAGCATTATATAGCACTTTGATCCCTATGTTTGGGTTGTTTACGAAACCAATGAGTTTCAAAGATATTAAGCTTCAAAAATTTTTTATAGCACTGGGTGGCCTAAATCCGCGTTAGGTCACGCAAATCCGTGGCCTAAGTTGCCCTTTCTGGCACCGTGTATATCGCTCTCGCTACGCTCGTGCGTTAACCTCACGCTGCCAGAAAGAGCTGCATAAACCACGGATTTGCGTGACTTAGTGGATTTAACCAAGCAGTGCTATAAAATATTGTACGATACTCGAGTCGTACGAGGCACATTCTGGCACGGGGCCTCACCGGGTCAGAATGTACCTCATAGGACACTTGTATCGTAATGTACTATTTTCTCACCCTGTATACTATGAATCATTTTTTTTACGTGACGCGATAACTGGAGTAAAAAGGTAATAATCAATTTAAAATTTTGGATAGCTTATATAGCATCTTGATGCCTTTCTTTGGGTTGTTTATGCTACCAGTTAGTTTCAAAGATATTAAGCTTCAAAATACAGATGTTTCCCCTGAATCTGATAGCTTATTGCATATAGGATATGTTTTCCTAGTTTTCTCGCCATAAACTTTATTGTTGGCTCTCTCTTTTTCAATCCGCGCTCCGGTCTTTGGTCGCCATTCTTTATCCGAAGAGTGCTGATCTGGGTCCGTACTATCGGTATAAACTACAACTCGGCATTTTCTTTCCTTTGGATTTCCAAAATTTTTGGATTCTGTCGATATTCTCTCCTTATTCGCGGAATCAGCAGATTCTGGAAGTGTTTTCAACTATCCCAGTTTCCTGGCTGTTCTAAATCATAGTACCGTAGCTTCTTTTTCCTGCTGGTCTGCCAACTCATATAATTCTGCATTGGGTCTCTCTGGGTTATCTTCTCCTTCTTCGAGGATAGGATTCCTAGAGAGCGCGTGTGCGTTCCCGTTACGAGTTCCAGATCTGTATACAATGTCGAACTCATAGCCTCTTAGTTTGGTCTTTAGCATGTTGAATCTTAGATCGGGTTTTTTGGTGGCAAAGAAATGTTTTAGGGCTCGTGATCCGTTACTACTGCAAACTTGCATCCTGCAAGGTAGTATCTAAATTGATCTTTAGCGAACACTACGGCTAGCCCCTGTTGAAAATAATCTAATGAATATCCAGCTGGATAATCCAGCCTGGATTTCCAGCTGGATATCCACATGGATTTAGATAGATTCCATGTGGATCCGACATGCATTTCAGCCAGATATTTACATGGATCATGACAAGATCCAGGTGGATTTTTCAGCTGAAAATGCAGCTTAAAATGCAGCTTAAAATAATCGTAAAAAATATAGAAACTTGGAACCTTTCGGTTAGTAGACTCGCGACTTAACCACATCAGAGATGAGTAGAGAGATTGCCGATGCCATGTTAAAAAAGCGTGCCATATTCAATCATGACACCACCATGCGGCGCTCGACCGAACTATACGCATCTAGCAAGCCCCGCCCACTCCGTTTACCCGTCGTCTGCGAAATCGAGCGCGCGCGGCAGATTGATGAGTACCGGGGTTCAAATCTCGGTCACGGAAGATTTTTTTTTTGGTTGTTTTACTTATTGCCTTTTCATCTACGTGTCCAAAATAATAATTATAGCAAATGTAAAATGTTATATTATTTGTTGTTAATAATTTAATGCAAATAATTGAAACTTTTTAATAACTTGGATGTTCAGAAAAATCCAAATTAATTTACTTTATTTAAAAAAATTTACTTTATTTAAATTTAAAAAGAGTTCATAATTTTAAATTCAATAAAAAAAAAATGTCTTGCTTGTTGCTTTCTTAATAAATATATAAACAGTTTTCCCCACCACCTTTGCGGTACTGTTTAAGGCGCGTTGATTTTTTTTATTATACTTTGAATAACTTTATGTGAAAATTTAGTAATGTAATATGATTCAAGGACATGTTTGAATAAAATAACATTACATAATTTTTGCATAATGCAATTCAAAATATAACCGTGGTTTCATCGCCATTAGCCCTACACACCACGGGAGTCGCCTCCATATTCCTCCATCGACTCCACCTACTTCCTTCCTCCACCAACTGGTACACTCGATCGAAGAAAATATCAGTTTAATTTTCTTTTAGTTGCAGAATTTATCTATATACGTTGCATATCTTCCGTTAGAAAGACGTTTACTTATTCAGATAAATTCATCATCTAAATTCATTAAAATAAACTTCAAGTTTAATCCAACGAGTGTATAAAAAAATAATCATAATAATGCCTTGATGCTATTAAGTATTATCACACCATGTCATGCAATAAGACGAATTAATAGTCTCACTGATTATATTATGATTATTTTTGCCTATATAATGCAGTTTTTTCTCTATATAACACATTTATTTTTACTATTTACATGAAATTCTCTACATCTAACATTTACGTAAAATTTGAAAAAAAAACTATTTATATGCAACAAAAATATTTACAACAATCAACTAAGAAAATGAAACAACAAATGGACGATTAAACATGCTTAAGAATATTTAATTTCTGATTTTTACTAACGATATCTTTCTTATTTGATTGCTTTGTGATGCGATTATGTTCACGTGTTTTAGAAAAAATTTTAACTGTCAGTAGAATTTTTAAAGCATGCATTCTGTGTTCATAACAGATATTGTCTTGATCAAACCAACTTTGGAATTTTTGACGAGTGTATGTTTCAACAATTTCTAATAAATGAAATAATAATTTTTTTTGGTGCCATACACTTTCATGGTAAATTTGGAAGGCTTCTAATTGACAGTTCACCACATTCGTGAAAAGTTCAGTTGGTCTAGTCAAGTACATAATTTCTGGTGTGTCTGGATCGGTATGCGAGTACTCTCTGAATCTGATATATTCTTCATTATCTGTAGTTTTAGAGTCAATATTTTTTATAAAAGCCTGTTTGCAATCAGGGCAAGAAAATTTACTCGAACATTTTTTAGCAATATAGCCAGCAAAGAAAGTTATCGCATTCGATTCAAATACATTCCTATCCGTTATTTCCGGCATCTCAGTGGAATCGACATTCATATACAAATCCATAGATTCAGCAGCGTCTATGAGTTCTTGAATTTCATTTAATTCAATTGCTTCGTACTCAAGTAAATCCATGTCGTTGGTAGAAGTTTGAGATTTTTTCAAAGTATTTTCGCTAGTTGAATCAATCAATGATCGCGAATCCTGACAAGTAACGTTTCCTTTCTTACTACTACGAATAAAATCTGTTGACAAAATATGACGAAACGCTAATCTATACATTCTGCAGGTTGGATTAGCATTGAATCCACCTCTTCCACGTAATTTTGAATGAGCGTGTTCGACCGAATCTTGATTGCAAAGGCCTGTTGCTAACTCAAAGTTTGGAAATTCTAATTTTAAATCACTGAAAAGACTAAGCAAAGCTTGTACAGTCAAAGGCAAGCCAACGAAGCATGGTGGTTTCGAAACATTTTTCCCTGTTCGTGGCACGACCCATTCTTTCGACCAGGGAACAAAATGTTCAAGGCGCTGCTGAATTTCAGGATTCCTATCTGATAATGGACGTTTTAGGGGATTTAAAGAGTTCAAATATAATGAATTACAGCCATCTATGACCGAATTAAGCGTTTCAACAAAATCAGCTGAAGCTTGCCAAGTCGGCGATGACATTAGTCCATTTGGATCTTTACCTGCGACTCTAATAGCGCTTGCCATTCGTCGGCTTAGCAATTGAAAAGCTAATTTAACTTTCATAGCATCAAAACTATTGGGGTTGAAGTGATTTTCACTGAGGTGTCCTAATAGATTTGATGTTCCATGACTTCTGTCAAGTTCCCATGTTTGAATTAAATCTGTGAAACTAATAATTACATTGCCATTTACGCTAATTTTATCATGGGATCTTAACTGAGCAAGTAGACGTTTGATAAGGTGAGGCCAATCAAAAGTTGCGAAATATTTACTTCCATTGTAATAAAAATATGGCATATCTATAGTGACATTTAAAAGTTTAAACAACTTTTGGTTGCTGCTACCTTGATCACAAACGATCATTCGAACGTCTGCATCAATTTTTTTTTAATTCACTCAAAAGCAAATGAATAATTTCAAGAAGTTCTTCAGCGGTTGCGCCATTTTCATTAAAACCGAAAGCTAGTAATTGACGCCATGGATTCTTAGCATTTATACTATCCAAACAAAATAATAATGCATGCTTAGCAACTGCCCTGCCTCTACACGTAATACCCATATCAACTAACCCTTCAATTATGTCATACTTCTTGGAATATTCTTCATATGCTTTTATCGATATTTCATCAAATTTCAGCGCACATACTCGTTCTTCTTTAGGTAAATCGTTTAAATTTTCTTTTAGACGTTCAAAAATGATTTTATTTACTCCCGGAACAACATCGTATTCTGAAACCCATTTTCTAACAGTTGATTCTGAAGGCAAAGCTAACCCCGCATTTCTTAAACGAGTATAACACGCTGCAGAATGATAATACATCTGTTTAGCTAAATCTTTTTCGTCTTTTGCGTAAGGACGTTTTGGTTTATGTAATTGCAACCTTATCATTGTTTGAGAAGTACTACTGATTTCTTTATTTGCTAAGAAATCACTGCCACTAATGCGTTTACTTTTATTTACTGCTTTCAATTTCTTACGCAAATGACAATTTTTCATTTTTTCTGCCTTTAAACATTGCTGCAACTGCTTCATTTTTATTGTCAAAGAATTTACTAATTTTTGTTTGGAACGAGCATACAATTTACAACAACGAGAAGTTTTTGTTTTTGTGAGTGAAGCACTTGCTTGTGTAAAAGGCGTATTTAAACTAGATAAATTATAATCATTCCTTAAATAGCTCAGATCACTATCCTTCTCGCCAATTGTACAAAAAGATTGCTGACCTGAAGGATAAGTAACCTTAACTATTGACGGGTTGAATATTAGCTCGTCCTCGTCACAGTTGACGTCCATACTGCAATGCTCAGCCAAATGCTCCTGAAAATCGCTTTCTGTACTTATCTGATTTTGCTGCTGAAGGGTCCGCTGTTGTTCCTGTTGTACCTCCTGTGCCTGCATCTCCTGGTGGTGGTGAGGCTGAGGTACCTGCCGTTGCTGTTCGGCACGTGCGTTCTCTTGCTGCTGTTGCGAAGGGTTGTAATGCAGTTGCTGCTGTTCATCCTGCTGCTGTTGTTGTTCCGGGTGGTCATCCTGCTGCTGTTGTTGTTGCGGGTGGTCATCCTGCTGCTGTTGTTGCTGCTGTACATCCTGCTGCTGTTGTTGTTGCGGGTGGTCATCTTGCTGCTGCTGTTGCGGGTCGTTATTCTGCTGGTCCTGTTGCTCGTAAGCCTCTTCTTGCTGTATCTGCTGCTCATATACAGTCCAGTGGAGAGGATTTCGATTGCGCCGCATCCTGGTTTTAGTGCCGTCCATAAAATCCTCATCTTGAAAATGTCGATTACACAGACCAGCTGTTCTTATCGACGAAGAAGACCAGTTAGAGAGCAGACGATTCCCTACACAATACACCGAAACAAAATGAATTTGCTTTAGTCTTGCTCTCTTTCATGAAATGTTACACATTCCAACATGTGTTTTATTACTATCTCACGTGCCCGCGCTTACTTAAAAAAGAAATATTTTATTAAAAAATACGTCAGCACATCGAAGGAAGGCGAGCTAAAGCAAGGGTATTATCCAAAACTAAAACATTTTAAGCTACCTACTCTACACTCCGTTAATTTAAAGATCATAATTTATTTTTAAAAAATACATTGGTAAATCAAAGGAAGGCGAGCGAAAGCGAAGACAATATCTAAAATCAAAAACCCTTCATCCACCTATATCTCGCGCCGTGAGTTTATATGAGAAAATATTACGTACAAAATATGTGGGCACATGAGGGAAAGGTGACCAAAACGATGATTAATTTTAAACCAAGCATCTCACCTCAAACGACACAAATTTTATATGTATGCAATTAAAAATTATAAAATTTCATGTAATTTACAAAACCTCCATCTTTCTTACTCGCCGCAAATTTCCAAAATATAAAATTTTTTAATACTTTCAAGCTAAAGCAAAGCTTACTGGCAGAAGCTGAAGAGCAGAACATTTCTATATATTTATGGTGTACCATACTTAACATTTAGTAACAAAATTTTCCACATTAAATTTTCGCATATTAGCAGAACGGTTAAACAGAATTTATTTCATCTTTTCATTTACAATATTATAGAAACCGCCTTCTATAAAGACAAATTCAGTAAATAAAGAAGAGTAAGATTGAAATTGCCGTATTAATCCCACAATTAATTAAAAATTAAAAATCAGCCGAATATTTTACGCTACGGAGAAATTTGAAAATTACACCTTTCACATGCTATTATTATTGTGGTATGATACGATTTATCCATCGCGCGAGACATTGAATAGGCACTATTTTTGTTATTATAAAAAACTGTTTAAGAATTGAAATAAGGTAATTTTTATGTTTGTTCAGTACATGAGTACTTTCAATGCAGATAAAATTATCACGTCACATCATTTTTAAAAAATACCTAGAATTTTGAAATATAAATTTTCATCAAGTTGATTAAAGGTTACGCCCAAAATAGCTAAGGAACATACATTCTGGAAAAGTCTTCAATGCTTTCAATAAATATTACTACATTTATTGCTTTCTTATTGAAACTGACGGTGCGGGGAATAAATTAAATATTTTTACTTTCACGTAATATTTTAATTTCTCTCGCCTTCCCTCTAAATACTGACGTACTGATTACATAAATTATTTCATAAAAACACGCTGTACGTGGGGTACGTGGGTTACGAATTTTAATTTTTACAAGATATTACTGTTGCTTCGCTCGCCTTCCATCAATGTACCGACGTTATTAAAAAAATATATAATCATCTTTTACTTAAGTACACGTGCTGTATTTCAAATGCATATTTTCTCATGAAACTCGTCGTGCGTGCATGGATTGAATTTATTAATTCTTTTATAAAATTCTTGTATTCGCTTGGCTTCCTTCGTGTGCAGACGTGTTAAAACAAATAATAAAAAGAAAGGTAATTTTATTCGTTTTCAGGTACATATTAAGCAATGTACTTTCTTAATTTTTTTTAATAACTTTATGAGGAAAAACTGATATCTCAAAAGTAAAAAATTGCAGCAAAAAACGGGTTCATAAAATGTAAAAACCGACTGTTATCTCGCTATGTACTAGTGAAAACAAAGAAAATGTGCTAATCTTCGCGGTGAAAATATAAATGTACTAGTCTTCGTGACGAAAGTTAAAACGTGTCGAAATGTATTATTCTTTGGGAAGAGCCATATTTCTTTGATTACGTTAAACATAATTAATCGAATAGCCTCTATCTAACAATAAGAAGCCACAACCCTTTGAATAAGACAATTTTTGCTTCCTTTTTAAGGAAGCCTTGTATTAGTAATTTTCAGAATTTGTGTAAAAACATGTAGGAAATCTGTTTTGATGCATTTTAAGTCGAAAAATAGTGTTTTTAGAAAATTTACGTATGGATGTATGTGTGTGTGTGTGTGTGTGTGTGTGTGTGTGTGTGTGTGTGTGTGCGCGTGTGTGTGTGTGTGTGCATTCGTTCGTATCGCCTGTAGCTTAGCTTTTACTCACTGGATTTTAATCCAATAAGTCTCATTTTACAGCAAAAAATAATATATTTTGCACTTACTGTGACACAGTATAACTATACGTAATGTCACAATTGCTTGTGTCGCAAAGATTTTAAATTGTTTGGGCTTCTAATAAAATGTACTAGTCGCGCTACGCGACTAGCGACGATGTACTGCAGTAGATAAACAAAGTCGCGATGTCATAAAATCAAGTCAATATCGGAAATCATACGTATCTGCATACATATCAGCGAATACACATGCATAGGCACATTTCGATTTGACCATTAAGATACTTTAATACTGCAATTCTCATAAACATTGTCCAACAGCAAATGCAACGATTCACTTACCAGAGTTTTCAATCCATACTTGTTGTCTTTGTGCGTCCATTGGAAAGCGAAATAAGCGATGGCCAGTGAGTTTTCCATTGTTGCAGTTAACGTATTTACATACGTCGTACACTGTCACTTGCCTGGCCATTGTGAAATTTCACTGCACGTAATAATATGCACGAAAGAGCACAAGAAAAGATACACAAATATTCGGTAAAAACATGAGAAAACGCATCGATCGTGGAATCTCGCGATGACGATATCAACACGACTGACAGTTGAAAACAAATGCTCCTCATCTCGCGCGCGAACTCGCTGCAGTCGACCCTATTCCGCGAATTAGCTTTTCGGCGAATATTATTTCCGAATTATTGAATTATTAAAAACTGTTCAGCACAACGTTGTTGAGAATACAATGTTTTCCCACTATAATTGTACTCGGCATATAACAGTAATAATTTCATAAAAAAGATAGATGATACTTACCTGCAAATTTATTTATTATTTTAACAATTATATGTATTAGCAAAACAAAATAAAAATCAATTTATAATGTCAAACGTGCAGCTAAGCTCCAAGTCTAACGAAAAATAAATCGTAATCTTCTAATAATTTTAATAATTTATTAACAAACATTAAAAAATAAGCCAAATATAAATTATACTTTGGGTTTTTATTTGCATGAAAATTTGAACAAAATGATATAACATAGTTTACTTAATTGTTGTAATTTTTTCATTTTTATTTAATAATAAGAAAAATTACAACAATAAATAAGACAAAAAAAAAAAATTTTTAGTGGATTTGAACCCTGGCAAAACGGTACGCGCGCCTTCGAGCGCGCGCGCCTTAACCAGCACAGCCATCGTCAACATGCCAGATGAAAAATTAAAACTTGCATATGATCATCGGCCCCACTTGGGGGCTTAGGGTTTGTTATTATAGAGTTTGGGGTTATTCATGTTAATACGGTTATTAAATAATAGTTTTTATTCAATTTCTTGTTGTGCGTTTGCTTTAACGCATACAAGACCGCCGGCACCACGGAAGCTCCGCCGCTCGCTCCGTCGCTCGCTCCGCCGGGACATGCGTATTACCCCCTCTCCGCCGCTACCGCTAGATGCGTATAGTTCGGGCGAAGAACCGCGAGGCGGCGGTAGTTTACGACTGCATGTTGCCTGGCACGCTTTGCCCCATGCTCATCGGCAATCTCTCTACTCATCTCTGACCACATAGCTAACTCATCACTTACTATAAAATCTCATAATGTAACATACGTGGTAACCATATTCTTAACATAACGTTGCATTGAATTGTGTTAACTGATATGTAAAATTTATCTTTTTAGGCTTGCGACTGAGCACGTTGACAATTTTCGTGAAAAATTGACAGAACTTCCTGTACCTCAATGGAAAAAGTTTTCTTAAGACTTTAAAGGCTTATGTCCGATGTATTTTTTTCTGCTGGATTCAAATTTAGCAGCTTTTTTGACTACTTGGAGTATGTTTTCGGCACATACACCTACGTAACTCTGTAATTTTATTTTTCTGCCACTGATTATGAGTATCAACTACTATTTAAATACCCAATAGCGAAAAATCAAATATGAGGAAAAACGCGAAAAAATCCCTTTTTAAGAGTCTGAAAAATGAGTAAAAATAAATCGTGGGGCTCGTGAAGTATGTATTGTTTGTATGTACTTTCCGAGTCGTCGTATTTTCTGTCTGGCACGGACTGCTGATAGTCCCCAGGGTCTTCTCTTTCGTTTGGGATATAGTCCGGTTTACAATAAACGTAGTGTACTTCAGGGTATACATAACCTTTGTGAAACATCTTGATTCTAGCCTTCTCATACTCTAGTGCAGTGTTAAATGCTGCTGTCAATGTTTGTGGTGCTGTGTCCGTGATACCTGTTCGCCAACTGTCAGGTTGGCCATTAACGAAAGATTCCAGCGCTAGCAACTCAAGCTAAGCCCTTTGGTCCACTGCAGCTTTTGCTGCTGTCAGTCCTTCTTTTATAGCTGAAATTACGTTATTTATCAAGGCGTTCAGCCGTCCGTAGTATTGCCGGACATCCTTGTCTTTCCTCATTGTAACTGCTCGGATTTCGTTTCAATAATAACCATATGATCTTCAAGGAGCAAAACAATCTCTGAGATGGTTCTTGAGGGCGGCTAACGACTGGAAAGTATTACTCTCCAGCGATTGCCTCACTTTGCCCTTTAATCTGGATATCACAAACCTTAAAAATTAAGGTTCTTGTTCAACTGGGAGTAATGTAAAACCATTTTCCACATCATGTATGAACTCTTTTAGATTCATGTTAGTCCCATCATACATACTTTGGTATGTGCATTACCGCTCTTAAGATATTTTGTGTCTGACTAGCCTCTTAAACGCTGCGGGACACGTCCCGATTTTGTCGATCTCGTTCTCCTTGATGGACACGGTAAACATTGACGAGAGCAACTACCCTCTTGTTGATTTTCTCTACAGCCAGGATGTCCTCCCGAGTCTGATTTAATTCTTGTGACATTGTAACTATCTGTACAAATACTTCTAAATATGAAAAAATTTTTTCTAAATTTCAACTAAATTTCGACTTATTTTTTACTTACTTCTAAATTTAATGTGGATATCTGGCTCATATTGAGTAAAAAACGGATTATTTTATTATAAAGCAGAAATAGATTCATCAGCTATCAATGCTTACATCAACAAGTGCACGTAATCAGATTCTACATTTCTTTATACAAAAATTTATATTCGACATAAAATTGAAAATTTAAGTTTACTTTTTTTTTAAAAAGTGTAATTTAGCGAATTTGGCCTTCGAAATGTTTCGGGTGTCTTAATTACGTTTAGTTTTTAATAAAATTACACAACGTTGTTTATTTTAATATTAACAACAAAAGCTAGCTTAGTTTTATGTGAATGTTTTAGTCTGTATCAAATGCTTATTAAAAATAATATGAAAAACATTAAATTTATGCTATTTTTTAAGTTTTTTTTGCAATTAAATTTTATTTTGTTTGAATAATCGAATAAATTTTATACAACAATTTAAGCCAAATGTTTAATATTTGGTACTAAGAAGTGAAAAAGATGTATTCAAATAACTTTGGATTAAATATGAGACGCATGGAATGTTTTGAATATGTATTGTTTTTTTATAAAATAAGAGAAATATTGTTCTTTAACTTCACATATGGGTGATTCTGCCGTAACTGGCTCAAAACGGGCACACAAAAAAAAAAAAAAATTAAAAAAAAATCAAATCGACTATTTTTAACTTGCCGGGCGGTTATTTTAACTGAAATTACATACAAAACAAGTCCCTAAAGCTAAACCACAACATATTACTTTTATAACAAGTTATGTGAAGAATCCATATTTGACTAGGTTACGGAACTGACATTTTTGTAATTCGCGCTACTAAAACTCCAGTAAATTTTAATTTAACTTGGTAAAAAAAAAATTAAATCGTCTAAGATATATATATCTATCTATCTATCTATATGTATATGTATATTCACTCAATATTTGACAGCCTGTTCGTTTATTCACGAAGATCGCAATATCGTTAAATGACGAATTATTTAAAAAAAATTAGACTCTTATTAGACGTTTCCTTGTAACTGGAGCCATTTAAATACTAAAAAAGCAATGATTAGGACATTATTAATGTATTAATGACACTTACTGTATTATGTGTTACGGAACTGACGGTTACGGAATTGACATTTAGGCGTTTATCAGCTCGCATAGCCTAGCGTAATTATTATAAACAATTCTTTGCACATATATTCGAAAATACTTACTATTTACTCGAGAAAAACGCCCTATATGTTTAAATACATTGTTGCTAAGTAGTAGTTTACTAGCGTCACGGAACTGACAGGTTGTGCTTTTTTTCGAAATTTCTGATGAAAAATCAGCTCGCACTTCCACAATTTTGAATTTTGGAACCATTCAACGGTTGGATTTCATAAATAGTAGTATATAGTTTGAAATTTTACCGATAGGCGGCGCTATATGACACACTAGAACGCTTTTAACATAAGGTAATGTAGAGGGTACCTTTTTAATGCAAAAACGGGCGTCAAAGAGTAAGCGCCCAGCTTTAATATTAAATAATTAATTTTAATCCCAAAACCATGAAAAATATATTGAAATAGGTCTATAGTTCATACTATATATGATGGAATTTTTTTTACATGTCGTATTTTTATCTGCATCGACCTTTTAGATTGAAATCCGTGTTGGAGACAGGTTACGGAATTGACATTTGAGGCCTATTATATTGCGTAGTTTTAAATATAAGCCTGCAAACTCGGTTTAACTATTGGTAAATATAGTTAGTTATGCCAGACATATATAAAACCGCTTGTGCGATTTTTTTTTCAAATGTGTAAACGCCTGGGAAGCAGGCGCGCAGAATGAGCCAGTTACGGCAGAATCACTCATATACTATAGTATGAAAGGACTTAAAAATTTTACAAAATTTTCAAATTTTAATATCCAATATGGTGTAAAAATTTTGAATTGTTTGGCTGTAGGAAAAAGTTACCAAAATTGTCGGAGCTCCACCTTAAGTTTCTTCTAAAAATTTCTAAATTCTAGTCTAATTATTCTTTATTTTTAAAACTTCAAAATTCTAGAAATTGTTACTAAGTAACAATGGCTACTTCCTCACAAGGGATGCTATTTTGTAAAGACCGTATTTTGTAGGGATACGGGCTGTGCGAGTTCTATTAATTATTTTGGGAACCAACCGTTGGCTCAAGAGCCTTATGTTAGTGAGTGGTCTAGAGAGAGTTAGACGCGTCCCGATTTAGGTGATCCGGGTGACAGGTTGACGTGTGTTCTTATTGGTTGTCACGCTCTTAAGTGTGGACGCTAGTCTGTCCGTACTTTATCTGGTGCGGACATAATTATCTGAGCGGACTGCTTTAGTCGTGCGGCTGCTCTGATGTCTTGTAATCCTTACCTTACTGATAATTACATTGTTGGCTTTGTAGGTTAATTTGATATTTATAATAATTATGAAATAAATATACACTTGGGGTTCATTTATATTGTTATGTTTTGATTTATTGGCCTCGGACCGGAGCACTTCACTTCACGGACAGTTTTGATGTTACAGTGTTTAGTTTAACTTTTTATGTGGTTCGCTTAGCTCATTACATTATTTATTTACTATGATGTTATTTGGATATTTCTATTATGATACATTGACGACTTACAATTATAGTCGTTATCTCGCACGTTGGATAACGTAGTCTTCTTCTTGGTATGGCGGATGCTGACTATTCTATTCTACACGATTTCTTGTGGCAAGTTATACGAACTTATCTAAGCTGTGTTTTCCACTAACGCCAGATGTATTGACAGACCCTTTTCTACCAGGCACAGGACTCTCGACTAGATAGTGAAGAGATCTACTCTCGTATCGTACACAGAGTTTGAGTGGTTTCTACGCACTTAATAGACGACGCATACAGATAGACAGCACTCATATTTACTAACCAGGTACAGTCAGTGATAGTAGCTGGACTCGTCTAAAAAGGCACTGCGTGGATCGGCTCCGGGGTTTTTAATGCCTCGATGTCGATGCAAGCAGTTGTGAAATTAAGATAGGAAAGATCGCGGTAAACCAATCAGCATTCGCCACACTAAGGATTGACGCGTACGCTTTATAGTCCTGGTTCGCGCGCAAGGAGTGCTGACACAGAGGTCAAAACACTCGCTCTGTTATCAGCGTGCGAAAGGTGTTGCAATTAAGTTGCTCGGTTTCGGGATGTTAGTCGATGCATTGTCTGCGTGTATGCATGGTTGCAGTCACGTAAGCGTCAGTCGTAATTGCATATTTGGCTTAGCAACAATTTGGCTTCATGAGAGAGATTGGTACGAAGGATGCTCTGAACTATTTAACCAACATACTTTATAATAATATCGATAAGAGTAAGCCTGCGATAATAACTTTTCTTGACCTTGCAAAGGCTTTCGATACCGTTGACCACAGTATACTACTGGCCAAACTATATCGTACTGGAATCAGGGGTCAAGCGCTGGATCTCCTTTCCAGCTATCTAAATGACAGATATCAAGTAGTCAAAATTGATGGTAATGAAAGCGATAGAATGTTAGTTAACACAGGTGTTCCACAAGGAACAAACTTAGGACCGCTACTTTATATCTTGTACATAAATGATATGTTGAGGGAGATCCACCATGAGTCCATAATTTTGTATGCAGATGATACTGCAATTATAGCTACTGGTGATGACTAGATAGAAGCCCAAGTTACCATGAACAATTCCCTACGTCTGATTGCTGAGTGGCTGGCAGTAAACAAGTTGTCCTTTAAATGTAGGAAAAACAGTGTGCATGACTTTTGGAAGCGTACCAGCTCAGATATATGTCAAAATCTTCGATAAAAGTATAACTATGGTTGACATTTTCAAATATCTAGGAGTTATTTTTGATAGCAATCTAAAGTGGAATAACCACATGTAATATATAATTGAAAAAACCAAATACCTAGTATACATTTTCTACAAAATCTAAATCTATGCCCATAATGACGCTTAGAATGATATACTACGCATTTTTTCATAGTATCATAACCTACGGTAACATAGCCTGGGGTGGAGCTTACAGAAATAGTCATGACCAAGTCCAAAAATTACAAAACAAAATTCTAACTAGCACGCCACGCACGGCCTTACGGCCGCGGTGGCATGCCGCCTTGCATCGAATCGCAATGCAAGGCACGCAAAACGCTCGCGCTTCGCGTTTTGCGCATAAGGCACGACCGCTGACGCTCGTGCTTCGCGCTCGCCATGCACCCCGACGCTCGCCATGCGCACCAACACTCGCGCTTAGCGCTCGCCATATCATCCGATGCTCGCGCTGCGCGCTCGCTGCCTGCCCTTACTACTCTAATTATTAGAAAACAAAAATCAATGAAAAAACATTGATTTTTCATCTTTTTTCGTATACAATTAAAAAATGTGTTGGTCATACATAGCTTGAACGTTTTTAAAATTATTTTAGTTTTTGACTTATGATTTTCAATATTGTTGATTTTCGAATAGACATTCATATAAATTTTAACATGTATTCTCTTATTGCAACGAAATAATTAAAAATCCTTTTTTATTCCGTAAGATTAAAAAAACTTATCTTTTTATAGTACTTGAATTTAAATTATAGACGCGAAATTTCATAAGGTGGCCAAATTTGGAACTATCCTATTGGTGGAAAATACATTGATTTATATGTAAGCTGTGACGTCACGCTTAACTAACCGAATTCCATCCCATTCCTAAAGTCGTGAATTTTGTGCATGAAATGACTTAAAATTTAAGTGGTATATAGTTCTACTTACCTTCAATAATCATATATTTTTTTAGAATGATTCGCTATTTAGTTTTTGAGTTATAACGATTTAAAAAAATTGCACTGTATGGTGTATAATAAAAGAACGACAAACGATAATATAAAATTTTCACGGTAAAAACATAGGCAATTTTATTCTCTTTCAGGTACATATTAAGCAATTTACTTTTATTAACTTTTCCGATAACTTTGTTGGCAAAAACTGAAATCTCAAAACTAAAAAATCACTATAAAAAACGCGTATATAAATTGTAAAAACGGACTTTCGTCCCACTATCTTCTAGCAAAAACAAAGAAAATGAGACTTGGTGGGTTAAAATCCACCAAGTAGAAGCTGAGAAACAGGCGTATACATACGCACACACACACACACACACACACACACATACATCCGTACGGACATTTTCTAAAAACACCATTTTTCGACTAAAAATTCATCAAAACACACTTCCCACATGTTTTTACACAAACTCCAAAAATTACTATTACAAGGCTTCCTTAGGAAGGAAGAAAAAAGGATTTGTTCGCTATCGCCCGAGCGAATTACAATGTTAATGCATACATACGCGACGCACTATATTCGCAGGAACGATGCATACCAAAAACAAACAAAATGAATTTAATTTCCCCTTTTTGTACGGGTAAATTATAATTTTTCACGAGTGAAATGGTTCGCGTACACGACGCACGAAGGTTTTGAGAGAGCTTACTGCTCGGCTTCTCGCACAGACTGTCGAGAGTAAGGGAACGCTTACGACACAATGACTTGGCATCTCGTTATTGTATGTGAGAACGCGCAACACGCGAATGCGCTCACCTGACTATACCCCTCCCGGACGCCTACTTCTAGTACGGGAGATGCAAACGAGGAGCCGCCTAGCGGCGGCGGCTCGAAACGAAACGCTCGAATACGAGTCGCTCTACATACTATGAACACAGTTTCTGCGCAGAATCGGCTGGAAATACTGGCAAAGGTGGAGAGACGCTAATTTGATGTTAAGGGGACCTAACCACCTTAAATTGTCAAAAAGTAAAAAATCGGATTTTATTTTTATATTAACCTTAAGTTTTTTAAAAAATGTCTAAAACAAACATGTAAACTCAAAAAACTATAGAGAACAAAAGACAATTTTTATATGTACCAAATACTAGGCGCAACATGTCTCCGAAGGCCAAAATTCACAATTTTTATTTTTTCACTCACCGTACACTTACTTTAGTTATAGACATCGAAGAGCACTAAAACTCTACAAACATGTTTTAAATACGCATAGTATTTGGTATATATAAAACTTGTCTTTTGTTCTCTATAGTTTGTTTGAGTTTATATAATTATTCAATATATTTTTTAAACAATTTAAAATTAGTATAAAAATAGAATCCAATGTTTAACTTTTTGACAATTTAAGGTGGTTAGGTCCCCTGTTATAGGTTAGGATAACCCCCAGTCGGGAAAATTATGAGAAATGCTTAAAAAAACGGGAAAAAACGGTTTTTTGAAAAGTGGCAGGGTCAAATCACTATGCCGACAGGATTTTTGGGTATTTTTCTAAGTTTTTTGTGATAACACATCGATTCCTGAGCCTGGAGCGGGGTTCCAAGCACTTTGGGAAATAAGGACCAGTCTAATATGTGTGTGTGTGTGTGTATTTTTTATTTATTTTTATTTATTTAGACCATATACATATGTCTTATAAAAAGACATCCTATAGAGACAAACTTAGTTGTCTGTACATAGGGATGGTACATAAAAAAAAACTTAGAATCTAAACTTAAGAAAACTAAATAAGTACAGGAAGATGTCGAGCCAATCTTCCTGATAACAGTTTAAATATTAACGCAAAAGTTAACTAACAGTACAAAATAAATCTCTCTTTGATCAATCAATATTTATCTCTTATAAATACTTTTAGTCTCTTCTTAATCGCGACTTTGCTGATCACAAGTGCTTTCAGATCATTTGTTAGCAAGTTGAAAATATTTAACGCAACAAAGTAGCTATTTTTTTTGCTTATAGCTTTATCAATTATTGGCAATTGAAGACTCTTATTTCTAGTATTGCTTTTGCTATTTATATATTTATTTCTTAACGTAGCATAATGATAAGATATAGCTTCTAAATGGAATAATTGCTTTACTGTAAGTGGAGGGTCTTGACGCTGAAAATTATTTTTGTTTATAATTTTCAATATTTTCCTCTGAATACCCTGTATTAGATAAACACAATTATTGTACGCTCTACCCCAAGCAATTATGCCATAATTTACTAAACTTTGGTAAAAAGCATAGTATATCATAGTTAATGTTTTATAGTCCATTATATTCCTAATTTTGGCAAAGATAAAAACTAAGTATTTTGTTTTTTTAACCAAATAATTTACATGTTTATCCCATTTCATGTTATAATCAAAAATTAGACCTAGATATTTATAACTTTCTACTCTTTTTATTGTATTATTGCCTATCTCAATATTAAGTGAGACAGGAACACTATGGCAGTAGCTACCATAAGCAATATATACAGTTTTATTAACATTTAAAGATAATTTATTTACAGCAAGCCACTTTGCGACTTCCCTAAGATATTTGTTCATTTTCTCTTGAGCTGACTCCCACGTGTTATCACTAGCAATGATAACGGTGTCGTCAGCATAAGAAACGACAGTATCATCTTGCATACCTCTCAGTAGGTCATTAACGTATAAAATAAAAAATAACGGTCCTAGTATGGTCCCTTGGGGAACTCCGATGGGTATATCTTTGTATTCACTTTTCAAATTCTTTATTTTAACGCATTGTTTCCTACCAGAGAGGTAGCTGTTTATTAAATTTAAGGCACTGCCTCTTATTCCATAACTCTCTAGTTTATCCAATAGGTTTTTGTGATCTACCGTATCAAAGGCTTTAGCTAAGTCTAAGAAAGTAGTTATAATTGGTTTCGATTTGTCGATTTTTTTATATATTATGTCTGAGATATAATTTAACGCATCCGTTGTGCCTCTATTTTTAACAAAACCAAATTGTTTTTCCGATATGATATTGCATTCCATTAGAAATAAATACAACCTATTATACAAGATTTTCTCAAATATCTTTGCTAAGTTCGATATTAGTGATATTGGCCTATAGTTAGTCATACATGACCTGTCACCAGCTTTGTAAATAGGAACTATGTCAGCTTGTTTTAGAGCAGATGGCCAGGAGGCTTGTTGTATAGACGTATTAAAAATATGTTCTAATGGTTTATCTATATAGTTAACTAGAAATTTGATCGTTTTTGCATTGATATTATCAACACCTCCAGTCTTGTTTTTCAATGTATCTATAGTTTTTCAAATCTCAACACAATTAGTAGGATATATAAAGATTGATTTGCCATTTTTATCTGGTAATTTAAGTTGATCTGTATCTAAGTTAGGAATTTGATTACTTAAGTCTAATCCTATTTTGCAAAAATAATCATTCATGTGGTTAGCAATAACAAATTCGTCTTCAATTTTTTGGCTGTTTATAACTAAGTAATCAGGTGACTTGTTTTGTTGCATATTTTTATTAAGTTTAGTATTAATAGTATTCCATAGCTGTCTTGGATTGTTACTAATTTTTTTTATTTCATTATTCTCAAATTTGTATTTCGCATCTTTAATGACTCTATTTAAAATTTTTTCGTAATTTTTATATTCATTTTTTAATTCCAAATTAGTTGGGTTCAATTTCCACAATTTATACAAATTTTCTTTAGTTTGACACGAGACTTGGATTGCTTTAGTTATCCGCTTTTTTCTTGGCAGTGCTTCTTTAATTTTTTTCTTTAATTTTTTGGAATATGTAGCTAACTCAAGACAACTATGTATCATTTGAATAAGTTCATTTACTGCATCATTTGGATCCTGTTTTGTCAGTACTATCTGCCAGTCAAAATTTTCAGCTATGTTTTTTAACTTTTTATAGTTTATGCATTTGTTAACTGTTTCACTTGCTTTGTGTATCTTAATCTGATCTATATTTATGAATAACGGGTAGCGATCGTTAAACGGTGTATTTAATTCAAAAGATTCAATTTCTATATTCTTAGTTCTAGCGAAACAGTTATCAATGCACGTTCCCTTCTCATTATTTAAGGATGGCCGCGTAATTCCTCTGAAGTACGGTACATATTCACGTTCAAGATAATTAATTACAAATTCCTGACTAATTGATTTGTCGCTAGTTTCTAGATTTGCTACATTATTTTCTAGTATATCAATATTGAAATCTCCAAATATACAGTGATTTTTAACATTCCTATGTCTTACCAAGAATTTTTTTACACTATTGACAAATTCAGACTTTGGTATGTCATGACATCTGTACATAGCAGAAATTCTAATGGATTCACCTGTCATAAGTTTTATATCAGTACTTACAATACTCAATCTATCAACAACCTCAATTTTATCATTACTATATATGTTATTTTTTATATAAACTAAGACGCCATCAGCCTTATTAATTTTACTTTCATTATAACAAGTTTTGTAGCCTTGCAGTTGATAATATTGAGTGTATTGTAAGTTCCAAGTTTCAGTACATACAATTATACACGGCTTTCTTTCTAGAGACTCAATAAACACTTCTAGTTTTACAAAATTTGCATTTAAGCTTCTTATGTTTACGCATAAAATAAAGTTCTTCTTTGTCATTAATGACTTATTGAGTTCTTTTAGATTTTCAACTTCACATTCAAACTTACCTATGTCCTCAGTGCTGATATCTTGATCCATTGTTATGTCTTACTTCTTAGTCTGTCTGCTATATTATTATTCAATGACTGAAGTGACAATGCCGAAATACCAGAAGTTTTAGCTACCATACCTTTCGCTGACGTTCCTACTTTGCCGATATATCTTGGCAAAGTAGGTTTCATCGTATAGTCGGTATAATCAATATACTTCCTTATCTTGGATCCTGATCTTGGATATATATACACACACACTTTATCACACTATTCCATGTAATAATAAGGGAGATGATGTATAAATAATGAAAAATATATGTTTATATTTAAAAACATTATCTCTATTTTAAAAAATTAATTCATCTAATCAACTGTATCAACGCCCCCTTCATTCAAATAGTTTACATTTTTTCTAAGTACCCATGCGCAACGCTATGACATTTTGCAAAGCACAGTTTTTGACCCATCCTTCACGATGGTATACGCATACTTCAGGCCGTCGAAATCCTGGAGTATGCAGCGATAGACAATGCATGTCTTCTAAATTGTAAATATCATCTACATACCGCTCTAAAATTCTCTTTTTATTCAATCCTTAACATTATACTTTATTCGAACATTATCTCCTCCAATCATTCAAGCTCTTTAGTTACGCTTCAGTCAACTGTTTTCCCTAGCTTCTTCTCTTGATAATTGATCCCATGCACAAGGTGATTAAAACACATACACTCTTGGTATTAAAAGACCATCGACGTCGACTGCAGCAATTTCTTTAATTATAATATTATTTTCATATTTAAAGCACTGGATATCCACAATCAACTCCATAACTGTAAGTCTAAAGAAGCATGAAAAAAACCATTATTTTTTAAAAGATTTTTTTTTTCATAAAATTCATAATAATAAAAAGTTGAAAATTATACTGGTTGACAACGAGCCATCACTCTGCACTAGACACTATACACTAAATGCACAAATTGGATCAGACGAGCGAGCTGCAGCCGATTTTATAGGCAAAGATCAAGGTCAATCCCACCCGTTCGCGAATCTCATGCGCGCGCACTCAAGGACATTTGCTACCTCCTACTCTCGCGCGCATTCGAGGTCACCCGCGGTCTCCCGCTCTACCACTCGCGCTGATTCAAGACCGCACTCGCGAATTGCGCGCGCAGCCAAGACCGCTCTCTTATGCCTCTCCCACTTGCGAGTTCGTCTCCCCTCCATCCTTCTCCCCCGCTATCTCACCGCCAGCTCTCGCGCTGACTCAAGATCGTTCTTGCGCGCTTCTTACGGGCGCTCTTATAAACTATGCGCATGCAGTCAAAGCTATGTCTCTCTTTCTAATTNTATTTATCTCTCTCTCTCTCTCTCTCTCTCTCTCTCTCTCTCTCTCTCTCTCTCTCTCTCTCTCTCTCTCTCTCTCTCTTCTCACTCTCAGTAACCTACGTACTTTTTTCTCACTTACAGATTTAAATTTTTACATTTTTTTGTTTTTTTATTTATATGGGAATTTTTTGTTTCATGTGTTTACACAGACGTTTTATTTTTTTAATTTTGTAGAACGAAATGAATGATTGGAATATGAATATTAAAATGATTATATTAGTTGAATAGATTTTTTTACATATTTATTTTTTCAAAAAAGTATACATTAACATATTACTAGTTATACTATAATATACTATATTTACGCTAGTTTTATTACATCTTCGCTAATAGGATTATATTGAATTAAACGATCATGTAAAATTAAATAATAAGCTGCGGTTGATGAAGGTACAGGTTCTTTAGTCTCAAATTCAATACGAACATCTACAGCAGCTTGTTTCAGAGACTCGTTTTGTTTCGAACAATCGATGACAATAAATGGTGTATATTTGATAAAATCACTTTTGTTAACTAGCAAGTCAGATGGTAAATCTTTGTTTTCGAAGTAAGCATTTTGAAATTGTAAGAACATTTCATAAAGTAAAACATATTGATTCTTCGCAATGTCAAGATTTAAATTACCATATGGGTAATACTGTGAGTTGAGGAAAAGTTTTACATTGGCGATTTTACAATGATCAAATTGACTTGCATTTTTTAAAGCTACGCCTTTTCTGTTTGTCTGAAATGCTAAAATGACAAATCTTGGCTTCTCTAATTGAATCGACGTTTTTACTATCCAGATATGTCTTGATGATGCTGGAAGCATTGGATATTCATATAATTTCCATGAACGAAAACTCATAGCAATAGGATTTTTTTTTTTAACATGACTGAACAATTAGTATTTTACGTCTGTCTGACATGACGACGTAAGGCATCATCCATTCAATCCGAGTGAGTTCAAAACTTATACTTTTCAGCTATTCCACCTTGAGCAGGAGCTGTTTGTATAATAGCATTAATATAATTTCTTGATCTCGTGAGTATAAGCTCATGCTTAACGTTTACAGCAATTTTATGATAATCTTCAGCAAATCCTAAAATCATAGCGGAATTGAAACGTCAAATTGTCCATTGTCATCAATTAATTTAGCAGTCTCTTTAACATCAAGCCATCCAGCATTCTCTAACAGCTTACTTCGATTTGAAATATATGAGACATAACCTTTCATGACACTGGTTATACCTACATTCTTACACTTATCGATTTCAATAGCGTTAATTTTATAACGAATTTCATCAAATAAATGATATATAGCATTGTTTACTAACTTTGTTGCTCCAACGTTTGAATTATCTGGTTTTTTAATTTTTCCACAAATATGTAATGAATTTTTTGAAGGCAAAAGACATAAATCTTGATGCTGAATTGAGATACGTATTTCATCACTGTTATTAAAATTTAGTGAAGTGTACGGTTGATGAGCATGTATTTCATAGTGAGCGATGGATTCGTCAAAGACGATCGGTGTCTGCACACTAAGAATTGCTTCCATTTTTTCTTCTATCGTTCAAACGACAACAGCTAATAAGAATACAGCTTATTTGATCTTTTTTATAGTTTTTCTTCTTCCTTTTCTGTCGTGTGTGATCACTTTGAGTCCAAGACTCTTCAGATACTGCGCGTTCTGAGGTGTTAGACCTTTGACCACTTGTCATTTACCTTTGTGTTATAAACAATGCCCATTACGTGACCTTCTTGATGTGTAGTCTAACAGTCACTACTTCTCCTCTAAAATTTACAAGGTCACCGTTCTGATCAACAATACGCAACTGTAAATAGTCCATTTTTGTCACTGACACTGGTAAGTAAATTATTTGTTTTGGCACTTCAATAATTTTATATACCGATGGCACTGCAGGAAAAAATTCGTGTATAGTATGAACTTTGTTTTGATTGATGTACGCTCCTGATGTTATATTACATTCGACACGTAGAGCATTCACTTTGAGAATGGATACTGGTAAGTCAGATATGTGACTTTTATACAGTTGCAGAACACGTTGTGTAAAACCAAGTAATCTTCCTATGGAATTAAGCGGTTGAAAATGAATCTTATGACTGCAGTATATTTCGCTACGAAATGTATTATTGTTTGTTTTCATTCCTTCAGATAAGTTCTATTACTCCAGATTCAAGTTGCTTTTGTAGAAAATGTTCTATATCAGATATTTCATAGCTACCAACTGGAAGCTCAATAACCTTATTGCCAACATAGAATTTATCTTGTCCAAGGTCAACATTTGGTATAGAGTTGAATGTAAGTAATTCAACAAGTCCAAGAATATAACTTTTGTCTCGATCAAGCTCTATTGGTGGAAAATAGTGTGTTTCAAGTACTGATGAAGTAACAAACGTAACTAAAAATATATGAGGTTTATAACAGCTTATATAGACGATAATTATCAGGATGATCTAATAAATCATTTAAAAACTTAAGACAAAGATGACCACAAGTAGAAGTATTATACTCTTGATAACATTTATAATTATATTTAATAGTATCAAAGTTAAAATAATTAATTAAATCTATAAGTGATCGCAAATCGCTGAAACTATCGAAGTATGAAATGTTTTTTCCATTTTTGCGGTAGGCTACCCAATGTATACCAGGGCTAGTGTTATCATCAAGACTCTCTCTAAGTAGAGGTCTGCTAGCTGGCAGTGCATTTCTCATAAATACTCCTCGAAAGTTAGATGTTTGTAGTTTTATAGCAAATTTTTGTAGATCATAGTCTGTCAATGAACGTTTAGGTAGCTTTACTTCAACGAAGTTTTTTTTCCCTTTGTCGAACATTTTTTTCCTTCTTGACAACCTGTTTCTTCATTAGAATTCCGTAACCTTTGTGATGAGGTTTCAAATATAAACCTTTACCTAGTCTTGAGCTTCCATTTTACTTCCTCCTAGAGGAAGCTTTGAGATAGTAAAATTTTCAGTTTCACTAAAACTTCATAGAAACATGTTTTTAGATGTTAGAAGTTCGAATTACATGTTTTTTAGGAAATGTCCGCATGGATGTGTGTGTGTGTGTGCCGTGATATTTCTGAAATTACTCAGTCAATATCAATCAAATATGACGTGCACATCTATTTTTGGATTCTGAATTTGTGAAAAACATTTATTTTTTTATTTTTTCAATTACTTATTTTTTATGGCCATTTTTTGATTTTCGAAAAACATTATTTTCGTTTTTTTTTTCAATCATTTCATTGTTACAAACAATTCAGCTAAAATGCATTTGAACGATAATAAAATTACCTACTATTCCCTGTTTGGTCCTCGGGATTGACCGCTCCGTTCGGCAGATAAAATGAAAAAGGTGATTTTTTTCTAAATTCATATCTCTGAAACTAAACATCATAACCTCATGAAAAAAATATGTTGATGGGTTACGTGTCAAACTATATTCCATTAAAATTTCAAGTTATTTGACTACTTATTTTTTCAGTAATAAATCGAAAACTGAAAAAAATGTGTTTTTTTGAGTCTCAATTACGGGCGTAAAAAGGACTTATTGCTCTTGAGATTTTGGGAAAGATATCGTTTGATAGCTGATTATATACTTTTACTGCCTGGTAATAATTGTTTTTGTTGCTAACTGCTTTTTTCGCTATAGGAATCGGGATACTCCTATGCCTGGTTACGCTTACAGACTTGTAGTATTGATTACTGAGTTTATTGTAGTGATATTTCAGGCACTCGTACATAAAAATTTGAGTTACGCTTAATGGCTTTTCTTGTACAAATTCGTTTTTATTAAATATTCTTAGTATTCTATTCTGTAGTTTCTGTAAGAGAGACAAAATAGTTTTGTAAGCACCTCCCCATGCAATGTTACCATAACTGACGACACTGTGGAAGAATGCATGGTATACTATCATCAGCGTGTCTGACTGCATATACTTTGAGAGAATATTATTTTTGTGCCGCGAACTGTCTCTATTCGGCACTTGCCTCCCCCGACCCTTCTTAGGAACCTCGCCATTAGTTTGCTTAGGCATTGTAACTGAAGAAAGACAATGCTACAAAAAAAAAAGCGACGTTGACCAGTGTGTACGACGAAAAACAAGAGAAACGACCGTGCGATGGGATCGCAGCACGTAGCCACGTGTTGCGTAACAATTGTAGTGAAAGAGAATCAATCGATGTATACTCGCAAGTCAAAGTCACAGAGTGCGTGACGTATTGCGAGAGAAACGAATAAAAACAAATAAGTAGCTACGAGTGAAACGTGAGAATCTACACGACAACGAAGGAGAATCGCAAGGTCTTGCGCTGAAGAAAGCGTCGCGCGTACTCGTGTGTTGTGTTTACTTGACCTCGCTTTCGTATCTACTCGAATATCTGCTTACAGCCACAAGTCCCACCAGGGTTACCATTGAGAGAATCTTATTCTTGTGTCAAAATAATGTACGCGAAAAAAATAAGATTCGTGAGTTCGATTAATTAATAATTTAGAGACTTGTGGCGCATATATTATTATTAGGAGTAGATAAGGAGCAAAGGTCAAATAAATTGTACACATGTTTATAATTAACAAATTGATTGTGGCTAGCAGCCTTTAATCGTTTTATTTCTCACCCAACGTATTCAAAGAATTTATCAAACGCATCAATTAACTAGAATTGGAATAAACTAAATCATAGCAAATCGCCACCTCGAAAATAGCCGAAACAAAATTAACAACAATTGCGGAGACTCGACATATCAAGTTTTCATATACGAAGATTATAATATTATTCGATAATATTAGAATATTGACTGCTTTCACGTGAATCAAGTATAACCTATAAAGCAAGGAAGGATTGTTTACAATAATGGTTAGTTGAATGTAAATGTATTGTTAGATGAAATGTGATGGAGTAAATTGAGGTTGTGTATAAAAAAGATTGACTGTAAGCTATGAAGTTTGATTTACTGATGTGATAATACGCGAACAATATTACGATTTATTGAAGATATATTTAAATAATTATATTGAAACAAATCAATTATATATGAGATGACTTATTTGCCATCACCGTGTATCCAGACACGAGATCTGGCGTTCAACGGAATAATTATACGGAAAATAAGTCTCGAGCCGATCTAATTATCAATGTAGTTAATAAGTAAAAAAAGAGTAATATTTTAGCAAATAGAATGAATCACTTAGAAATAGATATTGTGGGGAAAGTTGATAGTGTAGGATGGATGACCTGTAAATTACTAAACATTAAGATTCGAATGATGTAATATGTGATCCTCGTAATTGTTATTTATTATTTGGTTAGCTTATCGAGGAGTTATGATGATAATGTTAGTTTACGCATAATTCCCGGAATGCGACCATAGACAACCGACTGGGACGTGATATAATCACCACCAGCCGGACAGCGAAAGCTGTCTCTTTTGTGTCTGTCGGTGGCAGGGTTAGTTGATTAATTATGCGCTGAGTCTTTCCCGAAGGAAGAGACTCCCCGGATCAGTCTGGTGTGGAGATCCCCGGGTGCGAGAAACAAATCAATACCAATGTTAATTTGTTAAAATCAAAGGTTAAAATTATGAATACATAGAGTCCAGCGACGAGGCGAAACGGCAACTCGAGCAGCTAGGACCTGGCTTCCTCTGGAACACTCTGGCACGTGGTTTCGTCTGTAGAAGAATCATGTGGAGTGTTGTAGTCTGTTGGAGGAAGGAAATGTACTGATACGCTGCTTCGCTCAAGCTGGTCAGCGAGGCGACGAGCGAAGCGGGACCGCTAGGAGAGGGGTATGCGCAGCGGACGAAATCTCGTTTGCTGCGTCGGCGGCTCTCATACGATCGATAATCGTATGGGAGCCGTGTAAGTGCGAGAGAGAGAGCGAGGCAGCCCTATACCTGCACTCCGCGGCACCTGAGCTAGTAGATCAGGGCCGTACCTGCACGGACCCAAAATGTGGCCGTTGCAACTTGGACATTTTATATAAGATATAAGTAAGATATTTGGTCTTTTTTATTATGCACTCAGTATGTTTATCCCATTTTAAATTGAAATCAATATTTATCCCCAAGTATTTACAACAATCTACTCTGGTTACCTTATCACCATTAATTTTTATATCAAACTCTTTAGGAACACTATCACAGTAATTGCCAAAGGTTATATATACTGTCTTTTGTATATTTAACGATAATTTATTTAGCGCCAACCATGTGGCTATTTCACTTAAATATCTATTCATAGCACTCTCTACATCACTCCAGGTATTAGCAGAGGATACAATTGCTGTATCATCCGCATAGACAATGGCTTTGTCCGACATATCTATTAAGAGATCATTAGTATATAAAATAAATAGTAGAGGTCCTAGAATAGTTCCTTGAGGAACACCAGTGTTTATCGTCATGAATTCGCTTTCAACATTTCCAATTCTGACTCTTTGTTTCCTTCCACTTAAGTAGCTTTTAATTAGATTATATGCATTGCCTCTAATCCCGTAATTGTATAATTTGTTTAATAATAGTTTATGATTAACAGTATCAAAAGCCTTCGCTAGGTCAAGGAATGTAACGGCTATTGGTTTGCTTTTATCGAGATTTTCATAGATTTTACTCGTTATGTAGCTTAGTGCATCGGTAGTCCCTTTGTTTTTAATAAAGCCAAATTGGTTAGTAGCAAGAATGTTGTTTACAAAAATGAAGTCATAGATTCTATTGTATATTAACCTTTCAAAGATTTTTGCTATACTTGAAATTAGAGATATAGGTCTATAGTTAGATACTTCAGTTTTCTTTCCTGACTTATATATGGGTACAACCTCTGCAACCTTTAAGGCATCTGGCCATATAGTTTCTTCAATACAGTAATTGAAGATGTTTTTTAAGGATTCTGTGATATAGGGAGACATCACTTTTAAAGTTTTAGTATTGATTTCATCTATTCCTCCATTTTTTAGTTTCATATTATAAATTATTTCTTGAATTTCAATGTTGCTTACTGTATTTATAAATATAGAATTGTTGTTCATTGGAGGCATTTTAATTTTAGCATTTGTAGGTGTAACTATTTTATCGCTCAGATTTCTTCCTATATCACAGAAAAAGGTGTTCATTGAGTTTGTAATTTCTTTTGTATTCTTGGTTAAACTGCCATCCTTCAAGGTAATTTGTTTAATTGTATCCCTTTTTATATCTCTTTTTCCAATTTTATTATTAATATTTCTCCATTATTTCCTTGGATTATTTATATTTCTTTCAATCTCTTCCTTGTCATACTTAATTTTGGCTAGCTTTATTATTTTATCTAGTTGTTTGGTATAATTCTTATATATTAATCTATAGCTATCATTGTCAGGATTGTTTTTCATATTCCTATACAATTGTTCCTTTTTATCACATGATACCATGATTGCTTTCGTAATCCATTCTTTCCTAGGCTTATTTTTTGCCTTTCTAGAGTTTCTAGAGCTTAATGAATATTTGGACTTTTTCAAGCAATCCTGGATTTCCTTAATAAGTAAGTTAATGGCATCATTCGGATAACGCATTGATTCTATAATATACCATTCTTTTGTATTCGCTATTCTTACTAGTTTTTTGTAGTTATAAAAATATCTATAATTATTTTTAGTGACTTTAGGAATTTTATTTAGAACAGCAAAAAGAGGATAATGATCAGTTATAGGCACTTCAAATTTAAAAGTTTTAATTTTAACTGAGTTATTTTTAATAAAAATATTGTCAATGCATGTCCCTTCGCTCCCATTATCAGATGGTCTAGTCGTATTTCTAAATCCCGGGAAAAATCCTTTTTCCAGAAAAATATTTAAAAACTCGAGGCTGATTTCATTTTCTTCCATGATGTTTATATTAAAATCACCAATGATCCGGTGATTTTTACTGTTCCTAGTGTTTTGAAGATGTTTTTTCACGTTAAAGATAAATTCATGACAACTAAGATCATGTGATCTATATACAGCTGATATATCTAGCGTACTATTATTATTTAAATGGATTTGAGTGTTTAACATTTTAATATTCCCATATTCAATTATTTTGGTTGACTCATTGACATTCTCCTTTATGTATACGACTACACCATCCGATTTATTTATCCTACTGTTATTATAATAAATTTTGTAACCCGATAGTACAAATTCTTGGCTATTGACGATATTCCATGTCTCAGTGCATATAATTATGTAAGGTTTGATCTTAAGACTCTCAACAAAAATATTTAATATGCATAGATTTGCATTTAGGCTTCTTATATTTACATTAAGTATTAAACTATCATTTTTATTTATATATCTGTTGAGAGTCTTAACATCACTAAAAGATTTTTCTTCTTGAATTACTTCTTTTTGGATTTCTTCTATAAAATCAAGATGTTGCTCCATTATGTTGCGTGTCTAGTTGATTGCTGTGGTAATATGCAGGAGGGGCTCTTGTGTAGATTCGTCTGTGAGTTCCTTGTTGTCCTCTGATGAATGGGTCTGTTCATTTGATTTATCCTAGGTCGATGTTCAGAACTACCCACATTATCCCAAGTCGGTAATGTAGGTTTGATAGGATAATCAGTCATGTCTATTTGTTTCTTAACCTTATTTCTTAAAATTTGACACGTGTTAAAATCTGTAGCACGATGATTAATATTGATCTTTGTGTTAAATTTACTGTTACTATATATGCAATTTATGCATTTAGCTATGTGATTTGAACACGTTAGAGTATCATGTTTTTCAGCACAATTTAGGCATACTTATCATTTTTGCATTTGAATCCATTGTGGCCAAACCTTCCACAATTAAAACATGGTTTTGTATTAATGAGATCAAAGACCTTGCAGTTCTGATATCCCACAAATATTTTGTTGTTATTCTCTCTAATGAGCTTGTAAAGTTCAGCAGGTACTTCAGCAATAAATGTGTCCATGTTGTTTCTTTTGTTTGTGTACATATGTAATACCTGACACTTTGAGTTGAGATTCTTAAAGTTCTTGTTGTTAATATCTGCTTCAATTTTTTTAACATCCATCTCTTTGTAGTTGTCTATCCCAACTATTTTTATCTTAAGTTTAGTTAACTGTTCAATTTCAACTTTGCATATATCAGCTAGCTTACTGCTTAGAATTTTTTCTGCTGCCACCACACTCTCATTACTCATGCAGCTTATAGATATTTCATTATCATTCTTCATAAAAATTTGTTTAGCCTGAATTGTTTTGTCTTTAATTATGTAATGTGCAACTCTTTCTTTAATGTTCATTTTATCTTCATTGTTTTTCTTCCTAATTATTAATTTGGGTACTCTTCTTGGCAGTGGTTTGGCTGCTGTTATAATATCAGCAAAAGTTGGCTTACTGGACCGATTATGACTATGGGCTACTTCATCTTTTTGTTTCTTATTTAGTTCCATTAAAATCTCGTTCTTCTCCTGCATTTCTTTGTTTAACTGTCTCAACAATACATTTTCTTTTTTTAGTAGTTCTAGTTCATGGTCAATATCCAAACTTCCATTACGGGATGACGAATCAAGAATTGACTTGCTTTCTTCTTGTACTTCAGATAATATTTGTTTCCTTATTTCATCTTCACTTCTACTTTTAATTTGTGCAATAATCAATCTATTAGCAGAACCCTTAAGTGATTCGTCCTCATGGTTAGAGGTTATGTTATGCTCAGCACACAAAACTAGAGTATTCGATAAGTATTTCCCACCAGGTATTTTTTGGAAATCACTTTGATAATGCACACTTTCACATAAAATGCACAACATAATTCCTACTTTTTGTTTTGGGTGACATTTAAATAATTTTTCCGATAGCCCATCAGGAGGACGTGTCCCTCCCGACGACGCCATTTTCGTTTATAAGTATGTATACCGCGATATTTCTTAAACTACTTCGTCAATATCAATCAAATTTGACGTGCATATCTATTTTTGGATTCTGAATTCGGGAAAAACATTTATTTTTTATTTTTTCAATTACTTTTTCTTTTATGGCCATTTTTTGATTTTTGAAAAACATTATTTTCGTTTTTTTTTTAATTATTCCATTGTTACAAACAATTCAGCTAAAATGCATTTGAAAGATAATAAAATTACCTACTGTTCCCCGTTTGGTCTTCGGGATTGACCGCTTCGTTCGGCAGATAAAATGAAAAAGGTGATTTTTTTTTTTAAATACATATCTCTGAAACTAAACATCATAACCTCACAAAAAAAAATATGTTGATGGGTCGCGTGTCAAACTATATTCCATTAAAATTTCAATTGGTTTGACTACTTATTTTTTCAGTAATAAATCAAAAACTAAAAAAAAATTTTTTTTGAGTCTTGATTACGAGCGTATAAAGGCCTTATTGCACTCGAGATTTTGGGAAAAGGTAGATATTTTATATGTTTTGGCTAAGTTCATTGCGCAGCTATAAAACCCCTATGGTTTTTAAGATATCAAGGTTTAAATTTTTTTTTGTAAATTTTGATTCCTTATATCTTTAAAACAATGTAGTCAAATGCTTCAAAATTTTATTTGGTGACTCATCATAAAAAAAGCTATCTGCTGTTAAAATTTTAAACGATTTTTTAAATCAGTTCTCAAGTAAAGAGCTGAAATTTCTCAGCCAATACTTGATCTGCAACGTTCCAAGCATTCATATCTTCGCGACTTTTTGAGTATACAATATCGTGTTCTTTACACGCTGCATCTAGAGGATTAATGCCGGGATCTCCTCGTGCTAGCCGTTTATATAGCTTTGTTCCTGGCCCACAGTATTGATAGCCTGATATATGCATTTCGAACGGTAACTTATTAATAAGTTTATTTATCAAATCTTGACCTTGATGTACGATCATGACTGTTCAATGATTTATCCACTACTGGACTGAAGTTATAAAACGTTACCTTTTATAATTGTGTACATAAGTAATGATTTAGATTTCATACAGTATGAATGTGAAACAACAATCTTTCAAACTTCCAGTAGTAAATTTTGACACTCTGACAGAGTCAGATCGTCATAAGGGAAAAAGACATGGAGATCTTTTACCAGATAACATCCGAGCAGTCTTTTGTGGACCATCAAACTGTGGTAAAACAAATTCTCTGTTGTCTCTTGTTACACATCCAAATGGATTGAAATTTGAAAATATTTATGTTTATTCGAAGTCCCTGAATCAACCTAAGTATCAGTTATTAAAGAAACTCGTTGAACCTATCGAGGGGATTCAATATCTACCTTTTAGTGAACATGATCTTGTCATATCGCCAGATAATGCTCGAGAAAATTCAATAATGATATTCGATGATATTGCTTGTAAAAAACAAGATAACGTTAAAGCATTTTTTTGCATGGGTTGAAATAAGTGTGTAGATTCTTTATACCTCTATCAGTTGTATGCTCAAGTCCCTAAACATCTTGTACGCGATAAAGTTAACCTTGTAATTATATTCCGTCAAGATGATATGATTCTAAAACATATTTATAATGATCACGTTGATACGGATATGTCATTTCAGCGCTTTAAAGATTTTTGTGGATTTTGTTTGACGGATAACCATAGCTTTATTGTGATTAATAAAGATTGTAACATGGAAAATGGAAGATATGGAAAAGGCTTTGATAAATTCATTATAAATACAACAAATTTGAAATAGATTAAACATTTGAATGTGAGGCACTAACAGGTCAACATGGCTAATTTCGAAGAGCAAATTGATATTCTTCAGTAGATGGAAAAAGCTCGAGAAGCTATTAAACGTAAATATAATAGTTTAAAATTGAGTAAATTAGATGCTGAACAAGTAGCGAATACAACTTTTAAACCTATTGTTGAACCGCTTGAAAAGTTGATTGATATCACAGAAACGCATAGTAGAGTTACAAGAAAAAAAGGTGCAGTGAAAAAAGAAGAAGACAACGATGGTGATAATGATGATTATGAACTTAAGCAAGAAGAAGAAGAAGAAGATGAAAACGAAGTAGTGAAAGAAGACAAACCAGCTTATGTTAATGAAAACTTAAAGGTAGATACAGAAAATCTGGTTAATGTACTGAATGCAGGGAGTAAAAAAGATGTAGTTATAAATAAATATATTACAATGATAAAGAGAGATGAGACAAAAGCATTAGATTTAACATACGGTGTACGTAAAAAAACTGATGATTTTTATATTGGAAACACTCCTTTTTCCTACAACGATGAGTTTATTATTTTGGGAAACAAACATATGCAAAGAGCCCTGGATTGATTGAATTATTGTTTAAAAAAGAGCATGAATTTATTAATATAAAGCTGATTTATAAGATTATGGTAAAATTATTAAACAAACGAGTGCACATAAGAAATATTACAAAGAAGAGGAGTCAATACGCGAATCAAATTTAAAAAAAAAAATTCATTGACTATTTTGAAAAATTGTCAATCAACAAGGATAATAAACGTAAGTCTAAGGAAGGTGCAGGTTTACCCCTCCTTTTAAAATTGCAAGACGTTGGGATGATCCAAAAGAAAGCGTTAATCGACTGCGATTATTAATAGCTGAAACGTCTGCTGGTAATCAAACCATGTGAATAAAATTCAATCTATAATTGAAGATCTCCGTGAAGCTAATATAATCGATTAAGAGTATAAATAAGAGTACTTGAGTACAAAGCTAGTTATTTGAATTATGAGTGTTGACCTGTTCGGACGACATTTAAATAGCACAGAAGGCCTTCGAGAACCTCCAGGGATTGGATATAAACTCACTGCTGATGGTCAATATAGTTTACAAGATAGAAGATTATGCAACGTATCAGATCCTGAGGATTCAAGTGACGCTGTTAATTTAAACACTTTACAAAGTGTTACTAAAACTATTGTTACGAGTGAAGAGTGAAACGAAAAATTGACAGACCCCTGGTTTGAACCAAGATCCTCTGGATTGCAAGGCAGACGTTCTGTCGTAGCGCCACGGCCGCCACCGCGTTGCACTCTTCTACTCGTCTTCTTATAGTAAATAGACACCCGTGACGTGTATCCACACGTGACACGTTCAGGGCCCAGAGTCATCGACGCCCCCGTTGATCACACGTAGTGTATTCAAAAAATCTTCTATTGTCGGCACGTGTCGCTCGGATCCTCGTGATAATTCCATACTTCACAGGACGCAACACACATATTAGATGCATTATATTATTTATATTCCCCCCCAGTAGATAAGACAGGTAACTGCGAACAGACAGTCCACTCGAAGACGACATGGTAAGATCCCAATTCTGACACCAGAAAATGTTACGAGTGAAGAGTGCAACGAAAAAGTGACGGACCCCCGGCTTGGACCGAGATCCTCTGGCTTGCAAGGCAGACGTTCTGTCGTCGCGCCACGGCCGCCACCGCGTTGCACTCTTCTACTCGTCTTCTTATAGTAATAACACACCCGTGAGGTGTATCCACACGTGATACTATAACATCACAACTAAAAAGTGAAATTACTGCTTTAGATGAAATAGTTGAACTTCTTAGAGACGAAATTGATGAAAAGTTAAGAGCACTTGCAGTTAATATTGAGACAATACACAAACTGCTACTTGAAGTTGAAAATAGATCGACAAAAGTATTCTACGAATACACGCTCTTTTCCTGAACAAGCAAGCTATCAAAGGCTTGATAACAATACGTCTGATAATCATAAAACAAAAGATAGCTCACCTTCTAATTCCTGGAAGAAGTGTAACAAGGTTATAAAAGATTCTAAAAAATAATGGATCAACGACATCAAGTTGTGGGAGCATTGCATAAACCAACTCGACGTAATTATACACGCAGAAAAGTTGATATTCGAGATATTGGTGAAACGTGGCAAGCTGATCTTGTGTTAAGCAGAAGACTGGAAAAGATGTGACAGCAGCGATGCTATCTATTTTGAAGCAAGGACGAGTACCAAAAAATTTACAAACTGATCATGGCAAGGAATTCTATAACAACGAATTTGAAAATCTCATGAAACGATATAAAATATATTTGTACTGTACCTACAGCAATCTGAAAGCTTCTATCTGTGAACGTTTTAATCGTACACTTAAAACTAAAATGTGGAAACTGTTTAGTTTGAAGGAAAATCATAAATGGCTGAAAATTTTATCAAGCTTATTAAAACAATATAATGATACCAAACATCGAACGATTGGTATTGAGCCTAGAAATGTCACAGTTGATAATGCATCTAATATATATAACAAAATCAAAAAGCGAAAAGTTCCAAACCTATTATTTGAACGTGCTGAATTTAAAGTGGGTGACAGAATTTGAGTATGTAAGAGTAAGCAGATGTTTGATAAAGGCTATAAACCTAACTGGTCTACTGAGATTTTTATTGTTGACTGAGTAAATCATACGGCTCCATATACTTATCTCTTAAAAGACTATCAAAATCAGCCAATTTCTGGAGGATTTTATGAAGAACTACAAAAGACCAAGTATCCTGATATTTATTTAATAGAAAAAGTTGTTAAGAAGCGTGGTAATAATTACTATGTAAAATGGTTAGGATTTGACGATACGCATAATAGTAGGATAAGTAAAAATGATTTACAATAGGAGAAACAATGAATAAACAACATATTTATAATAAATTTTCTTTTAATTTATTTATATATAACAACCCTTACATTATATATCTTTTTGCTTCCTCCTAGAGGAAGCTTTGTGATAGTACAATTTTCAGTTTCGCTAAAACTTCATAGAAACATGTTTTGAGATGTTTGAAGTTCGAATTACGTGTTTTTAGAAAATGTCCGTATGGATGTGTGTGTGTGTGTGTGTGTGTGTGTCTGTGTGTGTGTGTGTGTGTCTGTGTGTGTGTGTGTGTGTGTGTGTGGATGTATATCGTAATATTTCTGAAAATACTCCGTGAATATCAATCAAATTTGACATGCTTATCTATTTTTGGATTCTGAATTCGGGAAAAACAGTTATTTTTTTTATTTTCTCAACTATTTTTATTTTTATGGCCATTCTTTGATTTTTTAAAATTTTGCGTTTTATGCACGACCGCGACACGGAAGTGCCTTATAGTTTCGTGTGCGAAAAATGTGTACCATGCGATATCTCACACAATTTTCGACCGTTCGGGTGAAATTTTAGGAAAAACCTTTCGCAAAAGCTAAAAAACTATTTTTTTTTATCCCGATCCTCTATGTCATTTTGAAATGAGGGCCCAATTTGTTCGATTTTTACGCGTATTTTTGAATAAAAATTTTCGTGTCACACGATTATCTCTGAGAGACTTTAATCAATCGGGCCAAAAATTTATGTGCGAACTCCTGTTATAGTAGTAAGCTGACAGTTCTATTTTGGGCTCGATCCTGCATGTATAAGCAGAATGCGGTCACCTCCAAAAATCGCTAAAAACGGTTTTTTGGCTCCAACTCGAATTCTAAGCATTCTACAATAAAAAGTTAAATGGAAAAGTTGTAGATCTTTGAAAAATACAACTTTTTCCCATTAACATCAAATCATGAAAATGCTTATAACTCGAGTTTACAGCCCAAAATCGACTTTTTACAGCTACAAAAACAATTATTTGTCATAAAACTTTGTGGATATACGTTTTACATGAAAATGTTAAATATAAAATTATATTTGCGGAGGAAGTGGTCCTCAGCATGAGGTTAGAAATTTAGAAAGGTTTGACGGTTGCTATCGGTCTCTCCGAGGAAACGAGCGTGCGTTGAATATCTTTTTTCTATTATGATATCGGAGGTGTATGAGTCATGTGTTTTGTTATTTTTAATTTATGTATTAGGTGTGTGGACACAGAGCTTAGGTGCTGTGTATCTTCTTTTTTATTCACACCGTTTTCTTGTAAAAGTATGTGCATCATTTCGGATATTAATCGTTTATTTAAATTTGTTTCTTTGTCTTTGATTTTATAATTTTCAAAATTGAAAGTGTGGTTATTATTTTTTACATGATCGGATATTACGCTATTTTTTTATTTTTTGTGTTCGTTGATGCGTATACATACATTTCGTTTTGTTTGGCCTACATACGTTGCAGAGTAGTCATTGCATTCGAGTTTATAGACTACATTATTTTCGTTGTTTTTTTCAATCTTATCTTTACCCTTGATGATAATCCTTTTCATATAGCTGTTTATTTTAGGTTCAGTTTCAATATTTTTAGCTTTAAATGCATGACTGGTTTGCTCGTAAAAACCGCTAATATAAGGTTGGCTTACAATGTTTTGTTTTTCATTGCGGTTTGTTATTTGTTTTGGTGTATTAGATGTAATTGTGGCTAGTCGTTTTCGCAAATATTTGTTCACGAAAGCCGGCGGGTAATTGTTCTCGTGCAATAGTTTTTTGACAATGCTTATGTTCTTATTATGGAATTTCTTATTTGACAATTTGATCGCTCTATCGATGACATTGTAAACCATCGCGATTTTTTGAGATAACGAGTGTTGTGACTTATAATTTAAAAATCTACCAGAGAAAGTCGGCTTTGTGTACCAGTCGGTAATTACATTATCGTTTATTACTAAGACATCTAAAAAACTTATGGAGTTATTAATTTCTATTTCATGTGTGAATTGTAGTCTTATATTGTAAGAGTTAAAAATATCTAGAGTTTCGTTAATTTTGTCTCTCGGTATGCATGTGATTATATCGTCAACGTAACGATAGAAAAAACTTGGTTTGAAAGACAATCTTCTTGATATTCAACACACGCTCGTTTACTCGCTCTCCGATTGCTCTACTTGTAAAAACATCTCAAATAATGTAAAATCGCATCGGACTAACACGCCGCTCTACGATGATCTCCGAAAATCACGGAGAAGCGAGCTTCTCGAACCTTCCTTACTGTCAGCTGTAGGCACAGATGAGCAGCGGCGCTCATGTCACTAGCGGAAAAAAAAATGTCAACAAACCAATCGCAACACTCACTGTCCCGCGCAGAGTATAAAAGCAGCGCGGATATCCAACTCTTGCGAATTCGCCTCGAGTAGCTGAGAGAGACACAACGACCACACGCTCTCTCCCCGCCGCCGCCGGCGCCCGGCGGGGAAAACGCAGCCTCGAACTTTCCATCAGCGAGCCTGTCGAGTCCTATAATTCTTGTAAGCACCTCATATGTCACAAAGTCTAAATAATTTTTGTACTCTTGAAATTTTGCTAACAATAAACATTGACATTCAACAACTCTAAAAACGCCTTTTTACAGCTAAAATTTCAATTATTTGCCATAAAACTTTGCGGATTTACGTTTTACATGAAAATGTTAAATAATAGTTATAAACATTTTCAAAATACAACTTTTTACGGTGGCAAACATTATTTTTAACACTTTTTGAAATACAACTCTAGAAATGATTTTTTAACCATCAAAACGCGCTATGTAAATCTTGGCTACGCTAATTAATAATATTATTCTGTTTCAAAATAACAATATCCTCTTCAAAGTATAATTTCTTGCTGCAATTGCTTGGCATTGTTTCGTTTTATTTTGTACCTAAAAAAGAAAGAATAAAAGTAAAACCAAAAAAACCTCTGCACCTAAATAATATTTAAAGTAAAACTATTTATGATCTGCATCTTAGAAGCACTTCATCTGCAAAAATATAAATTACATCAATTATAGGAAATCATTCAAATTATATAGAAAATATTGTACCTGAAAGTTACACACTAACGAAGCTCCATTATTATTGATGATCAGGCATATGACAATGCCCTTGATCCTACTGCTCCACATCCAGCAGACCATGATATCTCCAGTTGCAGTATGATTTAAACACTAAAAAATATAAGAAATCATATTAAAAACTCATATCAACAAACAATTATTCAACTCACTGATCTCACCTGATAAAAAACTGATCCGTTAATAGTAGTAAGCAGTATTGCCGGAGTCTTGATGGAGCTTTCTTCCATCTCTAACATTTTGATGGCTCAGATGCCGACACCAATATCTTCAGTCGTACTCCTGTGCATGCAGTAGACTATGATGCCAAAAAATTCGGCATTACTCGTACACCTAGACATACAGGAAAATATGTTACAAACTTTTTTCGCATAGTTTATATTTACAAATAAAAAACTTAGCAGTATATTGATAATAATCACTGTTAAGATACCCGTAAGCAAGAAAAGATATCTATTTAAAAAACTTAGAACATGTATAAAGTATTTTAAATCAAAACCTATTAAAGATTCAATATTAATTAAACATACAGTACGAGTCATTGTAATTTTTGGATATTACCATGTAGAATAGTACAAACCCATCTCCAGAGCCGTATTAAAGTGGTTGAAGTATCCAAGAACATAATTTAATACTCCCAGCAAGCATGAATCCAGCTCCAAGATCATCTTGACATGGTTTTTAAGCAGCCAGCTACGCCAACCAGGACTGTCAGAAAGCGAAAATACGGGTCCATGGTCAATTTCAGGTGGTTCAAGCAAATAGCAACGTCTCAAGGACAGCCAGAAAGTTCGAATATAGCTTGAAGATTGTTAGATCAGCCAGAAACACCAAGCAGCACGAGCAGATAATGTTGAAGTATCCAGAGACGCTAATCAGCACCACTGCAGACAGAGTAAATCTAGCTCCAAGGTCATCTTGATGTAGTGACAGAAGTCAACACCCAGCCTGCACTACTTAGATGGTATGAATCAGTTCCAGAGACACCTTGAGGGTTTTGAAGTAGCCAGCAACGCCAAGCTACACCACCCAGATAGTGCGAATCAGCACCATGGTAGTGCTTACATGGTCAAATTGGCAATGATAAATACTAAATTCTCTGTCCTCTGATACCAATGCCGTATAGCTATTAATAGGAGACATCAGAATTACAACACAGTGGTTCAACTCTAAAAACAGATCACACAATCACATAGTTACTGATTTCACTGCACATAACACAATAAATATCTGTTTTCAAAATAATGAACACAAGAACACAGCAATACTTTTTGTGGAACTGTGTGATGCTAAATCGTCACCTAGACAGCGTTTGACAAGAAATATACATCAGCACAACAGTAGAATCAGCAGGAGCAGCAGCAGGAGTAGTCACAAAAACAAAAGATAACCTCCAAACAAAAATTCAAGTTTCTTGTTGGAGCTACATGTCTTTCTATACTGTAGCATTCCTTGATGAACTGACACTCACACATTGCATCGTCAGTACCATTGAGGGTGCATCACTTTTGAATACTTTTTGCACCGTCTTACAAAGCAACAATCGCGAGCAGCTGATCCGCGAGTGGGATCGTGGTGAGTAGAGGCATAATACAACAATACATATAGGCACCATAGTAGCACTTCTGTTCTGATTTTAAAACTACATATATTACTGCTGCATCGCGTTGTCGTTTCCGTTTTTCACTACGCACTCACTTATATCGCCGAAAAGTTGAACAGAGCAAAACATTGTGGTTAGCAGAGGCCGGGAGGCTGTATCGAAACGTCAAAACACACGGCAGATGGCTGCAGTGTGTGCATGTCGCCGACCGGTCGCCAGATCGATGCGCACAATGCATGCGCAGTGGTCGAGCTCGATGCCTCGCTTCGACAGAGCCAACGAACAGCTGTTCAGCTTTGCTTAGCTGATAATAAAACTAATACTTTTTCTGCTTAAATTATGTAATAAACTATCTTTGCACAAAATTCATAACTTTAGGAACAGGATGGAATTTGGTTTATTAAGCGTGACGTCACAGATTACATATAAACCAATGCATTTTCCACCAATAGGATAGTTCCGAATTTGGCCACTTTATGGAATTTCACGTGTATAATTTGAATTAAAGAACTATAAAACCGCTGCCAAGTCATTGGCACTTAGCTTCTTCCGATTCTGCTAGTGGAAGATAATTACATGGGACAATCAATCATCTTTGATTAAATATTGGCTACTATTCATACAGAAAGGAGGGGTCAGCCAGGGGAATCCACCAGACGTAGCAATAGTCCGGGAAGAGGGTGGTGGGCGCGGTCTTCACCGGAATCCGCTCAGGGATCTGAAGCCCGCAGTTCTTAAGACGAGCCGAAGCGCGGCGTCGAGAAGGCGCGAAAATATTCCAACCTTGGGTTAGCAGTGCTTTAGGTACACTATTGTGAATATCATTTATAAACGATATCATAATAAAAAGCAAAATATTTTTCAAAAATCGAGAAACAGGCCATGAGAATGGTCGTAAAATAGTCTAAATCTAAAAAAAAATTTACTCGAATTCCAGAATCAGAATACATATATGCCACGTCCCATCTTATTACGATCGAATCACGTTAGCTCCAGAATTATAACAGATACGTACGCACGAGCTCGCGCCACGCACGCTACGCACGCACGCACACATACACACACACGGACAAAACCATCTGCACGACATTTTATAAAACCATGAACTCTCAAAATATACTAAGCTTTAATTTCAAAATTATATGGTTTAAAAAAATATTTATAATGTTCAATCACACAGAGTATACAGGTGAGAGTGGAAGAATTTGAATCTTAATATCTTTTAAACTAACAGTTTCATAACTACAAAAAGAACCTAGCCGAAGTGATAAAAAGATCAATCTTTTCCTAAATTTCAACTCAATTTAACCTTTTTACTCCCGTAATCGTACGACATAAAAAACATTTTTTTTAGTTTTTGATTTTTATCTCAAAAACTAGTCCCAAAATTGCTTAAAATTTTTACAACTAGTAGATATCGTTCTTTTTATTGTCATGAATTTTTTCAAAACATTTAACTAATTATTTTTGAGTTATATATGTTTATCAAAAATTACCTTTTATATCATAAAAAATGAACAAGATCAGTCAATCTAGAAAACTCTTGCAAGAAAAAGTAGACAAATTTATGTTCTTTTAGATACACTATTGTTGAATATATTGTATCAACATATCATTATAAAAAAAGCAAAAATATTTTTCAAAAAAGAAAAATGCCATAATGTGGCCATAAAATGGTCAGAATCATAAAATAAAAATGACCTAAATTCAGAATTAGAAAAAATATATGCATGTCCAATTTTATTCACGATCCGTCGCATGGTTCTAAAATTAGTAGCGGTATACGTACATGCACACACACACACACGCACACACACACACACACACACACACACACACACACACACACACACACACACACAGCCATCCGCACGGACATTTTCTAAAAACGTATGATTCGTACTCCAAACACCTCCAAATGCGTTTCCACGAAGTATTAGCAAAACTGAAAATTTTATTATTACAAAGCTTCCTCTAGAGGAGGAAGCAAAAGATAATTTTTTTTTTAATCTTACGAAATAATAATGGATTTTCAATTATATTTAAAATAAATATCGTTGCGATAAAAGAATACACGTTAAAATTTGTATTAATGTCTATATTCCAAAATCAACAATATTGAAAATCATGAGTTAAAAACTATAATAATTATAAAAGTTTCAAGTTTCTCATGCCCAAAACATTTTTAATTGTATACGCAAAAGATAAAAAATAGCCAGCGTGAGGGGCGAGCGTCAACGGCCGTGCCTTTTACGCAAAACGCTGGCCGCGCGTGGCGCGCTAGTTTTCAATCATCTCACTGTTACAAACAATTCAGCTGAAATGCAATTGAAAGATAATAAAATTATCTACTTTTTCCCGTTTGGTCGTCGGGATCGACTGCTCCGTTCGGCAGATAAAATGAAAAAGATATTTTTCTTTTTTTAAATGTATATCTCTAAAACTAAACATCATAACCTCGTGATAAAAATTAAGTTGATGGGTCACGTGTTAAACTATATCCCATTAAAATTTTAAGTGATTATTCAAGTGATTAAAATAAGACCACTTATTTTTCCAGTAATAAATCGATTAACTGAAAAAAATGACTTTTTTGTGCCACGATTACGGGCGTAAAAAGGCTTTATTACACTTAAGATTTTGGGAAAAGGTAAATATTTTATGTGTTTTGGTTAAGTTCGTTGCGCAGCTTTAAAACCCCTATGGTTCTTCAGATATCAAGGTTTGAATTTTTTTTTAAATTTTTTGATTCCTTATATATCTGAAACAATGTAGTCAAATGCTTCAAAATTTTATTTTGTGATTCACCATAAACGAAGATATCTGCTGTTAAAATTTTAAACGATTTTGTCGAGAGGTTCTCATGTAAAGAGCTGAAATGTAAAAACCGATTTTTCTCAAAAATTTTCTTCCTCTTATAGAGGTGTCGTTGCACGTCGAAAAAAGCATAAACATACTGTATTATAAAACAATATTTTATTTATTCGACCTATAAATTTAGTTGGAGGAAGCTACATGCCAATGAATTGGCAGCGGTTTTTTATATAGTATTAACAAAACTGTGAGATCTTTTTTAAAAGCACTGGATGAATAACTTAAGTTCTTTCAATTCTCATTCTAAAACGCTCATGATCACGTGCAGCTTGCATCCATTCTTCACGTCGAGCACTCTGATATACAAATTTCCATACACACATATTATGAATCAAAACTTTATCATTAAAACGTAGATTCTTTTGCTTCCTCCTCAAGAGGAAGCTTTGTAATAGTAAAATTTTCAGTTTTGCTAATACTTCGTGGAAACGCATTTGGAGGTGTTTGGAGTACGAATCATACGTTTTTAGAAAATGTCCGTGCGGATGGCTATGTGTGTGTGTTTGTGTGTGTGTGTATGTACGTATACCGCCATAATTTTGGAACCATGCGACGGATCGTAATAAAATTTGACATGCATATATTTTTTCTAATTCTGAATTTAGGTCATTTTTTTATGATTCTGACCATTTTATGGCCATATTATAGCCATTTTTTATTTTGCTTTTTATTATGATATGATTCATACAATATATTCAACAATAGTGTACCTAAAAGACTGCTACCCACAAGGTTGGAATATTTCCCCCTTCTCCGACGCCCGCGCTCTCTCGTCTTAAGAGAGCTCGGCGAGCGGATCTCCGGTGAGACCTCTCTCCCAGGAGCTATGGAATACAGAAAACTATTACGAGGGTCTAAAAGGCGACTGTGGGAGTACTGAAATGAGCTTTTAAATTTTAATAGGCGATTATGGGAATATAGAAAACAACGTCAAGGGTCTGAAAGGCGGCTGTGGGTATGTAGAAATCTATTGCAAAGGTCAAAAAGGCGACGTATATGCTGGTCTTTCTCATTTCTATAGCAACTTAATGTTCACTAAATATTGCACTGCTATGAAAATTTGGTTTTGAAATGAGAGCTTCCGTGCCATATCGTCCTCCCCACTTTGTCATAAGTTTAACATCAACATGTTTCCGTACATTTTCCATAGTCTTGCCGTAAACAGCATTGTTCATTAGTTTGAAGAAACTTTGTTCAAACTCATTTTTTGCTTTAGCCCTCATGGAGCTATTTAAATCTATGTAAGGCTTTAACCATTGAGATTGTTTAAACTTCAGCATTCGATGAATTTTAACAAACCAAAGTCCATTTACTAGAGCCTGTTTTAAAGCTCGATAATGAATAACATAATTATTTTTATTCATCATAGTCGCTAATAGTTTCTCTTGCTTGGATCCAGGTGGTTTCATATGCTCTGGGCAGAAAGGTAAATCATTATGTATACCGTGAATATTTTTTAGATACTTGAGGTCTACTCCCAAGATATATCCTTCAGGTGCATCATCTTCTATGGTTTGAACATTTATATTTTCTAAATCTTCAACCCATTCAAATGCATCATATGGTAGAGACTGCGTCATTGCATAACCATATATGTTATTAGCATCTAAATATATAAGATATACATTATCTTGATCACATTTATAATACTCTTTCATGTATTTATGATTAGCTTTAGCATATCTATGAGAACATTGACTCAACCTTCCTCTGTTACCACGTTCAATAAAAAGTAACATATCAATATCCGTGATCAGTCTCAATTTAACGTCAGTGATTTTTATCATGGCATCCCAGGTATAGCCAGGTGTTGTATAATAATGTGCTGGATCAAGACTATATACAGCCTAACATTGATCACGAAAATTTTTAAAAACATCAGCTAATAATAGTATATCAGTTTTCATGTATAGATCTGAATATTCTCCAAGAGTTTCTATTTCAAACTTTTGTTTCTAGTCCACACTTTCTGAGCATGTGCATAATCATCCTGTTCCTTTCCCCGGATCTCCTCAGAGTCCTTGGCGGGGAGAAGAAACGAATTGGCGTTAGCCCCAACGTTAGACAACTTGTTGGCCCTGAAAAGGGCTGGTTGGTAAAATCGTGGTAGTCTGAGAGCGTTAGAGACAAGCGCTGCTTGTCGAGACGTGGCGGTAAGAAGCCGACGTAAGTAAGAAAAGGGGGGGGGGGCGGTGAGAGAGCACAGAGAAATGTTGTGACGAAAAGAAAAGGATGAGGATGACGATGACCTTTCACTCCAGTCCGCGGGCACGAACAAAGCGGGATCCGAGTGCCCCCTAATATATCTCCCAGGACAAGTCAACCGGGAGCAGACTTGGCCCGGGAAGCAAGCTTCGACCGGTCGCTCGTCCGCGTAGGGATAGCTTGGCGTAGTGCGAGTAGGGTCGGAACGCCCAGGAGCCGAGGCTTCACCGATCGACCGTCTTGCTCGACTGTGCAAGACGAACTGGCGAGTGCGGGAGAGCGCCGGACCTATAGTCCCGAAGCGCGGACTTTGGAGAGAGCCCAGTGTTTTTCGCTGCTGTAGTCCCGTTGTTGTCGGTAGATCCGTGGTGGCCTCTCGAAGTTATAGTGTCGACTGGAGTAGGTCTCTACCGGGCCGAAGCCGGAAGACGACTGATGCTCGCGCTCCAAGCGCGACCCGTATTTATAGGCGCTCGACGAGCTGCGCCGAAGCGCTAGTAAGAGTGGGGTAACTGCGCGCAAGGGAGTGCGGGAGAGAGGGAATCGCGCTTGGAAACAACTGCGCGCGGCAGTCGTTGAGAGGGGGGGGGGGGAGGTAACAATCCTCTGATACTGTTGAATCTGGGAGTGAACTGTAAAACTTTTTCTTAGCAGGCAGCTCGGTTTCATCTAGTTTTTCCATACAATTAATGTATTCATAGGGATAAACACCTTTTTTAGTCAAAAGTTTAAGTTTCTCAGCCTCCAAATCAAAGAAAACAGATTTGAGAATTTCAAACTCGTTGAGAAAAGATGCTAATTTATCAAGAGATGATGCCGTAAAGCGAAACAAGTCAATAAAATGAAACTTTATCGCATTATTTTCAATATGCTTGGTAAAAGCATTATATTTTTTCTTCGTTAAGAGGACCTAACCACCTTAAATTGTCAAAATATGAAAAACCGGATTTTATTTTTATATTAACATTAAATTGTTTAAAAAATGTATAAAACAAACATATAAACTTAAAAAAACTATAGTATAAATATCAGGTGCAAAATGTCTGCGAACGCCAAAATTCACAATTTCGATTTATTCACTCACCGCAGACTTACTTCAGTTCTAGGCATCGAAGAGCACTAAAACGTTACAAACATGTTTGAAATACACATAGTTGACATGAGTGTAGGGATTTGTAAGTAAATTGAATCTTAAAAAGTTATCTTCCATTTAAACAAAACAAGTGTCATTTTTAATATTTTTTAACAAATATTTTGTTTAAAATGAAGATAACTTTTTAAGATTTAATTTACTTACAAATACCTACACTCATGTCAGAACTATGTGCATTTCAAACATGTTAGTGCTCTTCGATGGTTTTTTGGTACATAAAAAGTTGTTTCTTGTTCTCTATAGTTTTTTTAAGTTTATATGTTTGTTTAATTTTTTAAACAATTAAATGTAAATATAAAAATAAAATCTGATTTTTCATTTTTTGACAATTTAAGGTGGTTAGATCCCCTTAAGGGAAGAAGATCAACTTTGCCTGGAAAACAATTGGATATATCTTGAATTATAAAGTGAGCGTCGTATCTACTTAAATTATGAAAAACAACTGGAAAGATTTTTGAATCTTGATAGTTCAAGTTACATCCGGCATGAGCAGATCCTCGATATTTTGAGGTTAAGTGACAGTGATCACAAACTTCGATTCTACCATCTATCGACTTTTCACAAATATGACAGGTATCTGACTCGTTGAAAGACATTTGTTGCTCTAAGCTAAGATTTTTCATAGGTATAGGATTTCCATATATATTATCTATTTGTTCAGCTGTCAATTTCAATTCCTTAGCAAACCAAAGTGCTAGTTTTTCTCCTCGATAGCTGCTAAATCGAGACAAAGAATTGTCAGAATTGTATTTCAAAAAAATATTATTATTATTATTATTTATTTCCACTTACATATACCAATTAAGGTATTCTACAGAGGCAGGACATAGCTTGCCTGTACATAGAGTGGATTACAAAAAAACTTACAAACTATCCTATAAACTAAACTTATAAACTAAAAAAAAAAACAAATCATGTTCGATGACATTTTATAGATCGTAATATTTTTACAAAAGTTAAAAGTTAAAAGTCATCCAAATCAACAAAAAGAAATAAACTGTACTCGTCTAGGGTACCTTCTCGCTTATGAACATTTTTAATTTATTCCTTATTGTAGCTTTACTAAGATCTAAAACTTTGAGATCATTGTTCAGCATATTGAAGACATTAACTGCAGCATAATAGCTGTCTTTTTGACTAATTGATTTAAGTGATTTTGGTATTTGTAGGTTTTTATTCCTAGTAATACTAGAGCTATTTTTATATTGCTCTTTTAAACTATTATAATGATTTCAACAGGCTCTATTGATAACTGCTTGATTGATAATGGCAATATCGTTCACTGCAAAGGTTTTTATTATAAATTTTAAAATTTTTTCTGTTATTCTTTGAGTTAAGTTAAGACAACTATCGTAGGCTCCCTCCACGCTATTATACCATTTGACATGGCTTTGGAAAAATGCATAATATTATCAGAGCGTTTTTCGGATTCAAAGAACGGCCTGATTTGGCAAAAAATAAAAATGAGGGGGCGCGATATTCTCGCTATTCTGTACCATAATTTCAATTGTTGTTCGTGTCCATCGCATATTGTAGATCGGAAATTACTGCCGACGATTTATTTAGATTTCCTTCTACCCTTTTGATAGGTAATTACAGATCTATTTGTATTATTCCAGGTACGCTATTACGATAGTTGCCCAATACCGTAATGAACACGGGTCGGGTTTTACTTAGCATTTATATGGAAGCTTGTTCAGGGAGCAAGCCATGTTTGGATACACTTAACAATACATTCATCCTTGTCCCCTGGGAGCCGTACCGAGACACTTATCATCACTCAGTCCGCGATGATGACAGTGTCGGTCCGATAAGACATGATGGTATCCTTTGGCCATAGTCTCATCAATAGATCGTTAACGTATAATATAAAAAAAATGGTACGGGGCTATATATCCTTGTGGAAGCCAAAGATATTTCTTTATATCGTTTATATTAGAAATCTTTAAGCTTGCTTTCTACTCGGATAGATAGTCTAGGTTAACAATTAAGATATTTGCCTACTAATCCATATCTTTCTAAGCTTACTAAGCAATATTGCCATGGCCGTCCACCGTATCAAAGGTTGTTGTGTTGTGCCAGATCCAAAAACGCCCTCGCTGTTTAGCTGGTTGTTCCTATTGGTCGAGATTCTTATAGACTGTGTAGATATATAATTCAACTCAGATTGCTACTCTATTTTATCATAAAACCAAATTGTTATCAGAATGTTACCATAGTAATAAAGAATGCAAGCAGCCCCCCCCTTGCATGAATTATTTTTCTCCTAAGAGTTCGCTAATTATTTGAAATAAGGGAAATAGGTCTGAATTAGAATACAGCCACTATCTCCGCTTTGAAATAGGTAGTATATCACCTCTTTAGGCCTGCTGGCCATACAGCTTGTTGCCTATACTAGCATTAAAAAATAGATTCCAATGGTTTTACAATATGAATTCGCGATGCCGTGCCTAAGACTTATTGGTGCACTACATATAATTCTCCTCCTCGCAGCCTGTTCTTTTCATCGCTTTTATGAACTTCTAGGAATTCTTCGACGATTCTTCAAAGTCCTCCTCTTCCAAAATTTGAAAATTTTGTGGAAATTTCGGAAAATTTTAGACAATTTTGAAAATTTCTCAAAATGTTTTAAATTGTTTACCAAGATTAATTGCTGAGTAGAAGCTACTCTCACATCCTTAAATAGTCTATAAGATATCCATTCGAATAATCATTGGATTGTTTTTATAATGAAAGTTCAAAATTTAGTCTTCCAGAGATAATAGATGATTATAGGATGGAGAGTAGTTCGCGGGAATCGTACTCTATGTAAATCACCTTGTGATCTGAATAAACTCTCGCCATGAATTATACGCACATGAATTTTGCGGTAATCTTGAAAATCTTATTTAACGAAGAATAACAAAAAACAGCAAAAAACGAGCCAAGTATAGATTAAATTCCATTAAATGGAACAGCGTGTAGATCCTGAGCGCTATACAGTTTCTTCTAGTTATTTCAGAGTCCTACAGGGTAAGGAAAACAAATTTTGAAGTCTTAATAATCTTTTAAAACTACGTCGGTACTCTAATACACAACCCAAAGAGAGAGTAAGAGTGCCTATATAAGCTGAACTTAAATCATATATCTTTAGAATTTAAGTTTATTGCTTTCCATACTTCAGCTTGGGCGCCTTCATCTGTTAGAAAAACGACTCAAGTAGTACAGCGGTGCAAAAACAAAGTTTGACGACTTCTCATATCTTGACAAGACTAACTGTTTCATAAAAAGTCCAAAAAGAATAAAGGTGCTATATATATGGCTAACTAAATCCAAATTTTTATAATTGAGTATGCCTTTTTACTGCCAGCTATCCATTATCCTGATTGTCTACAATAAAATATTCAGGCGAATTCTTTCTTTGAGAATCTTTGCCTAATTTGCAACTGATAGTTTTCCATAGCAGCCTTGAATTTTGACTAACACGTTTGATTTCATTACGTTCAAATTTATACTTTGCATCTTTAATCACTTTATTCAAAATTTTCTCATAATTTTTGTAGTCGTTTTTCAAAGTTATATTATGTGGATACTTTTTCCATAATTTATACAGATTTTCTTTAGTTTTACAAGAGACTAATATCGCTCTTGTAATCCATTTTTTACGTGGATAAAAATCCTTATTTTTTCCACGCTTTTGTTTATAACATGTAGCTTTTTCAAGGCAACTATGTATCATATTTATTTAATTCTTCCATTGGCATTGTTAGTGTCTTTCATAGTTTATATATGGCTTCCAGGTCAACGTAATTGCGCCAATAGTTCTCATTTTTTGAAATTAGTATGAGGTGTCAGAATATTTTCTATTGTACTTTTAAATTGATCAACGCTGAAATCAAAGGGTAATCGGTCGTTAAACGGACATTTGTTTATATGAAATCAGTGTATATTATTCGCTTTTTAGCGAAACAATTATCGATGCAGGATACCCGTTACATCTGTCAGAAGACGGCTCGCGTTAATATTTCTGTAAAATAAGGCAAGTATTCATGTTCAAAGAAGGTTATTTAGATTTCCTGATTGATAATTCTTTCGCTAAGATAGAATTATGAAAGATTATTTTTCTAATATGTCGATATTGAATTCACCGAAAATACAATGATTTCTGGTATTAGAATGAGATTCTAAGACTTTACGCAATTGACGAATTCGTTTTTTGGCAAATCATGACCACAGATTCTCTGCTTATTAATTTTAAGTGCGAGCTCAACTCTCAACCTATCACTACTTTATTTTAGTATTTCGTAATATTATTTAAAACGTATAGTACGACTCCATCTGCTTTGTTATTTTACTTCATTATAAACCATTTGTAACCTTGAATCGTCGATAGTATTGAGGATCGTTGTAAATTCCATGTTTCGTACATATTAATTACTGCCCAGTTTTTTTACAAGATTGCCCGGAAGATCAATAACATTTCCAGCTTTTCAAAGTTGGCACTTTAAACTTCTAATGTTATTACACAAATAATAGTTCTTTTTCTTCTTGCTGATTATCGTTTAGCTTCTTGGGTATTCAAATTCATTCTCGTGCTGAATCAGATCTGCAAAGTCAGCGTCTTGATCCATTGCTGCCTGTCTTGTTGTTTTGGGTTGACGAGGTATTTGTAACGTGAAGTGAGTTCGTTGACACCGATGCTATAGATTGCTTCCGAAAGTAATCTACCTTACCCATAGGTCTTGGTATTGTAGGTTGTAGTGGATAATCAGTCATATCTATTAATTTTTTAATTTTCTTTTTGAGTATTTCACACGCTACACTATCCGTAGCCATGTGATTAACCTCAAATTTAGTGTTATAGGTTAAATTGCTATAAAGACAATTAACACACTTAATAATGTTTTTATCACTACAATTTCTCACTGAGTGAGAACCTGCACATCTAGTACACTTTTCATCGTTCAAACATTTTTTAGCACTATGTCCAAAACGTCCACACTTGTAGCATGGCTTCATGTTTATTAAATCATAAGCTCTACACCTTTGAAAACCGACAAAGATTTTGCTATCATTATCTTTTACGTGTTTGTATAATTCAGGCGATACTTCAATAATTGCTTACTTAGTTTATTCAGTTACTTAGTACTACAGTAACTAGTAATTACATTTGGACTCTAGTTTTTTGAAATTTCTTTCATTTAGATCATGTTGTAATCCTGAAGCATCCAACTTGAGACAATTCTCTATTCCTACTATTTTTAATTTCGGTTTCAGAAGTTGTTCTTTTGAAATCTTGAAATGAGATGCAAGTTTCTTTTTCAATATTTTTTCTGCGTCATCAACGCTCTCCTCATTCATGCACGTAATGACCAGTTCATCTTTGTCTTTGCTAATACTTATATTTTTAGTTAAAATAGTTTTCTCTTTAGTTAAGTAATGCGTCAAAATCTTTTATATCAGCTTTGTCTTCTTTATTGTTTTTTTAACGATAATTTTGGCACACGTTTTGGTTTAGGTTTAAGGTTTTGCGCTACTTGCGAGTACGTGGTATTATTTTCTTTTTTAGATTCTTTTTGTTTGTTTAGAAGTTCTTTCATAAGTTCATTTTTTTCATACAGCTCCGTATTAAGTTGTTTTAATAAAGTATTTTCAATTTTCATATTTTCGGCTACAATACTTAATTCATCCATCGTTTTTTCATGAATAGAACTATCTTTTTCAATATCACTCAAAATTTCACTTCTCACTTTATTTTTCATTGTCATTTTCACTTCAGCTATTATCAATCTTGCTTCGTCACTAAGAGTGTCTCCACTCACTTTTGAGGTTAGTTTCAGCTGCTCATGTTCGTCACAGATTCCTAGATATCTGCTCACTAAACGGGCACCTTGTAATTGAATGAATTCATCTATGTGATATACACTTTCACATATGATGCAAATAACTGTAGATGCTCTTTGTGTCGGATGACATTTATAAAACTTATTCTTAGCCTTATCAGGCGGCTGCTTACCGCCCGACGACATGTTGCTACACATATCCAATGCTAAACATATCATGTCTTTGATTCATTTTCTTCTTCATCTTACGACTCATCGGTATCAATAAACACTCACAATCTGCATAAATAACAAATGGCATTTTTTCCTTAAATCTATCATTCTTAAAGGTTATAATATCATTACCAACTTTTGGTAATTTAACCTTACAATCATTAAACCACTTACATTGCTGCTCATGTGATTCTAAATATTGTTGAGTAGAACAAAAGTGTAGACATCTGTTACATATATGAATCTTCTTCTTTGTACGTGTCAACTTACATGACACCTATAACACCCCACACCAGCTCCGCAGGGTTTTCAATTAAAAAATTAAAAAATTCTAAAGTCCTTCGACTTTATTCTAGCTATATTTCGCGCAAATACGCGATCCCTACTCTTCTCTCCGACGTTCCGGGTCACAGCTGAGCAGTCTGTAATACGATCACGTCAGCAGCGCCACTAGCAAGCAGCGGCAGCAGCCAGAGTCATGGCACAGCAGCAAGCGACGTGAGCACGCTTGTATACCTATATATGTAGCGCAGCAAGCGGTGCGGCGTGCAAAGCGTGTGAGAGTGGGATGATGACGCAGCAGCGGTGCGGCGCGCGCATCTCCGTAAGTCCGTATGCTTGTATGAATGATTTTTGTATATAGGTTTGAATGTGCGTGTATATATTTGTATGTGAGAGTTTTTCGGCGGCTTGAGCCCCGCATTTTCCCGAGCCTTTATAAGGACCTGCGCGGCCTATGGCCAGTCACTAGCTCTAGCGCAATTTAAGCGACTATTCTCTACTAAAGAGCAACTTACGCCTTGAGTAGATAATACTTAGAGATTTTTCTCATATTTTCTATATACTTATAGAATTTTCAAGATAGAAAAGATATCGCAATTCAAGCGTATCAGTTCTATACTTATGAAAATTCAAGACTTGCGATATACTTATAAAATTTCGATATTCATCAAACACTTGTAAAATTTCGAACTAAAAATAGATAACACATATTTAAGCGTATCTACGTAAGATCTCTTTCTGTAAGACACACGACTCAGATCAGATAACGCAATTTAACGCGTATCAATTTATATATTTGTTTGTAAGATCAAAGCGCATTTATTTATTTAATTTTGTGATAGAGAATATATACGATGATACATGCAATATTCTCATATTTATTATTTTCTTGAATATATTTATTTTGTTATAAAGAACAAAAGTTTCATTATTGTGATAAAACATTCCACTGACTGGTATCCCGGACCTGTACTATAAATATTATTATAATTATTATAAATATTTGAAATCATTAATTAAAATCTTTCTATCTAACCTGCTGTCAGAATTAGGACGCAGATTAGGAAATGCTCACTACTTTTCTATAAATTATTAGCCAATTACCATATAACTAGCTGCACCCGGGACCGAGAAAAGTCGTGACCGTTTCACACCATCATTATCACTATCATACGTATTTTTTCCTGCTTTTATGAAGAGGAGATTAATACGATTCACTTTCTTTTCAGACGTTAAAGTGGTGTTACGTCCTATCATTATTACTTATCCTATCACGTATTACAGTTAAGCAACATCAGCGTTGTCATTACGAAGCCGAAAATTCAAATTTGATGAGTCCGAATAATAAGTGGATCAGCGAAGTTTATGAGTATACTCTGTATACTCTGCGCGATCAGTTGTAATTATACACTCGACCTGGACTCTTGGACAACGCTCCTATCCATCGCTACCAAGAGCTACCAGACTTAAGCCGCGATTTCGGGTTCTCAATAAATAGCACAAAATCTACAATTCACGGGTGTTCATTCTTGGTCCCTATCTGGTCCCGATCCTGTACACGACCGTCCCAACTACAGCAGCAGCATTCCTATCTACACCAGGCGCTATCAACTACAGCAGCAGGGTTCCGGTCCACGACAGGTGTCACCAAGTAAGTTCATTCATCTAAGCGATATACCCTAAAATCGTGACTTAACAGTGGTACTATCTCTCGACCTTCTAAACCAAAAACATTAACATTAACAGAAATCTCTTTATTTTGCTTTTCAAATTTAGACACTTGCTTCAAAGATACAGGAAATTTAATTCCTTTCATATTTAATTCTCCATCAAATCTGATAATTAATAACTCTGTCAGGATGATCTTGACATGAAACTGGATAAAGTGCTGACAAAATTGCCCACTTAAAACACTGATTGTCCATATTTTTAACATTTATCCAAGCTTTCTTTTCTTTAATAAATTTAGGTAATGGTATATACGAACTACCACCTCGCATTGGGTTTAACTTGTTCATATTTAGTTGTATATTCATAATTGAATCTAATGTCCAGCCGGAATCCTTATCTTGAAATTCTTCGATCGCATTTAAAAGAGGTTTTTAACGTTTTCAATCACTGTTTGAAAGAAATTGATAAGAAAACTTCTGAGTTAGACGTATTAAAATGTAAGACTTTTCGAAAAGTCTTGAGAGCGAGCTTGTAATGTTTTTTCCACCGTTCAAACACATTTTTTGGATCATTAGACTTTAGAAGACTAGCCGCTTCTTCTAAAAACTTTAAGTAAATAGTACATTCGTCAACTAACGTCGTCATGATTAACTTTATTTTTATAAGTGAGCAAAAATAAAGTGACTCTGCGAGGCTCCAGTGTTCCTTATATTCCTTGTAGTTCAAGGTCAAAGTATGATAGTGGGGGATTAACTTAAGGTTATTTTAACAAATTAGTGGGGATTAATTGAAGGTCATTGTAGAAGCTAGGAGAAGGGATTCTTTCAAGGTTATTTATACATATTTATAAAAGAGTAATGACGCCTGCGTGACTGCTATCAACCAAGCACAAGAGTGACAGCGCCTACAAGACTACTACCAGTCTAACGCATGAGGTTAGGGAGACCGCGTAGTTTAAAATAATAGGCTTGTTATGCATCAATGTGTACCGACCGTACTTCCTTAAGGAACGTCAGTTCAAATCCTAATCAGTCATTTCTTTTTTTGTTTTTTAAAAAACAAGTATGATTCATAATTAAGAATGTTATTTTTTTTAATAGCAAGAAGTTATTTGATTTTTTTAATGATAAGCTTATTTGTTATTACTGAATTACAGGATAGGTATAATATAGTAAATAAGAACAGTTTTTCATTTAATATATAATTTCTTATATTACTATTCATATAAAAATATATTAAAAATATTTAACTAAATCTATACAAGAATACAATGTCAAATTATATTAAAAACTTATTCAATTAATATGGCACGAAACGGATAAAAAAATACTTATAAATTGAAATAATAAACATAAAAAAAAATAAAACTATTTAATTAAATCACACACACACACACACACGCGCGCGCGCGCGCGCGCACGCACAAACCCACACATTTTAAAATTTTATGAACTCAACCATATCATTTTTTATGGCTTCGATTGCCCTTCCTGATGACGATTTTGGTGACGATGACGACGACGACGACGATGATGACCTCGACGTTGACGATGACCTTGATGAGCTTGACGACGTCGACGAAGATGACGACCAGGACGACGACGATGACGATGGCGAAGACGATGATTTAAGTGACCCTCTGCTGCGTTAAAATGGATTACATCAGGTGGGCTTATAATAGGAATAGGTAAAGGGGAATACATTTTTTCCTCATTTTCAATTTCAGAAACTGTTTATAGGTGAGCAGTCTAGCAATTGATATAGTTTGTTACTAGGGAAAGGAATATTTATAGGAGAGCTATTTGTTAATGGTTCTAATTATTGGCTTACGGGCGCTTGTTAAGGCATTATATAAAATTGAGGAGGATGGTGCTGAGGGTGTATATGGTGGTGATAATGGGAAGGAGGGATTCAAGCCAGATTCAGTTACTGATTCCGGAGCAGATGATTCAGGGAGTGACTTCAACATGTCATCATAATCGTCGTCATCGTTGCTAATCTGAAAAAAATATATATAACGTTAAAATATTAACTAAAAGTAAAACAAAATGATCTATTTAGAGCAAAGAAAAAGTTTACTTACTCCAACAGGCATTTTGGATACTCCATTGTAGTATTCAAGAACGAACGATGAGAAAAGTACCTCATCGTCGACATCCATACAATTATTTAATCGACGTTCCTGTAAGAAAAAAAGAAAAATTTTACTCATTTTATAAATAAAATTTTATATTATGTATACATATATACATGCATACATACATACATGCATACATACATACATGCATACATACATACATTAATAAATACATACCTGATGATATCGTTCGCGATCCTGCTCCAGCGGCTGCTGAACCTTTTGCTCCACCTGTAGATCTAGCTGGAGGTTTTCTGCTGGCTTGTACTGCCTCTTAAGATCGACATACGGAGGCGAATACTGTACGACATCTTCATTTGATGGAGAATAAGCTCGCTGTAATAAAAAAGGTTATAAACAATTTATTTAAAAAATGAATTTTATCAATAGACACATGCAGGCAAACACACACACACACACACATACATACACACACACACACACACGCGCACACACACACACACACAGAAAGAAATATTATTACTTAAAACATCTACCTCAACCAATTCCTGCGTCGGCTCAAGATCATCAATACCTTCGATAGTCTGCGACTCAGACTGCTCCTGCTGCTCCTGCTCAGTAGTAATAGCTTCAAAAAACTGTAAAGAGAAAATTATGAAAAATTTAAAAAAAATTGCGATTTCTGAATTCACACATGTACCTACTACATTTATACGTACACATATTCACTCAAAATATTACACACATATACATACAACTCTCACTCTGCTGAATAATTATTATATAATTAGAAAAAAAACCTTTAATCGTAAATTTCTAGCGAATGGAGGTAAAACAATGTCCGTTTGATGTCTCAACTTCTTACGAATCCTTGGATCCGATCGAACTTGCTTCACAATCACCTGGCCTGGGTTTACCTCTTTAACGATATTAGTTTCATCGATGTCATCATTTTTGTATAAAATATAATTAATTTTCCAATCAGACATTTTAAAAAATGTTTTCCTAAGACAGTGCTTTCACGATCGCTGCTTGCATTCGACGGAGGAAAATCGTTTTTCTACAGCGCACGCTTCACCAGGCTCTTCTGGGCTAAAATTTTATTACTTAAAATTTTTGGATGACATTCGACCCGGCGCACAGTGCTCTATTCATGGTGCAGCGAGAAAACGACGTCGACCAAGAGTACAAAGCAGAAACAAACGTCACGCTGCTACGCGTTTTTACTCATTAATGGTCGACTTAAAATTTTTATTTTTACATGCTGTTCAATAAGTATATATATACATATATTATTATTCTTAAATGTAAATTTCTTTTAGTCTTTTTTTAAAAACTATTTTAGTACTACTGTAGTAGTGGCTACTGTAGTTTATTTATTTAACTCCAGAGTTACAAACATTTGCATCCGATACAGAGCTGATATTATTCACACAATAACACACTATAACGCCGCAAATCCTGCAGAGGAAAACAGTATTTCCTGTTCGCAGGTCCGGATTAACAACAGGGATAACGAGAACATATAAATACTGATTAGTTATTGCTTTATTTTACAGCAATAACCTCCAGTCATACTACATACAATCCAGCCTCCATTCATACGTAGGGATAGCATAAATCCATGTCGGACTTCCAGACCCAGATCATACCATCCTTGACATTCATACTTAACCTAGGTTGGATTACGAGAGTCCTAGACTCTCTTCGCCCCAACTCTGATAACAATATATAAAATTAGTATTTGCATATAAAAATTAACAATGAATATAATCCATTTAATAGTTGTATATAAAAAATAAGTTATTTGTTGATATTTTCTAAAGTGTTCGTAGATGATTCTATATTTGTGTTTTTTATACTAGTAATGCTACGACGACATTATATAGCACATTAAATAAGATTATATTGCACGATTCTAAGATTCTATATTTTTGTATTATAATTTGATGTTGTAAAACGGTAAAAACATTTGTAAGTTAAAATTTCTACTTTGTATCATGGCACTTTTCACAGCTTTCACAATTTCACAATTTCACCAGTTTCTAATTAACATTTGTCTTGCTGTCACAAATCTATCCGTTGTTGCATTTTTTTCTCTTATGTACGACATTTTCTCTGTATAGTTGAGTCTAGCTGGGCATGTGAGTCCGACAGCTCAGGTATATAGTGTGGAAACATTTCTTTGTGCTGATTAGATGAGTCACACTTACAATCTGACGTAAAAACAATATCATCGGGTGGGATTGACCTTGATCGCTGCCTATAAAATCGGCTGCAGAACAACAGTACGCACAAATCTCCGCTTTGTGCTCTCAGTGAATTCTCTCATTATACCAGTGTAAGAGCTTTTCTATGTGTACTTTCAAAGTGAATAAGAAAAGTTGTCGTTTAATAATTACATTTTCTTTTGTTACAAATCAACAAAATCATGGATGTATTAAATCAGGCTGAAAAAACTCCAAATTACAATCGTATTTAATCAATCTTATTTAATTACGGATGTGAAAAAAGTTGCTACTAGATTTGGAATGAAAATTGTATTACAGTTAGATTCTTCATTTGATGTTTTTTTACCAACCAGAGTAAATGCTATACTCATTGAAAAAGAAGAAGTGTTCAATAATTTCAATGAATTTTAATACTAAAAAATGAGAAGTTTGNTGGATGACGATCCATTTAGTGCGATTCATAAAATATCTAGGCAATTGTCTAATTGAATTTATTTGATTCGTGTACAAGAAGCGAAAAGAACAGCTTAGTATATTTACAGCATTTTATGAATGAAGAAGAAAATGTTATATCATAACGTTTATAATTTTATATTATTGATCTACACAGTTATATATATATGTATATATATATATATACATATATATGTGTAGATCAATAATATAAAATTATAAACGTTATGATATAACATTTTCTTCTTCATTCATAAAATGCTGTAAATATACTAAGCTGTTCTTTTCGCTTCTTGTACACGAATCAAATAAATTCAATTAGACAATTGCCTAGATATTTTATGAATCGCACTAAATGGATCGTCATCCATTTAGTGCGATTCATGTTAATTTAAAAAAGGGGAGCAAACACAGTATGCTAGATATATAATACATCTAAAATAATTCAACCTACCATTGATCATTGTCAATGGGTCGGTATCGCAGAAAAACGATCGTCATCGATCAACGATCAATGGGTCGGTATTACAGAAATCGATCATCGATTTATTTTTTCCAAGCGGGTTACAGCTAAAAAACTGCTGTCAAGTCCTTGGCAATTTGCTGCTTCCTATTCGTTGTTTGTTATTATTTTAAATGTAATAGTAGATGGTAAATAGTAGATTGTGCTAACGCCACGAGTTGCACTTACTACATTTCCATGAGTGGGAGGTATAATGCATTTTGGTACATGCATTTTTGTTGAAAATTAACGACTGCTGTATAAAATTGCCTAGACTGCATGATCGATTTCTCGAATTCAAAAATTTCAGTTGTAAAGAAAAAGTACCATTTGCGATTTATGCAGATTTTTAAAGTTTTCTTAAACCCGTAGAGGATAGTAGCCTCGCGTACCAAGAACATGAAGCATTTAGCATTGGCTACTATTTAAAATGTAGTTATGATGACTCATTATCTAGTTATCACAGCTACAGGGGTAGTGAGCCTGCAAAGTGGTTTATCAAGGGACTTGAGACCATAGCAAAACAAGTTGATGAGATTTTAAACAACATTGTACCAATGCAAGCATTAACATAGGATCAGCAGCATGCTTTTCAAGTAGCAACAGTATGCCACATTTGCGAAAAACCATTTAATGATGGTAAACGAGTAAGAGATCATTGTCATTTAACGGGCAGGTGAAGAATATTTTTACAAATCTTAAAAATACTGATGATTACATATCTCATTAAAAAATGTTTTTGTTTCAGATACCAGGGTGCAGCGCATGAAAAATGCAATTCAAATTATCAAGAGTCGCGCATCATCCCAATCATTTTTCATAATTTCACCGGTTATGACTCACACTTTCTCGTCCGAGATACTGCCACTGCTTTTCCAGGAAGAATAGAACTTTTACCACTAAATAAGGAGCGCTTTATTTCTTTTACCAAGAATATTGATGGCTGTGATATCAAGCTCAGATTCATAGACTCTTTTCATGGCAGCATCTTTAGATAAGCTATCATCATACCTACAAGAAATGAATATTCTTAAGTATGAATTTAGTCAAGATCAGCAGTATTCACCTCTGACTCAAGAAAAATTTGAATTGCTTAAAAGAAAAGGAATTTTTCCATATGAATATTTGGATTGTGAGAAAAAACTGTCGGATACGGAAATTTCATCAAAATATAAATTTTACAGCAGCTTGCATGCCACTGAAATTTCCGATAAAGAGTATGAGCATGCAAAAAATGTTTGGAAAACATTTAATATTGGAACTTTAGGAGAATATTCTGATTTATATTTGAAAACGAATGTATTGCTGTTTTCTGAAGTTTTCGAGAATTTTCGTAACTCTTGACTTTCAGCATATAACCTAGACCCTTCGCATTACTACACAACACCTGGATTAACGTGGGATGCTATGCTCAAGTACACGAAAATTCAACTGGAACTGCTAACTGATATAGATCAGATAATGTTTATTGAACGCAGTATAAGAGGTATCGTGAGTCAGTGCTGTAATCGCTACGCTCTTGCGAATAATAAGTATATGGCTGATTATGATCCGGAAAAAGAATCAAAATACCTCATGTATTTTGATGCAAATAACCTCTATGGATGGGCTCTTCAACAGCCATTTCCTTACGCAGATTTTCAATGGGTCGATGTAAACGCGGATTTCAACGTGGCAGATGATTCTGAATTTGGCTATATTCTCGAAGTTGATTTAGCACATCCACAGCATTTGCATGATCCGCATAAAGACTTACCATTCTGCCCCGAGTACAAGAAACCACCAGGCTTNACTGACAACTGTAGATACAAAGTCACACTATGTTCTTCACTACAAAAATTTAAAACAGGCTCTCAAAAACGGACTACAGCTTACAAAAATTCACAGAATTTTGAAATTCAAGCAAAGCCCTTGGCTCAAAGCATACGTTGATCTGAACAGCAAGATGAGACAAGAGGCTAAAAATGATTTTGAGAAGAATCTCTACAAATTAATGAATAATGCTGTGTTTGGAAAGACAATGGAGAATGCACGAAAAAGAGTTAATGTCAAGCTGGTGAAATACTGGGAAGGTAGATATTGTGCAGAGGCTCCCATTTCTAGACCAGAATTTCATAGTCGTACCATCCTTGATGAGAACCTCGCACTCATTGAACTCAAACAGACTGAAGTACTCATGAACAAGCCAATCTATGTAGGACTCTGTGTATTAGATTTATCGAAAACTCTAATGTATGACTTCCATTATAATTATATAAAACAGGAGTTTGGTGAAAAATGTAAACTGCTCTATACGATACTGACAGATTTCTCTATGAAATTGGCTGTGAAGATATTTATGAATTAATGAAACGAGATATTCAGAATTTTGACACTTCAAACTATCCAGCTAACAATATTTTAGGATTGCCTCGTGTCAATAAAAAGATTGTTGGTCTAATGAAAGATGAATGCTGCGGACAAATCATGACAGAATTTGTGGGACTTCGCAGCAAAATGTATAGTGTACGCATAAACGGAGAAGATCGCATAAAAAAGATTAAAGGTGTGAAAAGCAGTGTAGTTGATAAGACAATTACTTTTGACGATTATGTTGAGTGTTTAAAAGATTATTCTACGCAGTATAGACAGCAATGCATCATAAGATCGAAAGCTCATAGAGTGCAAACTGTTAAACAAACGAAGCTAGCATTAAGCCCCTACGATGACAAGCGGTATTTAATTCCAGGAAAAACGGATACGGTTCCTTGGGCAATTTATTATCAAATACCAAAGGATGATGTATAAAAATGTCATAAATATTGTAAAATAAATTTATTTTCATATAGCCATTACAAATCTAATTTATTTATGCAACTATTATGTGTATTATCGAAACCTAACCATTTTACATAAAGCTGATTTGCACGCTTTTTCAAAACTTTCTCCACAAGATAAATATCTGGATATTTGGCTTTGAGAAGTTCCTGCTCATAGAAACCGCCAGCAATCAGTTGATCTTGATAGTCTTTCAGCTTGTACGTCAGCACTGGATACGTTGGCACAACTTGATCAATGGTGAAAATCTCTGTTGACCAGTTGGGTGTATAACCCTTCTCAAATACTAGTTTCATTTTGCTCACTCGCACCTTATCTCCAACCTTGAATTTAGATTTTTGTCTGCTTTCTTGGCGAGAGAAACGTTTAAGGACGCTTTTAAGCTTCATTCTCCTTACTAACATCTTTAGGCTTCATCCCAATGGTGCGGTGTTTGCTATTATTGTACTCTGCCAGTAAATCAGGTAAGATATCGAACCATTTATAATTGCCCCATAAACTAAATTGTATCCACTTTTTGTTCTTGAGCGTACGATTAAAACGCTCACAGATGGAAGCTTTAAGCTTGCTGTATGTTGAGTATAGATTTATGACATATTTTTTCATGAGGCTTTCAAACAAGGAGTTGTAAAATTCTTTACCACGATCGGTATGCAAGTTCTTTGGCACACGACCCTGATCTAGAACAGACTTCATTGCTGCTGCAACTTCGTTTTCAGTTTTCTGCTTTAAGGAGGTTCACCACTAAATTCATTTTCTTAGGAAATTAATTAAACTTTGCACACTGCTTCGTAATGATTTTGTCCATACACACCTAAAATTTCAGATCGATCTGACGTCTAGAAGCTGAGATATGAGGCCTCAAAGTTCGGGCGTTTAACACGCGATCCCTATGCTGGGCCCGCGCGAAACGTACATTTTCGTTGATTGTAGCCGAACGCTTCTTACGATCTTGTTGAAAAACTAAAGTAAGCTTACGATATTACGAATCTTTTGAGACCTCGTGAGCAATTATCTAGTTCCCGAGTTATTGTAATCTAAAGTAGGCTGCCGTCAGCCGCGCGCGCACGCATACTAGCGCCGCCGGCGTGTACGTGTGAGTCTCTCGCTCACCGACGCGGAGCGCCTAACGATGTGTACGTGTGGCCGGTAAAGGCGCGTTCAAAACTCTCTGCGCTGCGGAGAGGAGGACACCATGCGGAGAGAGCGCAGCAGCGAGCCGAACTTTTGGCAGGGACTGTCGGTGGTGAACCTCCTTAAAGGTATGGCCCAAGCGTACTTTGAGAAGACATCGACAACTGTCAGCAGGTACTTCTAGCCTTTGTTCTCTTGTATTGTATTGCTAGGTCTCATCCAAGCCACGCATTGTGAACCGTCGACACTGATAATTACGCCGAGCTGGTTTATGAAGTTCCTCTACTAGTCTCGCCTTTTGATGCGTCATTACTATTCTGAGAATTTTCAAGCAGAATCTCATACAATTCACTAATAGCTAAATCTATTTTTCTCAGTTTTTCAGCATTCTCATCCTTTGCGATTTGTATAGCTAATTCCGCAGCATCAATTGGCTGTTCCAGATTACTTGTAATCTGATAAATGCTGTGTATTTCCGAATCAATTGATTGCTGAAGCACTGCTAAATTCACTGCATCATTCGGCTCAAGGGATTCTGCTACGTTACACAATGTTCTGCTTCCAATGGCAGTTAGTTTATAGCCAACACCAGGAGGGCCACGACGGTCTTTAGAGCAATTCGATTGACGTCCAAACACATCGACGCTCATCTTGCTACTGACTTTAATATGCTCGTGACTACGGTTAATATATTATTTTAGCTTCTCGCAACTCTTCAACGATAGGATGTATTTCATTCAGATGGCTATTATTGCCAGCTGATCGTTCAGCCATAAGCAAGCGTAGACGATCAACTAATTCGTTGGGATCATCCCAGTATATGTAGTCCATAAAAGTTCCTTTTCTTGCAATTTTATATCTTGGTATAAGCCAACCACCGGCCTTTCTTGGGCTTTGTACTTTGAAAAGTGGAGCAATGATGTTATTATATTTCTTACTGTTTTGTTGACGCATAGGCTGATTGTAACTGTAATGTTTTCTATGTGCATTTGTAACTTCAAGAATCTTTTTATAATTTTGCAAATCATCTGGCTTAATCAATGTCTGATCTGGATATAGTCTAAAAAGTAGCTCTTGCAGTCCTTCAGTTTTTGGATATTTTTTATTCTGAACAATTACATTATTTCTAGTGATTTCTATAGGTGAATCACCAATCTTAAGCATTTGATCCTCTTGACGAATTCCAAATATCTGATCGAGATATCGTTGGCGATTTTGTTTCAACGACTGCAGATACTTGTTATTCATTTCAGTATCTTTCTCAACCTTCTCATCCTCACTATCCTCTTGAGCACTTTCAAATGAAGTATCAGCTGTTTTATTGGGTAGCGTATCATCCTCATTATCTTCCTCGTCATCAATATCATCGTCGAAACCTTTTTCTGTTTTCAATTCTTGTTTAATATCTGGCTTAACCTCTTCCTTCACTTTCACCAGTTTCTCTAGTGGATCTACTATGGGCTTAAAAGTCTCGCCTAGAGCTTTTTCCATGCTAGCTTTACCTTGCTTTAATAATCTATGTTTGCGTCTAATTGCTTCTCATGTTGACTCTTTGACGAATCACAGTCTACTGCATGCTGCATGTACTTTCATCTACTATACATTATATATTTGTGGCAAAGCAATCAAAACCTTTTCTGTATCGTCCATCATTGATGCCTCGCTCCTTATCGATAAAAAGAAATCCGTGTTTACCATCTTTCCAGCATGCTGAGCATAAAGCTTTGAAGTTTGTATATGTCATATCAGGATTCACACGATCATCGTATATGGGTGATTCTGCCGTAACTGGCTCAAAACAGACACACAAATGTTCTATACTAAAATCGACTATTTTTAACTTGCCGGACGGTTATTCTAACTAGAATTACATACAAAACAAGTCCCTAAAGCTAAACCACAACATATTACTTTTATAAAAAGTTATGTGAAGAATCCATATTTGATTAGGTTGCGGAACTGACATTTTTGTAATTCGTGAAATTACGTTAGAACAATTACTGCAGAGCGCTACTAAAACTCCAGTAAATTTTATTTTAACGTACTTGGTAAAAAAAATTAAATTGTCTAAGAGGTATATATATATATATATATATATATATGTATATTCACTCAATATTTGACAGCCTGTTCGTTTATTCAGGAAGATCGCAATATCGTTAAATGACGAATTATTAAAAAAAAAATGTTTTCTTACTAGATATTTTATTTTCTTTTAATAAAAAAGCAACAATTACAAGTTTTTATTATTTTAGCTATTGATCTCTTATTTACTGTTTTTACAATCACAATATATCATATTGCATTAATCTTTGAACACGAATTATAATTAATTTTGTACAATATCATATCACAACTGTCAATTCTACTTGATATCAAATTTTATTTTATTTTAATTTTGATTTATTAGAAATGATATTGATCATCTGACTTTTTTGCTACCGGCACCCTGAAATTAAAATTACTTAATTATTATTATTGTAGGAATAATTTTTCAAAAATTACAATTTTGTACAATTTACCTTAAACTTCTTCTGAAACTAATAGATGATGATGCAGTCGTTGCACAGTCGATTTGTTCATCAAAGTTGTGTTTTTGGTATCTACGGGTGATTCTAAAACAATACAACATTTATATACCATCGTCATCAGCGTGAAAAACTGAGCCTAGGGGAATTAGTCCGAAAAATTTTCCTCCACTGTTCACTTTCCCAATTCGAAAAGAAAATTCCCCCCACCACAGCGCCAAGCGGAGAAGCGCGTGAGGGGAAGTGAGCGCGGCGGCCGCGGCGCAGCAACAAGTGGAGAAAGCCGCTGCTAAGGAGGTCGGCGGCGGCAAACGGAGGGGAAGAGGGAGCTAAAGAGATCGGCAAGCACAATTATTTCGCAAAGTTTGACGATCTGCATGTGCGAAAAATTTTCGTTCAACTTACAAAACTGATTTTATTTAATTTCCCAGACACTTAATTTCGAGGTTAAGTCAATGAGAAAATGGAGAGAGCTTCGGTTTCGGAGCAGATGCTGCAGTTTTCTTTCGCTTTTCTGGATAAATACTGGCCAACTACACAAGTAGCTCCGTTCGCCTCGAGACTTAGGAGATAAGACTTTTTTGCTGCGAAAATTCGGATAACGGTGAGAGCTTCAATTTTGGAGCAGCTGCGGCTGTTTTCTCGCGCTTTTCCTGCATTATCACACTGGCAAACTGCACAAGGGGCTCGGGTCACCTCGAGACCGAGAGAATAAGGTTTCTTTGCAGCGAATATTCAGAAAGCATCCGAAGCCTCGATTTCGGAGCAGCTGCGGCAGTCTTCTCGCGCTTTTCTCGACTTATCACAAACTGCACAAGGAGCTCCAGGCATTTAAAGACCTAACAGATAAGCCTTTGATACGAACATTCAGAAAACGACGGGAGTTTCGATTTTGGAGCAGCTGCGGCTGCTTCAAGCTCGTCTCCATCAATTTTCGGAGCTTGCGCGACAGGAAGCTTGTGCAGCGCGCTGCAGCCCAGTTCATACGTTCTGCTACGTTTATACTTCGGCCAAAATTCTTCTGGGTGACGAGGCGAGCTGCTGGTCGAAAATCGAGCTCGTTTCGATTAATTATGAGGGCTTGCGCGACAGGGAGCTTGTGCGCCGCGTTACAGCCCAGTTCATAAGTTATCCTAAATTTTACTACGTCCAAAATTCTTGTGGGTGACGATGCGAGCTGCTGGTCGAGAATCGAGCTCGTTTCGATCAATTTTCTGAGATTGCGCGACAGGGAGCTTGTGCACCGCGCTGCAGCCCAGTTCATACGTTCTGCTAAGTTTTTACTTCGGCAAAAATTCTCGTGGGTGACGAGACGAGCTACTAGTCGAGAATCGAGCTGGTTTCGATTAATTGTGAGGGCTTGCGCGACAGGGAGCTTGTACACCGCGCTGCAGCCCAGTTCATAAGTTCTCCTAAGTTTTTACTACGTGCGAAACTCTCGTGGGTAACAAGACAAGCTGCTAGTCGAGAATCGAGCACGTTTCGATTAATTATGAGGGCTTGCGCGACAGGGAGCTTGTGCGCCGCGTTGCAGCCCAGTGCATAAGTACTGCTACGTTTATACTTCGGCCAAAATTCTTCTGGGGGACGAGGCGAGTTGCTGGTCGAGAATCGAGCTCGTTTCGATTAATTATAAGGGCTTGCGCGACAGGGAGCTTGTGCGCCGGTTTACAGCCCAGTTCGTAAATTCTCCTAAATTTTACTACGTCCAAAATTCTTGTGGGTGACGAGGCGAGCTGCTGGTCGAGAATCGAGCTCGTTTCGATCAATTTTCTGAGAATGCGCGACAGGGAGCTTGTGAACCGCGCTGCAGCCCAGTTCATACGTTCTGCTAAGTTTTTACGTCGGCCAAAATTCTCGTGGGTGACGACGCGAGCTGCTGGTCGAGAGTCGAGCTCGTTTCGATCAATTCTCGGAGCTTGCGCGACAGGGAGCTTGTACACCGCGCTGCAGCCCAGTTCAAACGTTCTCCTAAGTTTTTACTTCGGCAAAAATTATCGTGGGTGACGAGACGAGCTGCTAGTCGAGAATCGAGCCCGATTCGATCAATTTTCGGAGCTTGCGCGACAGGGAGCTTGTGCATCGCGCTGCGGCCCAGTTCAAACGTTCTTTTAAGTTTTTACTTCGGCCAAAATTCTCGTGGGTGACAAAACGAGCTGCTGGTCGAGAATCGAGCTCGTGTCGATCAATTTTCTGAGCTTGCGCGACAGGGAGCTTGTGCAACGCGCTGCAGCCCAGTCCATAAGTACTGCTACGTTTATACTTCGGCCAAAATTCTTCTGGGTGAGAAGGCGAGATGCTGGTCCAGAATCGAGCTCGTTTTGATCAATTTTCTGAGCTTGCGCGACAGGGAGCTTGTGCATCGCGTTACAGCCCAGTTCAAACGTTCTCCTAAGTTTTTACTACGTCCGAAATTCTCGTGGGTGACAAAAAGAGCTGCTGGTCGAGAATCGAGCTGGTTTTGATCAATTTTCTGAGCTTGCGCGACAGGGAGCTTGTGCACCGCGCTGCAGCCCAGTGCATAAGTTCTGCTACGTGTATACTTCGGCCAAATTTCTTCTGGGTGACGAGGCGAGTTGCTGGTCGAGAATCGAGCACGTTTCGTTTAGCTATGAGGCCTTGCGCGACAGAAAGCTTGTGAAAGCTCCCTGTCGCGCAATCTCAGAAAATTGATCGAAACGAGCTCGATTTTCGACCACCAGCTCGCANTTCTCCTAAGTTTTTACTACGTCCAAAATTCTCGTGGGTGACGAGGCGAGCTGCTGGTCGAGAATCGAACTCGTATCGATCAATTTTCTGAGATTGCGCGACAGGGAGCTTGTGCACTGCGCTGCAGCCCAGTTCATACGTTCTGCTAAGTTTTTACTTTGGCCAAAATTTTCGTGGGTGACAAGACAAGCTGCTAGTCGAGAATCGAGCACGTTTCCATCAATTCTCGGAGCTTGCGCGACAGGGAGCTTGTACACCGCGCTGCAGCCCAGTTCAAACGTTCTCCTAAGTTTTTACTACGTCCGAAATTCTCGTGGGTGACAAAAAGAGCTGCTGGTCGAGAATCGAGCTCGTTTCGATCAATTTTCTGAGCTTGCGCGACAGGGAGCTTGTGCACCGCGCTGCAGCCCAGTGCATAAGTTCTGCTACGTTTATACTTCGGCCAAATTTCTTCTGGGTGACGAGGCGAGTTGCTGGTCGAGAATCGAGCACGTTTCGTTTAGCTATGAGGCCTTGCGCGACAGAAAGCTTGTGCGCCGCGTTACAGCCCAGTTCATAAATTCTCCTAAGTTTTTACTACGTCCAAAATTCTCGTGGGTGACGAGGCGAGCTGCTGGTCGAGAATCGAACTCGTATCGATCAATTTTCTGAGATTGCGCGACAGGGAGCTTGCGCTGCAGCCCAGTTCATACGTTCTGCTAAGTTTTTACTTCGGCAAAAATTCTCTGTGTGACGAGACGAGCTGCTAGTCGAGAATCGAGCTCGTTTCGATTAATTGTGAGGGCTTGCGCGACAGGGTGCTTGTGCGCG
>CM053172.1:19245445-19394702 GCA_012977825.3 Pteromalus puparum | reverse complement strand
TTTCGGACGTAGTAAAAACTTAGGAGAACTTATGAACTGGGCTGCAACGCGGCGCACAAGCTCCCTGTCGCGCAAGCCCTCATAATTAATCGAAACGAGCTCGATTCTCGACCAGCAACTCGCTTCGTCACCCAGAAGAATTTTGGCTGAAGTATAAACGTAGCAGAACTTATGAACTGGGCTGCAGCGCGGTGCACAAGCTCCCTGTCGCGCAATCTCAGAAAATTGATCGAAACGAGCTCGATTTTCGACCACCAGCTCGCCTCGTCACCCACGAGAATTTTGGACGTAGTAAAAACTTAGGAGAACTTATGAACTGGGCTGCAGCGCGGTGTACAAGCTCCCTGTCGCGCAAGCTCCGAAAATTGATCGAATCGAGCTTGATTCTCGACCAGCAGCTTGCCGCCTCACCCACGAGAGTTTCGGACGTAGTAAAAACTTAGGAGAACTTATGAACTGGGCTGCAACGCGGCGCACAAGCTCCCTGTCGCGCAAGCCCTCATAATTAATCGAAACGTGCTCGATTCTCGACTAGCAGCTTGTCTTGTCACCCACGAGAGTTTCGGACGTAGTAAGAACTTAGGAGTACGTTTGAACTGGCCTGCTGCGCGGCGCACAAGCANGCACAAGCTCCCTGTCGCGCAAGCCCTCATAATTAATCGAAACGTGCTCGATTCTCGACTAGCAGCTTGTCTTGTCACCCACGAGAGTTTCGGACGTAGTAAGAACTTAGGAGTACGTTTGAACTGGCCTGCTGCGCGGCGCACAAGCACCCTGTCGCGCAAGCCCTCACAATTAATCGGAACGAGCTCGATTCTCGACTAGCAGCTCGCCTCGTCACCCAGAAGAATTTTGGCCGAAGTATAAACGTAGCAGAACGTATGAACTGGGCTGCAGCGCGCTGCACAAGCTTTCTGTCGCGCAAGGTCCGAAAATTGATCGAGACGAGCTTGAAACAGCCGCAGCTGCTCCAAAATCGAAACTCCCGTCGTTTTCTGAATTTTCGTATCAACAAAGGCTTATCTGTTAGGTCTTTAAATGCCTGGAGCTCCTTGTGCAGTTTGTGATAAGTCGAGAAAAGTGCGAGAAGACTGCCGCAGCTGCTCCGAAATCGAGGCTTCGGACGCTTTCTGAATATTCGCTGCAAAGAAACCTTATCCTCTCGGTCTCGAGGTGACCCGAGCCGCTTGTGCAGTTTGCCAGTGTGATAATGCAGGAAAAGCGCGAGAAAACAGCTGCAGCTGCTCCAAAATTGAAGCTCTCACCGTTTTCCGAATTTTCGCAGCAAAAAAGTCTTATCTCCTAGGTCTCGACGCGAACGGACCTACTTGTGTAGTTGGCTAGTAATTATCCAGAAAAGCGAAAGAATATTGCAGCATCTGCTTCGAAACCGAGGACCTCGCTATTTATTTATTGACTTAACCTCGAAATTAAGTGTCTGGGAAATTAATTAAAATCAGTTTTGTATGTTGAACGAAAATTTTTCGCACATGCAGATCGTCAAACTTTGCGAAATAATTGCGCTTGCCGATCTCTTTAGCTCTTCCCCTCCGTTTGCTCCACCGACCTCCTTAGCAACGGCTTCCCCCACTTGTAGCTGCGCCGCGGCCGCCGCGCTCACGTCCCCTCACGCGCTTCTCCGCTTGGCGCTGTGGTGGAGGAATTTCCTTTTCGAATTGCAAAAGTGAAAAGTGGAGGAAAATTTTTCGGACTAATTCCCCTAGGCTCAGTTTTTCACGCTGATCACGATGGTATATAAATGTTGTATTGTTTTAGAATCACCCTGTATAGCATCTTTTTTATTTTTTTTTTCCTGAATTTTCTTTATCGGTTCCAAAGCTTTGGGTTTTTAGGACATTATTAATGTATTAATGACTGTATTATGTGTTACGGAACTGACGGTTACGGAATTGACATTTAGGCATTTATCAGCTCGCATAGCCTAGCGTAATTATTATAAACAATTCTTTGCACATATATTCGAAAATACTTACTATTTACTCGAGAAAAGCGCCCAATATGTTTAAATACATTGTTGCTAAGTAGTAGTTTATTAGCGTCACGGAGCTGACAGGTTGTGCTTTTTTTCAAAATTTCTGATGAAAAATCAGCTTGCACTTCCACAATTTTGAATTTTGGAACCATTCTGCGGATGGATTTCATAAATCGTAGTATATAGTTTGAAATTCTACCGATAGGCGGCGCTATATGACGCACTAGAACGCTTTTAACATAAGGTAATGTAGAGGGTACCTTTTTAATGCAAAAACGGGCATCAAAGAGTAAGCGCCCAGCTTTAATATTAAATAATTGATTTTATTCCCAAAACCATGAAAAATATATTGTAACAAGTCTATAGTTCATACTATATATGATGGAATTTTATTTACATGTCGTACTTTTATCTGCATCGACCTTTTAGATTGAAATCCGTGTTGGAGACAGGTTACGGAACTGATATTTGAGGCCTATTACATTGCGTAGTTTTAAATATAAGCCTGCATACTCGGTTTTAACTATTGGTAAATATAGTTAGTTATGCCAGACATACATGAAACCGCTTATGCGATTTTTTTCAAATATGTAAACGCCTGGGAAGCAGGCGCGCAGAATGAGCCAGTTACGGCAGAATCACCCATATGTGTTTGAGATTTACGTCATCTTGACGAAAAACTACTAGCACGTTTACGTTATCGCGCACCAAATATTTTGGAATGTGAGCGTATAACTGAGAGAGATAGAAACAGTCTACGTTTTTGTGTCTTCCCATGCAAAAGAAAGCCCTGACGTTGTCTTGTCTCTCACAGGCGACGTCATCGAAAACCATAACTGAATCAGGAAGTACGTGATTTTTTGTTGCAGGAAATCCATGTGAACGCTTCATTAGCTGGAGAGCAACTATCGCTGTAGCTATAAAAAGCACGTTTATAATGCATCGAGATCAGTCGAGAGCTGTCCTCTCATGCATTATGATCGTACACAAGCAGCAACGACGTAAAAGTCGTGGTTTATTGAATACACTCATCAACTAGCTTCCAGTAGAGCTGCATATTCCAGGATATCAGTACTGCGGCCCCGGCACTAAACTAGCAAAACGACTAGCACGTGGAGATCCTGGAATCAAGGCTCTTGATAGAGCCTGCAAAGAGCACGATATTGCCTACTCACAAAATCAAGAAAACGTCGAAGCAAGAAACGCTGCAGACAAGATTTTGGCTGCAAAAGCCTGAGAGCCAGTCAGAGCGGCAGACGCAGGAGTTGGCGAAAAAGCAACTGCTCTCGCCATAGCAAGCACCATGAAAGCAAAATCCAAGTTTGTATTGGGCCTTAAATGACGAGTGAAACCATCCATTTCACTGGCTAAAATAATTAAAGCTGCTTCTACTTCTGCTATTCCAAGCAACAACTCTCTCGCAGTCATTCGCAGCGCACTCAAGGCTGCTCGCCAAGCTATGAACAAGGCTGGAGGCAAGAAAAACATACGTATTCCACGTGTGCTGCTAGTCCCATCCAAAATTGGAGGCTTCCTGCCATTTCTCATTCCGATATTTGCTGGTTTGAGTGCAACAGGTGCATTAGCAGGTGGCGCTGCTGGTATCGCTAAAGCAGTGAACGATGCTAGCGCCGCTAAACAACAGCTTGATGAAAGCCAAAGACACAACAAAACAATGGAAGCTATTGCGTTCGGTGGTAAGGGTCTCTATCTAAAACCTTACAAAGAGGGCTATGGTATGTATCTAAAACGTGGACAAGGCTTGAGAAAAAAAAAACTTCAAATTGCCGCAACGTGCATTAACTGACATCGATCTTCTCACATATACCCGCATCCTAAAAATTCCATATTTTCGGGGCGTTTACATTCGAAATGCATTGCCAGCGAGTGGACCGCACTACCGCAAATCGGCAATCGTCAATCTCGATGATAAAAACGGACCTGGCACACATTGGGTCGCCTATCGAAAACGAGGCAATGATGTAGTGTATTTTGACAGTTTTGGAGATATACAGCCACCTCAAGATCTTATGGAATATTGGAACGTGAGCAGAGTCAAGTACAATCAGGAACATTGGCAAGACTATAACAGCTACAACTGTGGCCATCCTTGCCTAAAGTTTCTTCTGAATGATATATAAGTAGTGGTAGTGTATCAGCAATAGTCGGTTTGACACTGAGCCTGTCTGGAACTTCATCTGTACTGGAAGCTCAATATTTTCCACCGCTTGAACTTTCACCGAACAAAAACTATGTTCTCGGACTTGTGGAGTTCTTGACATTCAATTCAATACCCAATATCGATACTGGCAATAACAAGTTTTACGTGGGAGGAGAAGAGATAATTTTGCTAACAGGCAGCTACGAAAGTAGTAGGGGCAAGTCTGCTACTGCGTCATGCAACCCCTGCGCCACCAAATACCGACCAATGGTAACTCATATTGTAGGTCCCTGTTTTACCGGCAGATCATATCGACTGTGCAGCCCACGGCCCCCCATTACCCTCCAGTCTACTTTATCGATAGAGTGAGGATCGGTAGAGTCTACTTTATCGATCTGGGGGCTGACCCTCCTTAGAGTGAGCATCGGTAGAATCTACTTTATCGACATTGGTAGTCTACTTTACCGACCTGAGATGTTATCGGCTATTGCTATTATATCAATAGTGATAAATAATCAGGATTTGTAGGATTTGTAGGTTGGGATTAATAAATAAATCAGAATATTCATTTTTATTTTTAGTTTATTCAAAAAAAGATAGGTACATTATGTGTAAATACATGCATATTATATCAGAACTTCTTATAACCTTGATATCCTGGCATGGAATTTGTGTTAGTGGAATATTTGTCAAAAGTATTTTTCCACTGTTCACTTTTATTAGTAGGAGTAGAACAAGGTTCTCCGCAATACGTATTACATTGCTTATCATCTTGCACTCTTCTAGCGCTTTTATTCTCCTTGAGAGGAGTGTACGAAACATTATTCCGATTCATTTTTGAGATCTATCTTGATTGATGGTTTACAGCAAACTGACTAATTGATTTAGCTTTATATAGTTTTATACAAGTTTCTTAACATCGCCGCTTATAGGATTATACTTAACAATGCGATCATGTAAAATTAGACAATACGCAGTTGTATTTGCGGGCATATTATTCTTACAATCAAATTCAAGACGTATATCTACAGCTGCTTGTTTAAGAATCTCGTTTTGTGTTGAACAGTCTATGACTATGAGAGGTGCGTGTTGGATGAATTCTTCTTTACTTAGAAGAGGATCTATTACAATTCTGTCAGAATAATATACATTTTGGAAATTTGCATACATATCATAGAGTATGGCAAACTGATTGTTTGTAATATCAAGATTGAGATTACCGTATGGGTAACTCTGCGAGTTGAGGAAAAGTTTTACATTACTAATATTGCAGTGATCAAAATAACTAGCATTTTGTCTTCGCACTCCTTTTCTCGCTGTTTGAAAGCCTAGAATGATAAAACGGGGCTTTTCCAGTTGATTCGATGTTTTCACTGTCCATACATGTTGTGTGGTTGTTGGAAGTACTGGATACTCATACAATTCCCATGAACGAAAACTCATAGCAATTGGTGTATCTTTTTGAATATAATTAAATAGTTGTATTTTTCGTCGGTCTGACAGTACGAGGTAGGGCATAAGTCACTCTATACGAGTGATTTCAATTTTAAAGTCTTCGTATGTAGGTCTTCCATCTACCATTGTAGCCTCTTGTAAAGCTGCGTGCGTTCAAATCATTCCTCGATCTTGTGCGAATGAGTTCATGCTTAACGTTTACAACGATTTTTCCATAATCCTCAGCGAAACCAAAGATCATTGATAGAGGAACTGCATCAAAGTTTCCATTATTATCAGTTATATTTCCCACGTCGGTAATAGGCGTCCAGCTTGAATTTTCAAGATACTTTAGCTGACTGGGCGAGAAAGAAGTGTAGCCTTTCATCAAGGTTGTTGCAGCAACATTTTTAGATCGATCAATTTCTATGACATTGATCTCATATCGAATTTCTTCAAAGAGATGACTGATAGCATTGTTCACGAAACTAGTATGTTGTACAGCAGTACCATTCACTTTAGTAATCTTACCATAAATGTGTAGAGAACTTTTAGATGGTAAAACACATAAATCATGATGCTGAATAGCTATTCGAATTTCATCACTATTGTTAAATGTATGTGAGGTGTAGGGTTGATGTGCATGAATCTCATAATGCGAGACAGATTCGTCAAAGACAACCGGAGATTGTACGTTAAGAATTGCCTCCATCTTGACAGCAACAGCAGATGAATGTACAACTTATTTTTTCCGTATTTTTCTCACTTGTTGTCCTATTTTTCCTCCACCACGCTTTACCGTGAGACCGAGACTTTGTAGAAATTGACTGTTTTGACGTGTTAATCGTTTGATCACTCGTTGTGGACTGACTGTCTGACGACATACTAAGCTGTTAATATAACTTCTATCAGCATTAAATACAATGCCCATTTCAGTTGCTTTTCAGATGCAAACGAATTGTAATAATTTCACCTCGAAGATTAATCAAATCACCATCTTGATCTACTAGACGCAGTTGTAAATGATCAATCACTTTTCATTAATTTTGCATACTTGACTAGATCATAGTCGGTGAGTGCACGTTTTGGTAATCTTATTTCATCGAAGTTTTTTTTCCCACCTTTCTTCGTTTTTGTGTTTTGTTTGAGAAAGATACCGAAACCTTTGCGATGAGGTTTCAGAAACAGTCCTTTCCCAAGCATCAACGTTTCCATTTTTTCATTGTGTCTTTTCTGCTCTTCCATTTGCTTCTTAGAAGTGTTCGCCTTATTTATTGCTTTAGCGATTCCAGCAGCTCCTCCATCAAGTGAACCGACTGCACTAAGACCAGAAAAAAGTGGAATAAGTGCTGGAAGAAAGCCACCTACTTTGCTAGCAACAGGCAATATACGTGGAACACTAACTTTACTTTTTCCACCGATTTTGTTCACGTGCTCACGGGCAGTCTTCAGCGCTGACTTAATCATAGAGCGAGAATCTTTGCCAGGAATGATAGATTTTTCTACTGACTTGATCAATCTTTTTAGCGTAATCTTCGTTTTCTTGGGTTTGAGATATCTACCTCGTCCTCCTCCTCCTCCTCCTCCAACACCCATATCGGTATGGGTAGATTAGATTTAGATTTTAATTTCATAGTATTTACTACGGCAAAAGCTGTTGCTTTCTCTTTTAAACCAGCGTCTCTAGATTTTACTCTTTTCCACGCCTTCTCTGCTAAAATTTTATCAGCTGCGTTTCTCTCTTGAATATTGTCAGGATTCTTCGAGTAGGCAATATCGTGTTCCTTGCAAGCAGCATCCAGAGGATTGATCCCTAAATCTCCACGAGCTAAACGTTTAATAAGTTTAGTTCCTGAACCACAGTACTGATAACCAGGCACATGAAGTTCAATGGGTAACTTGTTGATAAATTTATTCAGTAAGCCTGAACCTCTTTTTTTCTGCATGATGCTAGCTCTTAGTGAGCTCATGCTATACTAACTGAGAAAAACTATAAATGCTTGTATTTATAATAGCTCGAGTCAGTCGTGATATGAAATCGAAGCATGATGGATCTTAAGAAGCAATCAGCAAAATTGCCAGTGATTAATTTTGATCTGCGCAGCAGCAGAAGAAACAGCAAAATCGTCATGGAAAATTACTACCCAACAGTATAAGAGCAGTATTTTGTGGTCCATCTAATTGTGGTAAAACGAATGTTCTCTTATCTCTGATCATTCATCCTAATGGTCTAACATTTGAAAATATCTACGTATACTCGAAATCTCTAAATCAACCAAAATATAAATTTTTAGAGCAACTTGTCGAGTCTTTGGAGAGAATCAAGTACTTACCCTTTAGTGAGCACGATCTTGTCGTATCACCCGATGGAGCTCAACCAAATTCAATTTTTGTTTTCGATGATATTGCTTGTGAAAAGCAGGATAATGTCAAAGCTTTTTACTGCATGGGTAGACATAAAAGTGTAGATTGTTTTTATTTATGTCAGTCGTATGCACAAGTACCGAAACACTTAGTGCGTGATAATGTCAATTTGTTGGTAATTTTTCGACAAGATGATATGAATTTAAAACATGTTTACAACGATCACGTTAATACGGATATGACATATCAACGATTAAAAATATTTGTTCAATGTGTTGGAATGATGGCAATCATAGTTTTCTCGTCATAGACAAAGATCGTCATATTAATGATGGTCGCTATAGAAAAGGTTTTGATCAGTTTGTAATAAATATACAGAATACGGGGGAAATTTAGCATTCAGTAGTGAGACTCTAAACTATCAAGATGTCTGATTTTAATCAACAAACTGCAGTCCTACGTGAAGTTGAGAAAGCCCGAAACGCTGTGAAAAGAAAGTACGATTTATTAAAATTACACAATTTAAAAGTAGAGAAGAATTTGAACGATTCGTTCAAGCCGATCGTGAAACCTCTAGAAAAGCTCATCAATGTAAGCGAAAGAAATTTATCTCCAGCAGCAGCAGCAGCAGTTAATAAAAAAAAAAAGAAAGAAGAGAAAATTAGAGTGGATTAGAAAAAAAGACGAAGACGATGACAATAATGGTGGTGATGATGATGATGATGATGATGATGATGATGATGATGATGATAATGACAACGATAATATCGGTGAATCAGCTTTTGAATCAGCTGTAGACTATTCAGATATTTCGGATCATGAAGAAACCATCACTAAAGCTGATGATTTGGATGATGAAAAAACTGATGATAGTGCTGATAGAAACGTTCAATTGTTGCTTAATGGACAAGTACAGACCTTGGATACAGTATATGGGGTGCGAAAAATGCGGAATGGTTCACTCATGATTGGAAATAGCTCTATAAGTTTTGGAAATAAAATAGTGATAGGTGATAAAGAGTATGAAAAAACTTCAGGTCTAGTTGAGTTATTGTTTAAGAAACATCCCGATAATGCTTTAATCACTGATAATGACAAGAAAAATTATGCTAAAATTTTAAAAGATACAAATGCATACAGAAAATACTATAATGCAGAGGAAAATATTTGTGAAAATACGAGTAAGAAGTATACTGATTTTGTAAGTAAAATTCTCAAGATTGGTAAAAGTGGACGGGGTCTTATGTCATATAAAATTGCTCGTGCAAACACTCATACTGATTACATTTATTGGGATGATCCAAAATAGCTTGTTGATCGTTTAAGATTAATGAAATACAATCAATCATTTAGGAGCTTCGTGAAGCTGGAATTATTGTGTAATAATAATAATTCAGTATGAAAATGAGTATCGATGTGTTTGGACGTCGATTGGTCCATGCAGACGCAGCTCGTGGACCGCCAGGACTAGGATTCAAGCTGACTAGTAATGGAGATTTTGATTTAGAGAATCGCAAATTGTGTAATGTAGCTAATGCTATAGAGCAATATGATGCTGTAAATCTAGAGTCTGTGAAATAGTTGATTAAACAAAGAGCTGACAAAATTGTCGGAGATTCCCAGACTACTAAGAGTGTGTTAAATAATAAAGTTACGAAAATTGAGTCTGAATTGGCTATTATTAATAATACGCTATCAGATTTGCAAGATAAATTACGAATTTTGAATTCTACAGTAAATAAACTTATAAATCAGCATGAAAGCAGGACTAGTGGAGGAACTTCATAAACCTGCCAGGCGTAATTATCCACGTCGTTCTTTTCTCGTTAAAGATATTGACGAAACTTGGCAAGCAGATCTTGTTGAAATGATTCCGTATGTTAAGCAAAACAAAGGTTCCAAGTACCTGCTCACTGTCATTGATGTATTTTCAAAGTATGCCTGGACTGTTCCGGTAAAACAAAAAACTGGAAAATGTGTAGCTCAAGCTATGAAATCAATACTAGTGCAAAAAAGAGTACCTAAGAATTTGCAAACAGATCGTGGAAAAGAATTTTACAATAAAGATTTTGATAAACTAATGAAAAGTTATAAAATTCATCTTTACTCTACTTATAGTAATCTTAAAGCATCAATTTGTGAACGTTTCAATCGCACTCTGAAAGGCAAGATGTGGAAGTTATTTAGCCTACGTGGTACCTACAAATGGTTAGACATTTTACAAAATTTAACTTTACAGTATAATAATAGTCGACATCGGACAATAGGAATGAAACCTACAGAAGTGAATCGAGACAAAGTTAATCATATACTTGATCGAATTAGAAAGCCAAAAATTAATCTGTTTAAAGGAGCTAAATTTAAAGTTGGAGATACAGTACGCGTAAGCAGAAACAAGGAGATTTTCGATAAAAACTATACACCCAAGTGGTCAACTGAAGTCTTTACAATAACGCGAGTTTCACCTACAAAGCCCTACACTTATCATCTCAAGGATTATCAAGACAAGCCAATAGCCGGAGGATTCTACGAGGAAGAACTTCTCAAGACGAAATATCCAGATGTCTATTTGATTGAGAAAGTTTTGAAAAAAAGTGGTAATAGAGTTTATGTAAAATGGTTAGGTTTTGACAATACTCACAACAGTTGGATTAATAAGAATGATATGTAAACAAACGCAAATAAATTATGATTAAAAAAACTTTTTTATTGTTCATTTATTTTACATTTCCTTCATTTTTTTCAAAAGTACTGGCATTATAACTACATTTGTTTGCGCAATTCTTCGCCTGAAACGTTCTCGGTCACGTGCAGCCTCCTCCCACTTCCCACATCGAGCTTCATGATGCGCAAATCTCCATGTATACATCAAGTGAATGTTGGGCTCTTCCTTGAATCGTACACACTTCATTTTGTTGCTGAAATCAAACGTTTCTAAATTGAATTTTACTTATAACATCTGTATAATTATAATTTGAACTTACCCATTTTGTTGTTGTTTTTGTTGTTGTTGTTGTATTTTGTAATGTCCCCAGGCAAGTGTATCTGTACTGTTCTCTTGAAGGAATCTTTTATCGTCATAAGGACTAAGAGCAATCTTTCTCTGTCTAATGGTCTCGACGTTATGAAGCTTTGATCTTATAGCATACTGCTCTCGACTCTGAATGCATGAATTTTGTAGACAGTCCAAGTAGTCACTAAATTTAATGGTTTTCTTTACAACTGAAGCCTTAATACCTTTAATTTTGTTCATACTATCTTGATTATTAACACGTGTACTGTACATTTTGCTTCTCATTCCGACAAATTCCGTAAGAATCTGACCATTACACTCATCCTTCATGAGACCGACAATTTTCTTATTAACACGTGGCATGTTAAATATATTATCTGCAGAATAATCTGAAGTATCGAACATGTGAATATTTCTTTTCATATCTTCATAAAAATCATCACATTTAATAGCATATATGAAACTATCAGAATCTGTATACAATAATTTACAATAATTTTTGTACACCTGTCGCATATAATTATAATGAAAATCATACATCAGTGTCTTGGAGAGATCAAGAACTGTGAGACCAACATAGATTGGTTTATTCATAAGTATGTCGGTTTGATTTAACTGTATGGCAACTAAATTTTCATAAAATATTGAACTACTGTGAAAGTTTGGCTTTAAACTTTGAGCTTCTACACCATATCTTCCATCATATTTGCTCATAAGTTTGACTGAAACTCTTTTTCTTACATTTTCCATAGTCTTGCCAAATACTGCATTATTCATCAACTTGAAAAAATTCTTTTCAAATTCATTTTTTGCTACTGCTCTCATACTAGTGTTCAAATCAATGTATGATTTGAGCCATGGAGACTGCTTGAATCTTAGAATTTTATGTATTCTAATGAGTCGAAGACCATTTGAGAGAGCCTGTTTTAGAGCCACATAGTGAATAACATAATTTCTTTTAGGATGAAGTGTAGCTAAAAGTTTTTCTTGCTTAGAACTCGGAGGTCTTGCATGTTCTGGACAAAACGGTAAGTCATTATGCTCATCATGTATTTTGCTAGGATAATCTAAATCAACATCTAAAATATAACCATAAGAAGCATCTGATGCGATGGAAAATAAATCGAAATTTTCAAAATTTTCAAGCCACTCAAATTCATCATATGGAAGACATTGTGAAAGTCCGAATCCATACAAATTATTCGCATCTAAATAAATTAAATATTCATTTTCTTTATATTTATCATATTTTTCAAGCATATACTTATGCTTGGCTGCTGCATACCGATTTGAACATTGACTTAAACCACCTCGGATTCCACGCTCTATAAAAAGTACCATATCAATATCTGTTAAAAGTTTTAATCGTACACCTGTATGTTTAAGCATTGCATCCCAGGAAAAGTCTGGAGTAGTATAATAGTGAGCAGGGTCGAGACCATAGACTTGCAAACTATGGTCTCGAAAATTTTCAAATACATCTGCTAGTAGCAAGACGTCAGTTTTCATGTAAAGATCAGAATATTCACCAAGTTTCTTAACATTAAATGTTTTCCACACATTTTGTGCATGCTCATAATCTTTATCAGATATATGTGAATCATTAAGCATACTAAAAAAATCATCTTTTTCGGGTAATTCACATTCTTCTAGCTTGTCCCATGAGCTTATATACTCATAAGGTAAAACACCTTTTCTCGTTAATAGATCAACTTGTTCTCTGCTATGATGATTAAACTCTTTATTAACAATTTTATAGTCCTGTAGATATGATGCCAATTTTTCTAGAGAAGAAGGCATGAACCGAAAAGAATCTAAAAATCTAAATTTAATTTTACTATTCTCAACATGTTTTGTGAATGAAATATATTTTTCCTTTGTCAGAGGTAGTAGATCAATCTGTCCTGGAAAATGATTTGATATATCGGATATAATAAAGTGAGCGTCATAAAAACTTAAATTATGAAACACCACTNCGTGTTGTGTTTCTAGATGAATTTTAGCGTTCGAAAGTTTCCAGGGTAGGCTCATCACACCTACGCCTTTCTCAAACCCGGTGTCGTGAGTAAGATTTCCATCGGATCTGAAAAAACTGATCGCCCTGATGGGGGCTCGAACCCACGACCCCTTGACCGGGAGGCAGGTGGTTTACCACGGAGCCATCGCCGATCTAAAGTGAGCGTCATAGCCACTTGAATTATGAAACACCACTGGTACTATTTTTGAATCTTGATAGTTTAGATTACATGTAGTATGTGCGGGTCCGCGATATTTTCCAGTAGGATGACAGTGATCGCGTACTTTGACATCATTATTTAAATTTTTTTTACAAATATGACACGTTTTTGAATTATAATAATCTGTTATTTCAGCTTGAGATAGAACTGGCATAGGTAAAGGATTCGCATATAAAGCACTTATTTTTTCTTCTATATTTTTTAACTGTTCAGCAAACCATCTTGAAGCTTCATGACCTCTATAAAAATCATATTTCGATAAGAAGTCATTGTAAGTACATTTAAGATAGTATTCTTTACTATAAATTTCATGACTTTGTACTGGTCGAGTGTTGAGTGTTAGTTTTTATATCTTGTCTTATTGGTTTAAGCAGACACTCACAGTCTGCATATATTATAGAAGGTAACTTTTTACTATAACAATGATTTTTAAACATTATAATAGTCTTATTTTCACTGGGAAGTCTTATTTTACAGTTATTTAACTTTTTACAGTATTCTTCATGTCTCGCTAAATTATCTTCTTTGAAAAAATAATTTAAACATCTATCACATACAATTAGTTTTCTACCATTTTTGCTTAAATCATTACTAATGAAACGCGATAGCTGTTTTATGTATACATAATGTGATTTTGTTGCAAACTCATCATCATCATCTAAATTATCATTTGTGAGTAAAAGGAGATTTATATGATTACTCTTTTTACATGATGTTAAATAGAGAGGTACAATATTTTTATTGTCTAAGCCAAACACATTTATTGAGATTGTAGTATTTTGCTTCTCGAAATTTGGTATTTTTTTCAATGACACAGGAAATTCAATACCTTTCATATTCAAGGTGTTTTCATATTTAATGTAATTACTCACTCTATTAGGATGATTTTTACGATTTACAGGACGTATTACTGATAAAATTGCCCATACGAAGCATTTGTTATCCTGATTTTGAACATTGATGCATGCTTTTCTTTTCTCTATAAATGCTGGTAAGGGTATGTAAGAGCTGCCAGTACGCATTAGATTGAATTTGTTTATATTTATCTGTGAATTTTCAATCGAATGCAGAGTCCAGCCAGAGTCACGTTCCTGAAATTCCTCAATATCTGTGAGTAGAGGTTCAATAACATTAGATTTGAACCATTCGTTTAACGATGATGCAGATAAAATTTCATGATTTTTTGTGTTAAAATATTTTATCTCAATGCACTCTTCTTCTTCAGCACCTTCATTATGCTTTACAGATATTTATTTAAATTTGCATGACAAAACAGTGTTCACTTCTAAGGCTTTGTTTTTAGCAATCGTATTTTGTATTCCTCGTGAAAATAATATTGATGCATCTTGTAGAAATTTAAGTACATCAATATGCGTTCAATTTGCTATAACAGCAGTCCTCATGCGATTTTCAAAAGCGTTGTCCATGTCAATCCAACGCACACGATCAGTGATAGTCTTCTTTATTACTTGTACTCCACCACCATTTTTTCCTTTAACCATAGCTTTAAGTCTTGCCTTCATACATTCTACTTTTGCTAAAGTACATAAAATACTTTGTTTTTGTGCAACTGAAAATATGTTATTCCTTAAAACCTTCCGAAAAGTATTTATTGATAGAATAAAGTGAGTTTTCCATCGTGTTATGGTGGATAAATCGACTGCAGCAGTAGTAGAAAATAATAATTTTTCAACCTCTTCTAAGAGCTTCACTTGCTGTAAGCATTCATCCATAATATATGCCATTTTCAGAAGTTGATATCTATTTGTAACAAATATAAATAATAATACTTTAATTTATATGAAAATAAATGTTTGATATATATTTCTTTTCAAAAAAATAATAAAATATTTAATATAGAGAGCTGTAATGTAAATGTAAGTGAACAAGTTGGTAAAACAGGAACCTACTAGCAAATGATAGGCAGCCTAAGATTCTACTTTACAAGAACAGTGGCAACGCGCGCGCGCGCGCGCGTGTATGTGTGTGTGTGTGTGAGAGAGAGATGGGTGCAGTATCACTAGCGTGAGCGAGAGCCGAGCGGTCCGAGTGGTAAAACAGGGGTCTACTGGTTACCATCGGATGCGACTGCATGAACGTTACTAACGTAAAAGAGATGGGAATAATTATTTTGTAAGAGAGGTGCGTTAATAATGGTGTGTGTGTGTGTGTGTGTGTGTGTGTGTGTGTGTGTGTGTGTGTGGTGTGTGGTGTGGGTGTGGTGTGTGTGTGTTTGTGTGGGTGTGTGTGTGTGTGTGTGTGTGTGTGTGTGTGTGTGTGTGTGTGTGTGTGTGTGTGTGTGTGTCTAGAGTGAGTACGAAGACTGTATCCTACAGAAGGCTATGTATGAAAGAGAGGCAGAGAGGGTGGGAGAGAGGATTATCTACGCTTGAGTAGTGGTGATAGTAAAATAGTGAAAAACATTTTTTTTTAATTACAAATATTTTATTAAAATTTACTTTTAACATTCTTTTTTATTTTAGAATTATTTTCATTATTAATTACATTAGAACTTATTTTTTGCAACTCTTTTAAAACTTGTCTTGAAATATCTGCATTTACTGGCTCCTTCTTTTGTTTTTTTACATTTTTCTTCTTCTTTGAATTCACTTCCTTTTCTTCGACATTTGCTGTTTTCTTTCTTTTTATTTGCTTCTAAGGCTGCACCTGAGGCTGCATTTCTGTTGTCAACATTTTTGACAAGTTTTCAAATTGCTGCGATAATTTTCTTAACTCATTTATAGTATCGTGATAATACAGTTTAACAAGTTCTACATTTTGTTGTAATATAGGTATTGGTTTCAATACGGCTTCAATCAGTTTTATGACATCGCTTGTTTGAATAATGATTCTTTAACTTGGTCTTCTTCTTGAACTTGCGACTCAGTCAAATCTATTGTCTCAACTAGCTTTGGCTCGTGTTGTTGTTGTTGTTGTTGTTGGTTTTGCTCTTCTAGTTGCTTTTGTTGTTGTTGCTGATGTTCTTCTAATTTATCCGCTTGATATTCATCCTCCAATGATACGGCTAACTCTTCGTACATCGCCGTTAGTTCCTCCTTAGGAATATCTATAAAGTTGCATTGAAGTATTTCATCGATAATAATCTCTTCTAATTGTAGATTTTCCTGCTCCTGCTGTTGTTGCTGTTGTTGCTCTTGGTCGTTTATAAAAAAATCTGCTTGCAGTTGCTGTTGTTGTTGTTGTTACTGCTGCTCCTGCTATTGTTTTTGTTGTTGTTGCTGCTCCTGCTGTTGTTGTGGCTGCTGCTCCTGGTCCATGATTGAAAAATCAGCTTGCAGTAGCTGTTCCTGTAAAATAAAAATAAATAAGTTTGTTATGAATATAAGTGTACGTTTGTATGAATGTAAACATAAAAAATGATGTGCGTTGTGTGTGTGTGTGTGTGTGAGAGAGAGAGATGGCTGTAGTGTCATCGGCATGAGAGAGAGAGAGAGAGAGAGAGAGAGAGAGAGAGAGAGAGAGAGTGAGTGAGAGAGAGAGCGCGCGAGAGATGGCTGTAGTGTCACCGGCGAGAGAGAGAGAGAGAGAGAGAGAGAGAGAGAGAGAGAGAGAGAGAACGCGCTGAGTGGTAAAACTCCCTACCGTAGAGTGATACCACTAGTATTGTACTAAAAATTTTGATAAACTTAACATGTCTATGATCCCAATTTCATAATTTAGAATTACGTCATCCTTCAAGAGGAAATCGAATCCTAATGTGTAGTTTAAGCTATCCTGTAATAAATTAAAAATAAAATATTTTTGAAATTAGTTAAATTATTCAAATTGTATAAAAAAAAGAGCAGATCAAGCTTATGATAATGTAGCGAGAGAGATAAATATATTGATAGATAGAGCTTTCTTTTTACCCTCACAGTAAAATAAATAAATAAATAAATAAAGATAAATAATAGTACATACGAGAGATGCGTCTACATGCAAGCAGTGAGCAAAAGAGATATATGAATTTAGGAAAAAATTATTAGTCGAAAAATGTATCTGAGAGTGTGTGCGTAAAAGAGAGAGAATGTTTGCACAAGAGAGTATGACTAGCGTATGAAAGAGTGAGAGAAAGAGAGAGAGAGAGATGGCTGTAGTGTCACCGGCGTGGGCGTGAGAGGGAGAGAGAGAGAGAGAGAGAGAGAGAGAGAGATACTGAATATATAATAAAGAATTTTACTTACTTTATTCTCCATGGCGATGATCTTGCAAGCACGCGTTTTAGTACTCTTCTATTGACACTTTTTATTTGCGCACACAGTTTCTTAAAATTTAAGTATTTTTTAAAACTTGTTTTATAAACACAGACACCAACACACGATGTTACTGCACCGAAAGCTTGGGTTTGAATGGTACCACGGTTCAGCAAGTGTGTCCGAAGAGCTTTCTTCTGCACACGTGAGAGCAATAATTGTCAAATAAAATAACCTAATCAGTTCGATGGATGTGAGTGACTCGAGAAATGTCAGACTACAGGGTGGGTTTCTCAGACGCGATGCTGCATGTGGATGCAATAATTGCCACAAAACTAGCAGTATCGGTTCGAGGGATGGGAAAACTCAAGAAATGTGAGACTATAGAGTAGAATTTTTTAACGCGCTGCTTTTCCTACAAGTCTTTCTTTCCTTCAATTTTTTAAAATTTAATGTAAAATTAATTAATGTTATGTATACCTATAGTCTCAGCTTTCTATTGTAAGATTCTTCCTCCAACTAAACTAATAAATTATTGACAATAATCCGCACAGCAAGACAATTTCAGACAACTGAAATACATATCGTCCGCCATTTGGTTTAAATAATATAATAGCTGAAAGAGTGGGGGTAATTTTCATAATTTATGACAAATATTTGGTCCTGCAAAGAATCTCTAGATGCACCGCACGCTGTAGGAAATCGGTGCAGCGAAAATACGGTAGAGTGGGGACTATGGGAAACTCATTTAAAAGTACGAGAGAGAGGGTAGCTGCACGTGCTCAAAAAAAACTCAAGGATCTAGCTGTTTCGGCTGCACCGCGCGGGCTGTAGAGACTCGATGCGTTGAAAATATACTAGAGTGGGGACTATGGGAAACGCATTTAAAAGGATGAGAGAAAGGGTAGTCGAAAAATCTGAGGATCTAGCTGCTATGCAGCGTGTGGACTGTAGAGAATCGATGCAACACACCAGAGTGGGGACTATGGGGAACGCATTTAAAAGTACGAGAGAGAGGGTAGTCGAAAAATCTCAAGCTGCTACACTGCGCGCGCTATAGACGCATTTAAAAGTACGGGAGAGAGGGTAGCTGCACGTGTTCCAAGAAAAACCCTAGAATCTAGCAGCTGCACCGCGCGGGCTGTAGAGAATCGATGCACCGAAAATGCGCTAGAGTGGGGACTATGGGAAACGCATTTAAAAGGACGAGAGAAAGGGTAGAGGAAAAATCCGAGGATCTAGCTGTTTCGATTGCATCGCGTGGGCTGTAGAGAATCGATGCAATACGCTAGAGTGGAGACTATGGGGAACGCATTTAAAAGTACGAGAGAGAGGGTAGTTTAAAAAATCGAAGGATCTAGCGGCTGCACCGCGCGCGTGGTGCGCTTTGAACGAAAATACGTCTGCAGACGCCCGAGTGGGGACTATGGGAAACGCATTTAAAGGTATGAGAGAGAGGGTAGCTGATATCGTCCAAAGAAACATGAAAAGAGACGTCGCAAGCGTGAATGAATCGAGCTTGAGAAGCTTTTTTAGTGGAAGGGGTACAAATTTCGAGTATATTTAAGCAGCCCTCTGCTCCGTATTTGTAAATACATTTTCGAGTGTACGCAAGCAGTGTACGGTGCTCTACATTAGTTGAGAAAGCTTGCTGTAGCATTTGTAAGTATATTTTAAATATTTTATTATTTCATATATAAATTTATTCTTAATAATCAGTAATATTTTCATAGATAAAATGGATTTACTTGTTGATATCCAGGGATTCAAGGGACAAAATGGCGAATTTATAATCAAGGAGTTAGCCTACATTGATTCCAACGAGCCAGCAGCAGTAGCTCAACTAGCAACGTTTCAACCACCGCACTCTTGGCACGATTTGCCGAGCAATATCCAGTGTGTCAATCTATGGCTTAAGTATTCTTTCCACGGGTTAAAGTGGAAAGATGGTGACCTTCCGTATGACAAGGTAGCTGAAGTTTGCTCCAGCCTTCTCGACTTATCACCGACAAGAAACGTGATTGTTTGGGTAAAAGGTGCGCAGAAAATCGAGTGGCTGCAGTCATATTCCCTGGACATCAGTAACATAGAAGATCTCGGCTATCCATCCTTAAAGACACCAGGATTTCGACCTCCGCTGGTGTGTACGCATCCCCTTCCTGACTGGCAGCAGAATTGCGCAGTTCAAAACGTTTGTGCAATAAACAAGTGGCTCCGCGTTGTACGGCGAGATTTTATCTTCCCACTGTATTTCTTTGAGGAATATTATTCCTCATCTGATTCTGATACAACAACGTCAACATTGGAAGAATAATTTATTATGTGAGTATAATATGTTCTTATAACTAATACATAAATAAATATAATAAGCATATATATTGTTTCATTACTTTTACAGGATGGAGTCGCTAAACGCTGTGGCAAAAACTCCACCATTCCTGCCTACAAAAAAAATTAAGGATTTGGAGATCAATCAAGTATAAAATATCTAAATATAAGAAAGTTATGACAAAATTTGGCTCGAAGATGGTGCTGGAGTTGGATGCAAGTTTCGACGTTTTCCTTATTTAAGGATTTTTATAACATCTTACATAGACAGTATTATTCAATTTATAAATCACAATTTAATTACTATTAGATTCATATAAGTTTATAATGTACTCTAACGGTTCTAACGCTATTTATAACTTTTAGGTTAAGACTGCGTATTATTCAATTTATAAATCACAATTTAATTAGTATAGATTCACATAAGTTTATAATGTACTCTAACGGTTCTAACGCTATTTTATTTATATATATAGGTGATAACTTTTAGCTTAAGACTATGTATTAACTTTAAGAATTTTTGATATGATATAATTACAAAAAATGTATTTACATAGAAAATTTAACAACAATGAATCGATGGATGAGTGTAGAGTTTTTGTAGTCGATAAATGATGGTACACATTTATACTTTGTTTAGCTGCGTACTTATAATTGCATTGTAATAGTCACAGCAACGTATAGGTTCAGTAACTATATATATGTATACGCACGGTATTTCACATTTCCTCAGACAGATTGGAGTTGTATGTGTATGTGAAGAATTTATTTTAAGGTTTTTTTTCATACGTATGTTTTAGTAATAAGAATATATATTCATGCGATTTAGTTATAAGAATATAATAAAATTTTTTATATATGTTTTAGTTATAATACAATATGTATAATCATATAATAAATAAGGATTTTTATAAATAAAACAAAAAATATATAATAGATAATGGATTTCTATTTTGTACTAATTCCTAGTAGCATCAATAACTAATGAAGGGTTCGTGTATGTCAATAAATATTATTAGAAGGTTGGTAAGCACTCAGGATGGTCAGATGCTTGTTATCCAGCCAGCAGTGTGCTGACTCTTGAACCAATCAGCCATGTTTAAATTTCAACCAATCATGTTTGATAAAAAACAGGTTGGGGGCGTGTCAGTACCGATACCAATGTCGATAAAGTAGATTCTACCGATGCTCACTCTGAGGAGGGTCAGCCCCCAGATGGATAAAGTAGACTCTACCGATGCTCACTCTATCGATAAAGTAGACTGGAGGGTAATGGGGGGGGCCGTGGGCTGCACAGTCGATATGATCTGCCGGTAAAACAGGGACCTACAATATGAGTTACCATTGGTCGGTATTTGGTGGCGCAGGGGTTGCATGACGCAGTAGCAGACTTGCCCCTACTACTTTCGTAGCTGCCTGTTAGCAAAATTATCTCTTCTCCTCCCACGTAAAACTTGTTATTGCCAGTATCGATATTGGGTATTGAATTGAATGTCAAGAACTCCACAAGTCCGAGAACGTAGTTTTTGTTCGGTGAAAGTTCAAGCGGTGGAAAATATTGAGCTTCCAGTACAGATGAAGTTCCAGACAGGCTGCACAGTCGATATGCTCTGCCGGTAAAACAGGGACCTACAGATATGAGTTACCATTGGTCGGTATTTGGTGGCGCAGGAGTTGCATGGCGCAGTAGCAGTCTTGCCCCTACTACTTACGAAATCGAAGACATCGAGAAGAGTCTGAAAGAGGCTCTAACACCCAAAGGCATAACCCTCAAACTCAAGCCGAATAACAACACCCTCCGTTGCATGATCAAGTGTAATCGATCGATTGATTTCCAGCCAGAAGATTCTATTGGCAAATCGTTGGGTTTCACGAGTCGCGTATCAATTCCACTTAGTACGATCCTGGGTTTTGCTGAAGATTATTGCAAAATCGTTGTAAATGCCAAACATGAGCTTATCTCACAAGATCAAATTCTGACGTGAATTCTGTTGTGCAGACGCCAGTAGTCGTAGCTGGTACAAACGTTTACGAAGATTACCAAGTTGAGATAACCAAAATTGAATGGCTAATACCATATGTGGTGCTCTCGGATAAATATAAAATTAAATTGCTCAATCATCTGGAAAAAGATAGACCTGTCACCATGAGTTTTCGTAGCTGGGAACTATATCAGTACCCATTGTTGCCCAGTACATCAAAACACGTATGGACTGTCAAAATTGCTAATCAGCAGGAGAAGCCTCGCTTCATTATTCTTGGCTTCCAGACAAATCGCAAGGAACGAAAAACAGCCAATGCTAGTCACTTTGATCATTGTAACATAAGCAACGTAACACTGTTTCTCAACTCACAACACTATCCCTATGGAAATCACAATCTCATTATTTCTAATAATCAGTATGCTCTACTTTACGATATGTATGTTAACTTTCAAAATGCTTACTACAACAAAGAGGTAGAACCAATGCTGAAAAAGGCTGACTATCTGGCATATGCCCCTTTCGTTGTCATTGACTGCTCAAAACAAAATGAGTCACTGAAGCAAGCATCAGTTGACGTGCGTCTCGAATTTGAGGCCAGAGCAAATATTCCAATTGGCACCTCCGCATACTGTCTCATCCTACACGATCGTATTGTCGAATACAGCCCTATGAGTGGGGATATAAAAAAAATCGTTTAAAGGGTGGTGGGAGAAGATGGTATAAATTGAGCAGCAGCTTGTGGTCATCAGTCAGTCAAAATGGAATACGTGCTCGATGTGTAAGCCTGTAAACGAATTTGTTGTGAAGGAACTCGCTATAGTTGCACTCCACGCTAATCTCAAGACATTGGTGTTTTTTTTTCAAGCCGTCCACACCGTGGCGCAGACTCACAGCCAAGTATAAGTCTGAAAATCTCTGGCTGGAACGCAATTATCACGGACTATCTTGGAGTTCAGGAGATCTAAGGGCTCGAGAAGTTCAATTTTCACGTAGTCGATATGGGCGAAATGGGCTTTCCCTCACTACAAAGGCTGAAATATGATATCTTGGAGCCACTCTGCCTACACCATAAATTAGCATTCAAAGCAAACTGCGCACACAGGAATGTATTGTTATTGAAAAAATTTTATCACGACAATACGCCCTCTTTTGAGAGATCTCTAAGAGAATTTTATCGCACAGAGCACCTGTCATTTATGACTCCGAGAGATATTGCATATTTACCACGAGAATTTCTCATAACATTTGCCGCCAATAGCATCGAGCTAGCTTGGGATAAGCTGCCAGAGCACCTAAAGCAGGACTCAGAGATTTTGGAGTGTCTACGCTGTCGAGAGCACAATTCCATTGAGAGTGGAGTTCCACCTTTAAAAAGAGATTGTGTGCAGTGTAAACTGAACAATAAATAACAACATGGAAAAGCGGGTGCGTTTTTGAGAAAATCCAATAGTTCATTTAATGTGTACATGGGCATATGCATATAAAAAGGCATGTCGTGGAGAGTGGGAGCAAGCAGCCCGAGATCAAGAGCGTTTTAAATTAAGGATTGAAAGAACGGGAAAAATTATTGTGCCAGTACTTATGAAACAAACTTGAGATGTTGTCTATAAAATAAATGTATTTATTTTTAATTGTGACTACTTTTTTTATAAACCTTTACCTTATCCCTCTACATGCTATAAAATAAGCCAAAAAATATATAAATATAAAGAGCGCGTTAGACTACATCATTTACGTTTTAGATACAAAAGATATTTAAACGATTAAAAAACCAAAATTTAAGTTTGAAATCTAAATTAAGATACAAAATCATAATTTATATTTAAGTAGCATTAAATAATTAAGAATAATAATTTTAATTAAAAATTAAAAATTTAACATGAAATTTTTTTTTAATTTCAAATAATTGAATAATCAATAAATAAAAATAAGTGCATTCGGAGAAGGAATAATCATAGGATTTATGTACACTCGGTGATAGAGGTTTCTTGTGGAAAGTTTTTTTTTTAATGCTCCAATCAGAGGGTTTGACTTGAAAAAATCTAACCAATAAGGCTACTTCATTTCAGAAACGTTCCACGAGAATCCACTACCAGCGAGTGTACAAAATTGTTATTTGTTTTTTTCTTTTATTTTTATTTAACCAAGAGTGGCTATATTACTACATACGGCACTACGCTTAACATTTCAAAACGTTGCACTACATGCATAACATTTCAAAACGTTGCACTACATATATAACATTTCAAAACGTTGCACTACATATATAACATTTCAAAACGTTGCACTACATATATAACATTTCAAAACGTTGCACTACATATATAACATTTCAAAACGTTGCACTACATATATAACATTTCAAAACGTTGCACTACATATATAACATTTCAAAACGTTGCACTACATATATAACATTTCAAAACGTTGCACTACATATATAACATTTCAAAACGTTGCACTACATATATAACATTTCAAAACGTTGCACTACATATATAACATTTCAAAACGTTGCACTACATATATAACATTTCAAAACGTTGCACTACATATATAACATTTCAAAACGTTGCACTACATATATAACATTTCAAAACGTTGCACTACATATATAACATTTCAAAACGTTGCACTACATATATATAGCATTTCAAAAAGTTGCACTACATATTTGAATATATTTAATTTAGAACTGATTCCGTAAACTTGACACTTTTTGAAAGCTAAAAATGTTGAATATTTTCATCAGACGCGTTGGTATGGCTCTCATGACCATGGAAATTTGAAACTCATCATCGTCATACTGGTCTATAGCCAATTTAATAGAGCGCGGTTCGGCAGGAGTAGGGTTGATCCATTCTGCAGGTGCTCGAACTCTTGGAAGTATAAAAATATACTCCCCGTGGGATAAGTCGCTGCTGCCTCCGCTAACATTGCTGTTACTTTCATAGCCACTGCTGCTGCTCATTTTTCTCATTCCTGTAGAAAAAATATTATTTATAAGTATTAATTAAGTTAAGTTTAAGGTCATCCCCATCGCTTAGACCCTGAAGTGCTTCTCATTTGTATATACGACATATATTCACTAAAAATGGCAGCTAAGAAAGATACCCGCTTTCTACGATTCGAAATGAAATACGAATGCATGCAGCCAAATCACATAATAAAATCTATGTACAATAATTTTTCAGAGTATTCATTACGTTTAAGCAAACAAGCTGTACTAATATCGGCATGATTTCTTCGTTTACTATATCGGCATGACATAGATTCAAAAATCTCTAAAATAAAACAATAGTTTGATACTTACTGATAAATACGAAAAAAAGAGAAACTCTGAATGCGGCTAACGCAGGAACTGACACGATGTCTTAGCTTGAGTGAATGAGCTGGAAATATGGGTCTCTCTGATGATCCTTAGGCTTTATATACTCGAAGGGTCACGTAGACAGTCTGATGGTAGTGTACGGTAAAGGATAAGTTTACATAAACAATATGCAGTGCAGCGTTGTGCGTTTTTAATTCGATACGCCACGCCGTTTCATCTCTCTCCGCATTCGAAATAACAAATGAGTATATATACTAGTATGGCTCTTATGATTATTTTAAAAATTTCCAAATTGTACTTTATTTGTATCACCACCAAAATATTGTAAATAAATTTTTCTTCCTTGAGACTGAGCTAATAACTTGTTTAAATAATCTTGATTATCTGTTAAATATTTTGAAACTCTTGATGGTACAAAAATACCAAAACAATCATCTAATTCCACGTAAATTTTATGTCCAAATTTTGTTTTCAACTGTTTTATTTTAGTTATTTTAAACTTTTTTCTACTTCTAATTCAGAAATTTTTTTTCATTGGCAGATACGCATGTTGACCAACTTTATTTAATTCTTCAAAATCCATAGTTCGTATACTTCAACTTAAAGTAAGCTTGATATAGTACGATGTGTAAGGTCGTACTCAAAAGTCGAACTGCTTATTTTCTGTCAGTTCGCTGGCTTTTATAGTACCCCGTTAATGGCTTTCCCTCTACTTAGAAAAATGTAAAACTATCCAATTGAATAATAACAAAAATGTTCCAGGCGCGCTTATAAAACTATTTTTAAAGAAAGACAATATCCGTTGTGAAAGATGATTCGATTGCGTGAAGTGCAAATTCACAGCGGTGAAAAATAAGGCACACGCATAAACATAATAACATGCGACGTTCATGGGAGATCATCTTAAAAGAGCCGCAACGTGAGTGAAAAACACATCGTTATCACAGAAAAATAATAATATTCGTTGCGACTTTCATGTGGATCGTCTTCAAAAGAGCCGCACATTCGTAGAAGAAGAATATCACTAGCGAAAGATGACTCAATCGAAAGTGATTCACAAATTCGCAGCATAAGACATCTCTTGGCAAAATATCCGCGGCTACATACGACGCTGGATATATTTATTTATTTTTATTTATTTAGACCATATACATATGTCTTATAAAAAGACATCCTATAGAGACAAACTTAGTTGTCTGTACATAGGGATGGTACATAAAAAAAATAACTTAGAATCTAAACTTAAAAAACTAAATAAATAAGTACAGGAAGATGTCGAGCCAATCTTCCTGATAACAGTTTAAATATTAACGCAAAAGTTAAGTAACAGTACAAAATAAATCTCTCTTTGATCAATCAATATTTCTCTCTTATAAATACTTTTAGTCTCTTCTTAATCGCGACTTTGCTAATCACAAGTGCTTTCAGATCATTTGTTAGCAAGTTGAAAATATTTAACGCAACACAAAGTCAGCTTATTTTTTTTTCTTAATAGCTTTATCAATTATTCGCAATGGAAGATACTTATTTACTAGTATGTGGCTTTTGCGTATTTATATATTTCATTTACTTATCGTTAGGCATAATGATTAAGGATATAGTTTCTAAAATGGAATAATGCGTTACATGTAAGTGAGGGTCTTGAAGCTGAAAATTATTTTTGTTTATAATTGTTTCAAGTATTTTACCTGCTGAATACCCGTGTATATAGATAAACACACATTAATTGTACGCCCACCGCCAAGCAATTATGCCATTAATTGACTAAACTGTCTGAGTAAAAGGCATAGTATTCAGTGTAGTTAAGGGTTCTAGGAGTCCACTTATGCAGTTACCTAATTTTGGCCAAAGAGTAAACCAACTACAAGGTATTTGTTTTTCTTAACCCGAACACTTCACCCACTTTGACATGTTATCCATTTCATGCCTTAAATCAAAATTAGACTAGATATTCATAACTGTTCCTTACTCTTTATCGTAATTATTGCCTATCGTCAATATGTAAGTCAGGACCAGAACACTATGCAGTAGCTACCATAAGCAATATATACAGCCTTCTTATTACATTTAAGATAATTGTACTTTACAGTAAGCACGTTTGCGAGCTTCCCTAAAGATATGTGTTCATTTTCATCATTGAGCTTGACTCCCACGTGTTATCACTAGCAATGCATCACGCGGGTGTCGATCGCATAAGCAGTCCGAGAAACGACCAGTATTCATACTTGATCTACCTCTCGAGCTCAGGTCCATTAACGTATAAAATAAAAAATAACGGTCCTAGTATGGTCCCTTGGGGAACTCCGATGGGTATATCTATGTATTCACTTTTCAAATTCTTTATTTTAACGCATTGTTTCCTACCAGAGAGGTAGCTGTTTATTAAATTTAAGGCACTGCCTCTTATTCCATAATTCTCTAGTTTATCCAATAGGTTTTTGTGATCTACCGTATCAAATGCTTTAGCTAAGTCTAAGAAAGTAGTTATAATTGGCTTCGATTTGTCGATTTTTTTATATATTATGTTTGAGATATAATTTAACGCATCCGTTGTGCCTCTATTTTTAACAAAACCAAATTGTTTTTCTGATATGATATTGCATTCCATTAGAAATAAATACAACCTATTATACAAGATTTTCTCAAATATCTTTGCTAAGTTCGATATTAGTGATATCGGCCTATAGTTAGTCATACATGACCTGTCACCAGCTTTGTAAATAGGAACTATGTCAGCTTGTTTTAGAGCAGATGGCCAGGAGGCTTGTTGTATAGACGTATTAAAAATATGTTCTAATGGTTTATCTATATAGTTAACTAGGAATTTGATCGTTTTTGCATTGATATTATCAACACCTCCAGTCTTGTTTTTCAATGAATCTATAGTTTTTCGAATCTCAACACAATTGGTAGGATATATAAAGATTGATTTGCTATTTTTATCTGGTAATGTAGGTTGATCTGTATCTGTATTAGGGATTTGTTTACTCAAGTCTAATCCTATTTTGCAAAAATAATCATTCATGTGGTTAGCTATAAATAATTCGTCTTCAATTTTTTGGCTGTTTATGACTAAGTAATCAGGTGACTTGTTTTGTTGCATATTTTTATTAAGTTTAGTATTAATAGTATTCCATAGCTGTCTTGGATTGTTACTAATTTTTTTTATTTCATTATTCTCAAATTTGTATTTCGCATCTTTAATGACTCTATTTAAAATTTTTTCGTAATTTTTATATTCATTTTTTAATTCCAAATTAGTTGGGTTCAATTTCCACAATTTATATAAATTTTCTTTAGTTTGACACGAGACTTGGATTGCTTTAGTTATCCACTTTTTTCTTGGCAGTGCTTCTTTATTTTTTTTCTTTAATTTTTTGGAATATGTAGCTAACTCAAGACAACTATGTATCATTTGAATAAGTTCATTTACTGCATCATTTGGATCCTGTTTTGTCAGTACTATCTGCCAGTCAAAATTTTCAGCTATGTTTTTTAACTTTTTATAGTTTATGCATTTGTTAACTGTTTCACTTGCTTTGTGTATCTTAATCTGATCTATATTTATGAATAACGGGTAGTGATCGTTAAACGGTGTATTTAATTTAAAAGATTCAATTTCTATATTCTTAGTTCTAGCGAAACAGTTATCAATGCACGTTCCCTTCTCATTATTTAAGGATGGCCGCGTAATTCCTCTGAAGTACGGTACATATTCACGTTCAAGATAATTAATTACAAATTCCTGACTAATTGATTTGTCGCTAGTTTCTAGATTTGCTACATTATTTTCTAGTATATCAATATTGAAATCTCCAAATATACAGTGATTTTTAACATTCCTATGTCTTACCAAGAATTTTTTTACACTATTGACAAATTCAGACTTTGGTATGTCATGACATCTGTACATAGCAGAAATTCTAATGGATTCACCTGTCATAAGTTTTATATCAGTACTTACAATACTCAATCTATCAACAACCTCAATTTTATCATTACTATATATGTTATTTTTTATATAAACTAAGACGCCATCAGCCTTATTAATTTTACTTTCATTATAACAAGTTTTGTAGCCTTGCAGTTGATAATATTGAGTGTATTGTAAGTTCCAAGTTTCAGTACATACAATTATACATACAATTATACACGGCTATGTTTTACTTGAGCAATTAGAATCCTCGCATCATTACTCAGCAATTTATTATCTACTTTTGAGGTTAGGTCTAGGTCCTCGTGTTCATGACAGATTCCTAGAACTTCACTCAATAGCACTGCTTTGTCATTTCTCACAAAATCACTAGTATAGTAAACTTCTTCACAAATAATACACACTACTACTTTAACTTTTTTATTAGGATGATTTTTATAAGATTTGGTAGGATCACAACGCGGCAAGCCTCCGCTCGCCACGGCCATCTTGGCCCAATTGGACCTATGAAAAACAATGCTGGGTAACTTAATACTGCAGCGACTGTCAGACGCCGCTCACCGGGCTGACGCAAGGAAAAAAAAACATATGCAACCTGATCGTCGCGTGGCTCATGCCGAAAGATGCACGCTGACCTATATACAAATATCGCCCGGCGATACAAAGTCATCGAGCTAACTCACAGAAAATCAATGCATACACGTACTCGGCTGTAAACAAGTTCCATAGGATACGCAGCTATAACGTTATTGTGGAGATTAGATTAAATTGTCTTTATTACTGTACATTATGTTGTACAAATTAAATTTATCGAAAAATGATAATAAATCAGTATATATATATATATATATATATACACCCACACACAAAAAAATACCTATATATATATATATATCGGTATTTTTTGTTTTGTTGTTTGAGTGTGTGAGAGATTATGTTTAGTATGAGCGCGATGAGATTTGGTGAGATAAGAAATGAAGACTGAGTCTGAGGTGATGTTTACTGCGGTGTGTTTTCGAGGTTGAAGAAATGTTGTTTTGCTAACTGTTTAAATTGTGAGATGGAACGTATATTGCGTATATGTGATGGTAGAGAATTCCAGAGGTATGAGGCGCTTACATGGAATGAATTCCTCAGCGACTCTGTAGTGAAGGCCGGAATATCCAAGGGTGTCACCTCCCCCCTGGCAGGCCTGTGTGAAATGCTCAGTTTTCGCATTTAAATAAAGCTAAGCAGGAAGACATTTAAATGGGTCAAATTCAAAATATAGGTCAATGCCCTTTCCTATAGGATGACACGAAAGAGAGAGCAAGCGCCGGGCCTAAGAGCAGGTAGTCGAGACCACACAATAGGTCATAAGGAAAATTCTAAAGCGCAGCCGCTTGAATAAATTAAGGAAATAAGAGAAAGAGAGCCGACGACACGAGCAACGAAAACAAATAATATACAAAGGGTATATAACACGTAAATAATTATCACGCGAAAAATCGAATATCAAAATAATAGTGAACGTCTGATAAGCAAATTAAATCCAGACATAAGGAGTAGAGTAACGTCGTGAGTTTATCATTAAGAGACTATGGAAAATACGTATCATAAAATTAAAATCACGCGAGACTGATCCGCATAAATTCGGGCAAACGAGCTACACTGGTAACAATGAATACACATACATTGCCAATAAGCACACTAGTAGGAGATTTGAAAGAATACCAAAAAAGAAGGAGATGCGCATCCAAACAGTGAGTACACGTGTATATATAACATCAGAAGGAGAGCCTTTTGAAAATTTGCCGAAGAAAGAACCACGCTTCCGAACTGCGAGCGCCGACACATTTACAGCACAGCAGGAGGGCTTCGTCTTATGAAGGAGAAGGCAAGCGCTCGAACAGCAAGCGCACGTGCACTTCCAACACCAATGAGAAGACAACACCGAGGTCGTGAGTGCAGAAGAAGACGAGAGTAGACGTGAATTTCGTCGTCGCTACAAGAAGACGGCATATTAATGAGCAGAAATAGGAATCCTAGACCACTTGCACTCGTGTATAGATATACGAAGTCAACGGCGGCGACTCTATCCACAAAAGAGGAAATACACTCTACAGGGGAGCAAGGAAAAAAAACCCATCGTCGCTACAAGCACAAAGGAATGCCTTTTAAAAAATGCCTACAACAACAAGTCTAGAGAGACCATAGAAGGAAATATGCAGCGTTTAAGCTCTCTGATTGGATGTACTATTCACGAATGTTCACTACTACCTATGTGCGTAAAGGGTATCGGTGAGGGCGATTTCGAGTATATAAGGCCCTCGTCCGCCGGGCTAAAAAACAGTCTCTCTCACAAGTTCGCCACGCGAAAGCTCTGCCCGAGCTAGGATTCACTTACGGTAAAGTGCGCGGAAGCTCTGCCCGAGCAGAGTCCGGGTCCGCGGATTTTAGTAAAACTTAGAGTTCGATATATTAACATTTGATAAAGTTTAGAGTTTTGTAAATGTTGAGTCACTATATAGTTCCTCTGTACGGACAGAGTCGGGTCTGCATAATCGAGTCGGGACAATAGAGTCGGGAATCAAGAGTCAGGTAACTGCAGTCGCGACCCCTTTTTTTTTCTTTTCCGCGCTCATTTACATAGAAGACGACAAAATTTTGGAAAGGGCACAAACAAAGAAAACGAATAATATTAAAAATTAGTACTCGAGCCATATCGCTCTGCAAGGAGCAGAGCTCAGTCTAGTTCGAACAGTTGCTCGGAATAGTCGCCTCTCTGCCTCTGAAATTTCAGTGCATCGTCCGATTCTTTCTTTTATATATATATATATATATATATATATATATATAGAGTATAAAGTCTATTCTCATCGTTAGAAATTACGAGTCATAGTGCGTGAAAAAGTTTCTATTTTATTAATTGAATAAATTGCACCGCTTTAAGAAAATCGAGTGTTCAGTGTTATTCAAAAGAAAAGTCATCACTCCATCCACCCAATCCTACTACAAGCGAATACCGAGGGATTCGTAGCAAAAGAGGGAATTAACTGCGTTCTAAAATATTCATACACATATTCATATAACGACTCCGACTTGAAGGAAGGAAGGAAGGGAGTTTTATCCTCATCTAGTTGACGGCAGTTGCATTCATCAAAAGGTAAGTTCCTTTAATTACAATCGTAAATACAGAATAGGGCTCTCTCTTTCTCTCGCATATCTCTTCACAATAATTACCGCACTTTTATTATTCTGCATTGCACTTAATGCTTATATTAACGAGTCGCCCCTTTTCATACTTTCTAACCCTCGCTCAGCAATTGCCATGCTCTCGCTGTTAAGATCAGAATAGTCNTCTAACCCTCGCTCAGCAATTGCCATGCTCTCGCCGTTAAGATCAGAATAGTTTCTCGGCGTCTACTGGAGGCTGTTTCCAGAAAGGAATCGCGAAAGTAGGCAGGTACCGACGGCGCTAAGCTTTGTGTATTGAGCTTTGTCTCCGCCCGTACTTATAAAGATTTACAACCCGTAGAGTTACTGTCCGGTGACAACTATCATAAGTTTAGGACATAACACCTGAGTGCGACGTGGAAGACAAAAAAGGCCATGATATAAGAGGGCACAGCTGTGTTAAATAATTTTCGTAAAAAGCAGGCCGCGAAGTACCTCCTACGTCCAGCGGTGGTAAGCCATTGCAACTCACGCCTGTAAGGGGAGATGTGCTCGTCCCTCCTTACACCGTAGATGTAACGTATTCCAGTGTTTACTAGTGCAGTTTAGTGTCAAGTTCCTGTATTAGGTTGCAGTATACGAGTGAGCAGTAGTCTATAATTGGAAATAGGAGCGTTTGCACGAGATACTTGCGCAGCCTGAGACTGGTGCTCTTCCTAAAGAAATATAGCCTGTACATTAATGAGTGAGCACGCTTACACAGTTGTGTAACACGCTCTTTCCACGTTAGTTTGGAATCAAGCACCAATCCCAGATTGCGCACAGATGATTCAAAATCGACCCGGGCTCCCCCTATGTTGATAAAGGTGTTAGCTACAGTTGGTAAGATGTTGATATAGTAGGGTGAGCCCAAGACGATTGCCTTAGTTTTGAGGACATTAAGTTTGAGGTCATTTTGCGCAGCCCAGCCTATTATCCTGTCGGCGTTAGCACTCATCTTGGCAGAACAAGAATCCAGCTCCTCCAGGTTGCATTGGCTGTATATTTGCAAGTCATCCGCATAGACTAGATGGGATACATCAGATTCTAGGCAGAAGCCAATGTCACTGATGTACAACGCGAACAGCAATGGACCTAGAACAGATCCTTGTAGCACACTGATGTTAAGGGGGCGAAAAATGGAGGGTTCGTTGTTGTCACTAATGAGCCTGAANTCAAACGCCTTGCTAAAATCAAAGAGAAGAAGAAGCGTGACCTTTTTTCTGTTTATACCAAGCCTGATATCATCAGTCAGCTTAATCAAGCCAGAGTGTGTGCTGTGGCCAGTGCGGAAGCCAGTTTGTAGATCGCCAAGAAAGAGTCTTGATTCGAGGTACTCAGTGACTTACCTATGCACCAGCCACTCCAGCGCCTTGGATAAGAAACAGAGGAGGGAAATCGGCCGGTAGTCAGTCAGGGCTGTTGGTGAACTGACCTTATTCAGTGCTCGCACCAGCGACAGTTTCCAGGCAGAGGGGAAGCGAGCCTCGCTCAAGGACAGGTTGAAAATCCGACATAATAAGGGAGCGAGTGTAGGCAGTGCTTTGGAAATAACAACCTGTGGGATGCCGTCGCTACCTCTAGCCTGGGTGCTGAAGTGATTTACAGCAGCTAATATATCCGATTCCGTTATAGTCCTGAAATTGAAATGCTCAGGAAAATCCATACTCCCAAGGGTACGCAGATAATCCTCAACAGCAGGAGTGAGAGGATCACTAGAAATTAAGTTAAAGTGCTTGTTGAGGTCATCTGAGGAGAAGCGAGAAGGAGTGGGTGCCTTGGAAGTGGTTATTCCAAGGTTCTTAAGCTCTCTCCCAATCTCAGCGACATCAGTCAGGGTTGACAGGCGTGAATAATAATAATTCAGCCTGGCTTCCTCGACCCGTCGATGAGCTTCGTCCCTTGCTAGTCGGTAAAAATACAGATCCTAGGGTAGACGAGTTCTTCGAAATCGCCTATAGAGTCTCTTACGTTCTGTCAAGAGGTCACGAAGAGCCGTGGTAAACCACGGGTGACGTTTTCGTCCTGGAGTCACAGTTCGTAATGGGGCGAGATGATTTGTAGCGTTCGTTAAGTTAGCGTTAAGGATGGTGATGCATTCGTCGAGTGATGACGTTGCGAAAGATGACCAGTCACATGTGCTAAGGAAGTCCCTTAGCTTCTCAGCACAAATTCCTTTGTAGTTTATGTAGGAGTATGTTTGAGGTACGTAACGTAGAATCTGTACGTCGAGAGTGGCCGTGATGAGGTCATGTCCGTTGATGAATGGGGTCTCTGTCTTCCAGTGTGAGAGCAGGCGATCCTGCTCATCGATTAAGCAGAGGTCAAGCCAGGTGTCAGATTCCTTTTTATGGTGAGTAGCACCATAGGGAATCGATTTTAAGAAGTTTTCCTCAATGAGAGCCCTAATGAAGTTGGCATCTCCAAATGAGGAAAGTTGGTCGGAATTAAAATCACCCATAATGACCTTCGTTGAGTAATTGTGCATACGGGTGATGAGTTGTTCTACAAAGTTAGAGCCTTGAATGAAAGGGGCATGTAGTGGACGGTACACAACTCCTACGATGATGGGTGATACTCCCTTTGCAGATATCTCACAAAAGAGATATTCCGGTTTACCTGGCTTGCCGGTTTACCAGTCGCCGTCTGACGACGAAATAACACTAGCTGTCAATGAATGATGTATGTAGAGGGCCACACCTCCACCGTTTCTGTTTCTGTCGCGTCTGTATAGTATGTAATTATCCAGTGAAGGGATGGATGTTATCTTGTCACAGAGTCAGTTACAGCTATTACGTGGAAAGGAGAATGAGTGGACAGGAAGAGTCTGACCATCTCAATGTGACCCGTTAGTGAATTCGCATTGAAATGGCAGACCCTTAGACCTTCAGACAGAGTTACCTAGGGGGTAGAGGAAGATGTGGCGGACGATGTCGATGATGACGGTGGTTGAGGTGCGATTAGGTGTGTGTGTTGGAGTCTTCTGACGGCGTTTGGGCTAAAAAAGCATCCAGGTCAGCCTCGGTGTTGATGATGATANGTCAGCCTCGGAGTTGATGATGAAGGCCCTCTCCTCATCGTTACTGGAACGGATGAGGACCCTTCCATTCCTCACGTAGGCCTTGTGTCCCGGCCTCTTCTTGACCTCCGCCCAAGTCCTGGCTCGAAGCTTGTGCACATCTGGAGGAAGCAACTCATTGATGTTAATGAGTCCCTGATTGTATAGGACTGGAGTTCTAGCTTCCTCCCGTATCCGGACGTTTTACCTAAAACCATTTCGCCAATAGACACTTCGCCTAAGTCATTTCACCTAAAAGACTTTTCTCCAGTGAGTCTTTTTGCCAGAAGGACATTTCGCCAGGAGGGACATTTCGCCAGCAGGGACATTTCGCCTCGACAAACCGATTGCCTAAGGGTATGTGGTACATTTGGTGAAAACAAGCAGGTCAATGAACGTTTCTAGATTTCACCTAATGATAGCTATGTGGAATGGAGGTGCTCAGAGATGGTGTTATATAGTTTATGTGTTTGTGTGTGATTATTGTGTTGTTGTATTGCAGAACTGTTCGATCTTATTGTTACTTTTTGTTATGAGTGTCTTTTCTTTTTATACTTTTCTCCAGGGTTTAACTTGTTATTCCAGACGTGGTCTGGAATACTTGTACAATGCATTTTGTTACTTTGCGCATATACTTTGTTTATTCACCCTCGTAAAAATTTTCATTTAAGGAGAGAAAAAGACATTTTTTTTTTGTCTACAAGAAGAAAAAGAAAAATTTTATTTTACACATTTTACGTGTGTTGTGGTCCCAGTTTGCATTGTTTGTGTGTTAGTGTAACTGTGTCTCTGTGTGATTGGTGGGATATTAGTGTGGTTAGGTGAGATATCAAGGATCGATGAAATCTTACGCTTCGTAATTTTAGAGACCTGCATGATTTTAATTTGGTGTCCTTGGTCCATGGTCCTTCTATAATATAACGAATTTATTCCTAATACGTAATATTATGTATATGTTATGTGCTAAATATATGATATACGTGCTATTTTAATTGGTGCAGGGTCAAATTGAAATAATTGGTCGTAAGTCCATTTTTATAAAAGTATAAAATGTATATTATTATAAAATACACTGTATGATATTGGTACTCTTACATTATTTATGGCTAACTTGCAGAGGTAGTTGGGTCCAGCCTTTTTGTTTGTTTAAAATTTTTTTTTTTATAATATACTCTACATTTGGTAACAATGTTGAAGACGAAAAATGGCAATGGTAACTCTAAGATTAGTGAATGGTAATGATAAAAGAATGAGAAAAGATGTTTGTATCTTATCCTAATCTAAGGCTATTTTGGCCGAGGCTTCTGCTATGAGCAGGGCCTCTACTATTTGAGCACCTAGTTTCTTCAGCTCCTGTTCTTCGTATGGCTCTTCCACAGCTATGCTGTTGTTCGATGATGTGTCGTGGTATGGTGTGTATGTGGTGGTATGGGGTACCCTCAATGTTGTTATTGTTGTATTTTTGCTTTTTTTGCTTCTGTTTGGTCCATTTCTCTTGTTGGTGTGTTTGTTTTGGTTTCTGATATCATGTTTTCGGTTTCTTGTTCTATTTTGGTTTGAGAGGTATTTTGTTTCTTGTGTTTCTTTACTAGATTTTCCCAGCTGCATATTTTGATGTGGTTCTTCCATTCTGCTTTTGTTATCTGTTCTCCGCAGACGAAGTGCATGGTGTGTGTGTGAGAGGGTTTTCCTGTTTTCCATTTGGCATCGTATTCTGTCGGTGCGTTTAATAGTGCGGTGATGGCCTGTTGTTTTGTTGCGAAGTGAAGAAAACCTATGTATTTTGTTATGCCTGGTTGGTGTGCTCTATCATAGTTTATTAATCCTTCAAACTTCTTGAAATCTTCAACGAAGTCTTTCAGGCTCTTGTTGTCTGGTATGTTGACATATACCGTTTTGTTTTCTTTTGTTTGTTCGTTTTCGTCAGTGATCTTTTTTATTGTCCCTGTGTTGTTTTTCTTTTCCAAAGCGTACCTTACTGGGAACTCATCATTTCTATTTTTCACTGCTTTTGCCGCTGCGGTCTCTGTTTCATATTCTATGAAGACCATTGACATTTGTTTGCCTGTTATGTTATCTGGTAGATTAGCGAATCTTTGATCTTTTATTCTCCCATATTGCTTGAATTTTTGTAATATTTCGATATTTTCTTCAGGTAGTTTTATGCATACTGTGTTTGGTATGATTCGCTTTGTTTCAAGTTTCATTTCTTCGTTTTGCTGTTTTGGCAGTCTTCTTTCTGTTAGATATCTTGGTCTGAATTTAGGATGGCAATCTTCCTTGGCTAATGCTTCTTCACTTGTGCTGTAGGTTATGAAGTTTATGACTTTGTCAGTAACTTCATAGTTGTTTTTGTTGAACATAGGTATCGTTTCGAAATCCTCTATTTTACCGTGTGCTGCGAAAAGGTTCATAATGTATTCTTTTTCCAATGTTGTTGGTGTTATGATGCTTATTTTTCTTTGTGTATTTGTAGTTCCGTTTTTGTTGATCTGTGTTTACTGTATCTTTTAGGTTGTTTGATGAAACTGAGATGTCCGTTGTGACATTATTTTTTATTGCTTTGTCTGCATGAGTTGTCATTTGGTACTCTACCATCATGCGTGGCAGATTCCTTTGATCTTGTTGTAATCGTGTGATCTTGCAGGGTCCAAGACTTCTAAATTCGGCTTCCATGTTTTCTTCGTCACCTTGATATGTGACCAGGATTTTATTTTGGTCCACTTTTTCTATCTCGTGAATCGCTCCTTCTAACGAGTTGTCCTTTTCGTCGTGCATGGTGTTGTTTTCGAGGTCGTTATTATTTGTTGTGTGGTCCATTTCTGGAAAAAGAAAGAGTGTTTTTATTGGTCATGGGTTTCATACTCCTTTTTTTTATGAATAATTGTTTGGTGGTAACATGTTTTGATTATTGTTGGTACTAGTGGTTTATGCATGTATACGGCTTGTTCCAATGGTCCATGTATGTGAATTTGAGTGTGTGATTGTGTAGTGTGTTAGTGTAGGCATGTTGTGTGTTCCAGGACTATTTGACTTGGTTAGTAATTTAAGTTGTCGAGTATGTGGGTTTCCGGAGGAAATATCCCACACGGCTGTGATGACTTATTGTTATGGGTACTGCATTCTTGTAGTGCAAGTAGGCTATATTTATATTTCGCGTGCGTCTACATGTGTGTGCTAGGTGTTAATTTTGTTTGAGTACGTTCCGGTGTGCGGGTGTGCATTTTGCTGCACAGCGCATTGGTGCATCTAATGAAAATCGTGTCTTTTTTGTTAGAAAAGTTTAATCGATCTATCTAAAGGTGCTGAAGATTTACTCGGTTTCTCCAATTCGCGTCATGTGTTATTAACAGGTTGTGTGGGGTTTACTGAATCAAGATTCGCTGATGCCTTGACTTGGTATCCGACAAATCCTGCTTCAGCAATCGTAATATTTATGTGGAACTCACAGAATTGATGACATATGAGTGTGATTCACTTGCTTATGCATTCGTTACGCATTGTGCGTCGACATGTATAAGCAAATGAATTGTTCGAAGCATGTCTGTTTTCCAGATTGTAAAAGTGTTGGTTTGGGCATTTAGACCCGTGGTTATTATCATGGGCACGAACTTAGCCGACGATATGGGGTTTTTGACGTACTATACGATGATTCAGATTACTATAGTGACGACGGTTGTTAAAGGTTGCTGTGCGTATGTACTTGAATTTAGTGTTTCGGTAACGCTTTGTCGTTTAAGATGATATTTTAAGCTATTTACGGAAACTGCTGCTTAAAATGTGCAGGAGAGCAAACTCCTGATAGAGGCTTAAAAAAAAAAAGGAATTAAAGAATATTCGTGTGCATGCATCGTTTGATGTCATACATTGACAAGAGAGCTAGGTTTTAATTTTGAAATATTAGTTTTTGTCCTGGGTGTTTTTGTGGGGTTATGTTTTTGTGTGTTGTGATCGTGTGGCATTGTGTAGTGTAAGATGTTGTGAGTGTATAGTTTTGTGTTTGGTGTGATTGTGTTGCGGTGTGAATTTATCTGGTAGTGGGTCCTTATTTTTAAGCCTGGGGTCCATTCTAGTTACTTTGGTTGTGTAGTTTTAGTGGTTTTAATCGACGCTCATGTCGCTTCCGTCCTGATCTTCTTCGTCATTCAATAGCAATGCTTCTTGTTCTAAGGTGAGGATATCGTTTTGTTCTCTGATTTCTTGCATTTCTGATGTATTTATGTTGGTGTCTTCTTTTTGGTCCTTTTTCTTCTCTAGGGTTTCCAGGTATGCTAATGTTCTTTTTATTTCTGTAAGAGTGGGTACCTTTGATGGTCCTTGGTTCTCTTCTGGGTTCTCTATTTCTACTTTGTTGTTCCAAGACATTTGCTTTTTGCATGTCATTTCGTGCAGATGGTACAGTTCACTTTCTATCATGTTTTTGCATTTTTCATGAAACTTCATGTCTCCTGTTCCTATAGCTAGTTTTGGTAGTTTTCTTGGTTCAGCGTAGGTAGCTTTGTATGATGCTTCGCTTTGGGTCCTTGCTTTTTCAGCGTTCTCTTCTTTAAAGTATTGAACATAGCCATATGACAGGCGGCCTTTCTTATCTCTGACTGTTTCATAATACGTCATTGTTCCGTATTGAGCAAAGTGCCTGAAAAACATCTCGTCTTTCTCTCTGTCTGTTTGGTCCCATGGTAGTAAGCAGAATAGTCTGTTCTTTGATACAGTGTTCTTGGGTACGTTGTTCGATATTACGTGTACTTCAGATTTCAGATTACTATGCTTGTTGGTTGTGATCTCCAGTAGATTATCTCTTGATTTTTCCCTGTGATTGTTCGGAGTGGTGTATGGGGTCACTCTTCTTGTGGTCCTTCTGAATTTGTCTTGCCTTACTAGATTTGCTCTCAAGTCATAAGCTTTCGTTATCTCTTTTTCGGTATTAAATACCAAGGTGATTTTCCTGCTGTCTGATTCGTAACGGTGTTTTTCTACGTGAACGGCATTTGGCGTGCCTACTCTCTCAAATTCTTTTATGATGGTCGAAAGTGGTATTCCATTGTCGCAAAATAATGATATTCCAGTCCTGTGTCTACTCGCCATCTTTCTTGTTCTAAAATCATACACATATTTCTGGGGTCAACTTTTGTTTTATTTGGGGTGTGGATTTTTATGTCTAAGGTCTTTGAATGTTTAAATGTTTATGAAACTTCTGCTTCTTGTTTGGGTAACATGTAATTTGTTTCGGGTAGTTTATTTTTCTTCCCTTGGCTACTTTTTGAGGGATTTGGTATATGCGATGGGCTCATATTAAACTCAAAATTCTCATTTTCTAGTGTTATCGCATTGTTAGTACGGGGTAAATTTGCTCTAAATGGCGAATGATTGCGCTTTTTCTTTCTAAAGCATAATATCTTTCGCAAACATTTGGTCCTAATAATTATTATGAGGATTACGATAATTATGATTAATTGTGACGTTAAGCCACCGTACAATAACGTGTTAGTGGTGTGTTCTTTTCTTTTGTGTTCTCCGATTTCTTTTAACTGGGCCATAACGTCATATAAGGGTCGTGCTTGACTACTCCTCATGTTCGGTCCCATTATGTTTACTGAGTGAAGGTCATTTGGTTCTAGATTATTCGCTTCGTGTTCCATTAAGGGGTAAAGTTCGATTATTTTCAGGTCTATTTCGGGTTTATATAGATAGGTGAATTCTGCGTTTCTGGTTATTTCGCCAGTGATCACATCATTTCTGGTCCTTCCAATACAAGTTGGGGCTATGCGGATAATTCCTGCCTTTTCGATGGAGACTTTTTCTTCCATTTCATTGTTACAGCTAATGGTCAGTAATTCTTTATGTGGTGTCGAGTATAGCCATGACTTGTCTTTTTCTAGGTAATTCCATTGTGTTTGCACGTTTGTTTGGTAACGTATGTCACACATTTTCATTGCTTGCTTCGTGGGATTTAGTAAAAGAGTTACTTCACAATCCTCAGACTCTGGCACATGTCGAAATGGTCCTAGTGTTGGGCATATGTGGGCGTAGTGGGTTTCGATGCATTTTTGTCTTTCTTCTTCGTTGAATTTTAGATATTTGGTGTGATCGTTACTAATAGCGATGTAAGTGTGCGAAGGTTTTACAAATGCAAGACCTATTGTTTGATTTTTATTTAACTGCGGTATTGCTACTGCATGCATCTTATACAATTGGTACGGAGTTCTATCTACTAGTGGTAAATGTAATACTGCTAGTGTTCTTCCATTTTGATGCACTGCATCTACTTTCGACACCTTCGTTATCTCTTCGCTTCTCATGGTGTTCGCTGGAACTGGGAAGTCCAGTTCTCAGTTTACTCTTCTTAGTCTGAATTGATTTGTTGTAGGATTTATGTGTTTGCAGGAGTGCTGGGTGATTTGCCTTCTTGAGTTTGATAACACGCATAATATTTTCTCGTTACTCTTGATTATGTGTTCTAAAGTTGATTCCACGCGTTTCACGTAAATCATAATTTCTACCAGGTGTTTTAGTTCATCATTTTCCTTGAGTACATGGGTCACTGTTTTCGTTAGTGCTTTTTCAAAACTTTCCAATACCTTTTGATGATTTCTGGTGACGTTGTATAATTCTTCGAATTGTGCTTATATTATATGTGAGTTCTTGTCTAACAGATGCACTATTTTTGTTTGATCTGCGAAGAGTGTGTCGATGTTTTTGTTAATGTTGTCCACATCGTCGGTGGTCACTAGTCCGAAAAGACTTTTGCTTATGCTTCCTACAATTCCTAATGGTACTAATCTCTTGACTCTGACGCTCTTTGGATCCTTTGTGATTGGATAGTTTATGTGTCCTAAACTTGCAATGGTGTCATTGATTTCTCTTTGTAGATTGTTGAGCGTTTCTTGTTCCAATTGTAGAAGGTCAATGCCTAGAGCACGTCTACATTTTCGTTCTTCTATTATTGTGATGCAGGAGTTATATACAGACCTGTAAGTGTCTATTGGTCCATGAAACTCCATGAAGTCTTTGACATCAATGTAGATGTTTACCTTCCAATCTGCTCTCTTTATCTTTAAGGAATTCAATTTCTCGAAATAGATTCCGGGGTTCTCATTTAAGGGTTCATTTTGGTACATGTGTCCACATAGTGTCGATTTTAATGTAAAATTGATTATGATAATTATTACAATTCTCTTTGGAGCATTCATCCTGAAACATTAATTATGTTAATCGGAAAACTCGGTGGGTTCTTTGTTATCGGATTCATCATCCACATGCTTTAATTTGTCTATGTGTTTTCGGATTCTCTTTCCATTCGGGTATTCTAGAATCACATTTTTCCTACCTATAAATTCAATTATTTTTAAGGGTTTCTTGCGGTAAGCGTCAAATTTAGACGTGCGAGGTTCATTTATCAATCTCGCATATCCTCCCACTTTTCCTTTAAATTTCCTAGTTTTCTTATCGTATCTCTCTTTTGATTTTATTTTGTTGGCTATTTGTGTTTCTCCTGCCAATAATTTCATTTCTTCTAGCCTTAATACTAGGTCACGCATGTAAACATTATAGGTTCGGAGTTTTTCAAATGAGGGTATTTTCAATGGAAAACGTGCGACTCGTCCGTAGACTAATTCGAATGGGGTGAAGTTGGTTGCTGCATGAACGCTGGTATTATAAGTGAATGTGGCAAAGGGTGCTAGACAGTCCCAATCATCATATTTTTCTGAATAAATGCGTATGAACTCTATAAGGGGTGCGTGGCTTCTTTCTAGAGAGCCATTGGTTTGGGGCCTATATCCTGATGTGGTGAGTTGGTTAATTTTAAACAATTTTAACATGGATTTCACTATATTTGAAAGGAAACTTGTTCCTCTATCAGATAAAATTGCTCGAGGAGCTCCAAATTGACAAATTAGATGCTTCGCTAAAGCATCAGCTATGGTACTGGCGTTTAGATTTTTGATTGGTATTGCAATTAGGTACTTCGTGAGATTGCATTGCATGGTTAAAAGGTGGCAATTTCCACTGGGAGTCATTCTAAGCTTTCCTACAGTGTCAATTGACACTTTGTCAAAGGCTTCTATAGGGGTATCTGTGATTAACATCGGTTCTCTTGTTTTGAATCTTTCTATTTTCTTTTCTTGGCAACTCGCACACTTTCGAATGTAATTTTGGATGTCATTTCTCATTCCAGGCCAATAATATCTTTCACGAATTTTCTGATATGTTTGGTTTATTCCTTTATGTCCACCTGTTAGACTATCGTGTAGATTCGCCATTATTTGTTTTCTATCTTTCTCTGCGGGTAACTCCACTTTTCCATAGCAAATTATCACTTTGATGCTCGATTGATCGAAATGCTTCACCAACAGTTCTGTCACTAATCCTGGTTCTAATTCATCTGTTAAGTCTCCTCTTCTGGATATTCTGAAGCTCGCTATTTTCCTATTTGTTAGGATTTTCTTCAAATTGCCGAATCCTTCATTTAGCGATTCTTTACTGATTTTGTTGAAATATTTATCTTTCACTATTATGGAGAAGATGTTGTGGTTCTTAAAAGGGGTAACCATTACTTGTCCCATGTTTGGCTTCTTATTTTTAATGTTAGACAGGTCAATTGCTCCAATTTCTGTGAGCAATCTTGCGATGGGTGTTGTATTCTCACAATCCCTTGAAATGAAATGTACTAAATTGTCTCTTTGGTACGTTAGGCATTGCCGCACGGTACTCACATTCTCTTGTGGTATCATGGGTTTCATTTCTTCGCTCGTGGTGGAACCACGATTTGTTTTCATACTAGCTTTTGACGATTCGTACCGCTTGTTCATTGGTTCTAACTCTGATGGTGCTGGCAACAGAAATGGCATTGTGATTTCTGGTGGCTGAGAATATCTAATATCTATAACAGAATCTTCATCCTCTTCGATTTCTGTTAAGATTCCCTTAGCCTTGCTTTTCTTGCCATGTGCAGTGCTATTAGGTTTGTCTTTTTGATGGCAGGTGTTTCTGAAATTCTATTCTTCTGTGGAAAGATTATTTAGTCACTTGAGAGTTCTTGGTCAGACAGAGAATCTCGAGTGTAGTCCAATCTCCTTTGCAATTTTGCTTGACTTTCTTCAATTAATCTTCTCACTCGTTCTCCCAACACTTCATCCATCTGTTCGGCTCCATAGTTTGGGTCCAATTCATGCATTCTGAATCGCATTTCTTCTGGTATGTCATCTCCTTCGGAGAAATGTGAGGGTAACTCTAGTTCCGGTTCGATTTCTTCTTCTTGTTGCAAAAGACTCTTCTCCTCATGTCTCCTTATACTCTCCTCGAATTTTCTGCTGGCTTCTTCTATCTCTTTTTTGTTCAAGGTGGTTCGAATTGATGCTTCTTTTGTAGATTCATCTTCTGTGTTCACTTCTTCTGTGTTTGCTTCAGTGCCAGATACTGGAATCACATTCACCTCGATGTTGCTTATCGTCCGATTTTGGCTGTCCGTAGACGAAAGTGTTTCATCTTCACTCTTTTCTCCTGCTTCCGTGTCGCTTGATTCTGCGTGCTCAATTCTTAATCCGCTGTACCTGGGATCTGGCAAAGGAGGTCTCTCATCTTCGCTACCTGCTAATGCTGTGGACGATAGCCATGACCTTCTTGTCGGTGAGAGCTTTGATTTATTGGTCATGTCGCCTTCTGTATCAGTGGATATTTCATTACTTTCTGATTCACTCGTTGTCACTGTTTCCGCTGGAACCTTTTTGGTTAGAGCTCTTGTCGGCTTCGTAGGTTTAACAGTGTTTGCTGTTTTTGTCCCTGTTACAGTTTTTGGGCGTGCTCCTTGCTTTATGTATTGGGCAATTGGGCTTTCTACTTTCGTTGCTTTTCCTCGGGTTCTATGTGCGATCACACTGTGTTCTAGTTTAGGTGCGGTTTTGTTAGTCTTTGAACCTACGGGTCTGCCTCTTCCTCTTGGTACTTGTGTTTTGTCGGATGCGGAGTGAGTTCTAGTTCGGAAGCTCATTCTGTCCCAAACTAGATTTTTAGTTTTATCTGCAGTTTTCTTTTCCTTTTCTTCTATAATTAGCACTTTGATTATAGGTAAGTTCTTGTTGATCTCTTCTTCGGTCATTTCCGGAGGATTCCTTGATAAGGCGTCAGCATTTTTATTTAACTTTCCCGGTTTGTATTTAAATGTGTACTCATATCCGGTGAATCTGAACATCCATCTCATGAGTCTTTGACCTGGATCCTTTCTACTATGCATCCAGTTTAATGGTTCGTGGTCACTCACCAGGGTAAATTTTCTGCACAATAAATATGGTCTGAATTGGTGTAAAGCATAGAGCACTGCAAGGCATTCTTTCTCCGTAGTGGAATAGTTTCTTTCAGCTTTGTTGAGCGCTCTAGACAGGTACTGCACTGGATGGTCGAAGCCGTCTTTCTCTTGACTCAATACAGCGCCAATGGCGTAGTCGGAGGCATCTGTTGTTAGTGTGAATTCCTTATCAAAATCTCGGAATTGCAAAATTGGCTCCTTAATTAGGCACTCTTTTAATTGCTGATAGCTGTTTTCGCACTCTTGTGTCCACTCGAATTTGAAATTCTTTTTGAGTAAATCATGAAGTGGTTTTGCGATTTTCGCAAAGTCTTTTATATATTTTCTATAGTACCCGAACATACCGAGTACTTCTCTTACATTTTTAGCACTTTTCGGGGTAGCGAGTTTGGCAATTGCGATTACTTTCTCTGGATTGGGTTCTAGTCCCCTAGCACTTATAATGTGGCCTAAAAATCCCACTTCTTTTCTGAAAAATTCTACCTTATCTGGTTGTAGAACTAGTTTTGCGTCTCTGAGTCTCTCCATTAAATTTCTGATCCTCTGTTCATGTTCTTGGAGATCTTTGCTGTATACTATGATGTCATCTAGATAAACAAGCATTTCGACATTTTGAAGTCCTCTAAGCACTTTTTCCATTAATCGTTGGAAAGTCGCCGTGGCGTTTTTTAATCCTTCCGGCATTCTGGTGTATTCATAGTGTCCGTTAATGGTTGTGAAGGCTGTTTTGTAGCAGTCCTCTGGTGCCATGGGTATTTGTTGAAAACCGCTTGCAAGATCAAATATTGAGAAGTAAGTCGCTCCTCCCAATTGGTCCATTATATCTGCGATATTTGGGAGAGAATAAGCATCTCGGATTGTTTTCTTATTAAGCTCTCGGAAGTCTATTACCATGCGCCATCTTGGGTTCCCGTGACTGTCTGGTTTCTTTGGTACGATCCAAATAGGAGAGTTGCATGGTGAATTTGACTCTCTGATTATCCTATCCTTTAGCTTCTTCATGACGCTGTCTCGTACTACTTGCTTGTGTTTTGGTGGATGTCTATATTGCTTAGTGTTTATAGGTATATCATCCTCGAGATGTATCCGGTGCTCTATTAGGTGTGTACACGGCAGTTTGTCTCCTGGTAATAAAAATCGATCGATGTAATCTTCGATTATTCTATCCACAATATCTCACTCCTCCTTGTTTAGATGTTGTCTGCGAATGGCTGCTTTGACTGTTTTTATTCTTTTTATGTGATCCACTATGATCTCTCCGTCGAAATCACTATCTTGTTCTCCTAGAAAATCAGCTTCTGTCTGGAAAGGTATCAGCTCTCTAGGGTCAACTTCGATGCTTACGTCTTGTTCAGTAGTGTTTATCGTCATTATTTTGCATGTATTGCCATCATTTATCACTACACCTTCTCCTAGGAACACATTTTCGTTTCCTACGTCTATCCCTCTTACGTTAACGTGTATTTTAGTAAACGGATATCCTCCATGTAATTCTAGATTTTTCGCCTTACTTGGGAACTTTCCTTTTGAAAGCGTTTTTCGATCACGTTCCGGTTTTTTTTATGCGGTTCTATTTTTGTTCAATTCATTCGAAGCGAAGTTAAAAATCTTATCGAACTTTTCATTCATTCTAGCTTGGAAATTGGAAGTTTCATCTTGTTTATTTTCATTCATGTTATTGGATGCTCGTTCACTGGGTTTAATGGTTTTATTGGCCCTAAGTTCTAAGATTTGTGAATCTATTGCTTTTGTTCGTTCAATCAATTGTCTCTTTTCTAGCAACAACCGATGCAAAAGTGCCTTTCTCCCGCCTCTTTTCCTTTTTCCAGATTTTGGTTTAATTGTTTGAGAATTATTTTCATTGTCCACTTGCATAATTTTTGGATTTAATAACCGCTACTTAGCAGGTTGATGAGGAGAGTCGCTACTCAGCTGACTGGGATTTGAGAGTTTTGAGTGGTCGCTATTGTTTAGCAGACCAAGAAGGAAAGTCGCTACTAAGCGGGCTTTTGGATGGGTTTATTATGCCAATGAAAAGTGAAAATGTCAAAAACGAACGACTCTGGGTATCATTTGAAAATTAATGTTGTTCAATATTCAGAGTTAATTTATAATAATTTAAAGCCTAAAATATTATCTCCTCGCACTAATATGCGTACCTTTCTCTTTATTGTTTGAACGAACAAGAACACTAGGTGTTTGCGATGACTCTTATGCCAACTCGCATCATTACTATATTTCATGCGAGCAAAATTTCTTTATGATAACTAATCTTATCAAGATAACATTCAGTTATTTAGTGTAAAAATCTATGAAATTTAAAAAAAAAAGGTAAATCCGGAATCAGTTTATAGTATGAATGAGGATTAAATTCGATGTTGACTTCCTCTAAAAGGTAAATTTCTCACGAAAAGATTGTTATATTAGTCCACTTAGCTATAAAATTTACTCTAATTTTCATTTTATAAATAATTTTACAATTACGTCTCTCGTTCACGCATCTAATTGCTCGATCGTCGTTAAAATTTATCACATTAAATTCAGTAAGAGTCACGTAATTCTCTTTGTATTTATTCAATCCAATGTATTTTTAATAAACAACAATATTATGCAGGAGCTTTTAATTATTCTTTATTTCCTTATTGGCTTTTAATTGTATTAAATCCGTTTTCTTGTTTAAAATTTTCATGCACGTTCAGAGTTCGCACGCTCGAACTGGATTTGAAATGGATGCTTCTTTCTTTTCCTCCTTGATAAACCGCAATTTATTTATTTGTTGTAATTTCTAGATATGTTTAAAACGTAGAGCTAATGAGGAGTAATCATTAAAAATCCATAGAGCTTTGTTTGCTTATTTACTGCACTGTATATTTTATTTCACTTAATTATCCATTAATTATTTATTATTATTCACTCAATTATTTGTTTGATTATTCATTCACTGTTTATTCATTGCTTGTTCACAGCTTGTATCGGTTATCCACGTTTAATTCGTTTTATGCATATTCTCTGTGTCTTATTTAAATTATTTAAAGTAATCAATCATTGCTTTGTTTCACTTGAAAATTATAGCGTTTCACCTTTTATTATTTATTCAATGCACTTTCACTTTGATTCAGTTTTAATTATTACGTATCTCTCTTTATATTCTCGATTCACCATTCATGAGTGTATTATTTTGTAAAATATATCATTTCCGTTTTTCTCAATTATTCATTATTTAACTATTAATCATTCGATGCAAAAATCAGCAGAGTAATCATTTATTCTTAAATCGTTCCGTAATAATTCATTTCGTCATTATTTTTATTTCATTTAATTATTTACTCTTCATTTAATTATTTATCTCATTATTTACTCATTGTTTATTTAATTATTCGTTTCATTATTCATTCAATTATTTATTTACTCATTCTGTATTTATCATTTGCCTTTATTTCATTTTATTCGCGATCATCCTTTTTTATTCAAATCATTTCAAAGTAATCGATGATTAATTATTTCCGCTCGAAAATCATAGTATTTCACTCATTATTAATTATTCAGCATAGTTTTATCATAATTCGTCTTTAATCATCATGTATTCCCTTCATAACTCAATTCGCTTTTCAAATTCCGCGCGCAATAAGTTTTCTAACATGGCCGCTGACGCTCTCGCTTCGAGTCCGCTCGACAGCTGACGTCACCGTACGCATCGATTAATCGACTCCCGTGCCTACGTTCGCGCGACAGCGCGCTACCACTGCATTTCACTCCGATCGGCGATCAGCTGTTAGTGCATCTTGCATTATTTCTCGCGTCGCGATGTTGTTCCGTAAGGTGTGTGATATTTATTGCTACGGAGCAATAATCAATGGTGAATGATGCCCGCGCGTGCTTCTATAAGTGTCGTGTTGTTCTTCAGAGAAAAGCTACGTCGACAAAAACCCACAGGAAACGGGACGCAAAACAACCTTCAAGTTCCCACGTGCGTGTCAGCTTGGATCAGCACAACAGTCAGATAAGTTTTCTTTGAATCTTTTGTAACTGAATATTTATTCAAGTAACCTTAGTGCCCGTTACTTTGTTTTAAAATTGCTTTGCTTTCTTTGTTTATAGATGCAGTCAGCAGCTGGAGTGGCTTTCTCAAAACAATCTTGGAGTTACTTGATACTCCTGCTGCCAGCAAATGACTCACCACCCTATGTAATGTGAGTAATATTCTTTACAGTAAATTTTTCAATCTCACTCTTTGTTCTTTGTCTAATCATTTATTGCTTTCCAGATTCGAGGGCCCAGGGCTTCCCAATTTTCCCAAGGATTGTGCACTTGGCGCACCTATTTTCCTCACAAACTATTGTAAGTCTCTTCCATTATTTAAAACAAAGTATATAACATTTGCTTACTGACATTCTGGGAACATTCCACCGTAAAAATGTTTGATTTTCATTCTTAAAACTAGTGCAAACATCTATTGAATGCTCGCGTCGACGACTCTTTGTCGCTTTCTCTCAACTTGCTCTGTTTGTAAATTGGAAATTATTGCAAACTCTGCATTCAAATTATTTTAGAGGGATAGAATACACTAAATTTTGTGCGCCTTTCAACAACTTTCGCTTTTTACTTAAATTTTCATGTGAGTGCTTGGAGGTTATATGCACTTATACATACTACCCAGCTTGCTTTCATACTCCTAGTCTATCTCGCTCTTTCAACAATAATCATGGTGTTTTACAATGTTAAATCAATTGAATTAATTATTTATCTCACTTGCAAGCAATCGTGCTTCTAACATTATGTCTCAATTTTCCTTTGCATCTTGTAAAATCATGTAACAGTGCCCGAGCACTGGGGGAGTTTCCGCTATTTTTGAACTTTGATTGCATTTTCAAACTGCATTTTGTTTCCGAATCATCTCACTCAATTTTAAATGTGCTGTAGACTAATTTTCTTTCCAAAAGCTAGATTCAATGAAGTGCAAGTAAGTGAAAGTGCTAAATTAGTGTGCTATTAGTGATTTGAACTTGGCTTTTATAAATTATTTCCAAGAGTTTGTACCAAAATGTTAGTTCTATTTGTGCAATCCATTACTTTAATGATTTCACCGTGAAATTATGCACCTAACGCTTATCTTTCTAACCTTCAATGACAAATGGGCTCGCGCTTAGATATCAAGTGGTCGCTTCTTGACAATTCTTATAAGTATTCACTTTATATTCTCTTTTCTAAACGTGTATCTCATACTAAACCCTCAATCTTAACTTCATTTCTTTCAAAATTCTTGATTTTTGTGATTTTCACTGAAAATACTTTGAATCAAAGTACGCTTGGTGACATGAAACTCAATTTTATTTGTAATTACCTCTTGAAATAACAAAAAAAAAATTTGTTTGCAGATGTTTTAGCTGGCATTAGACGCCAATTATCAACTGTCACCAGTCCAGGACTGCAGGCTCTTTACTGTAAGAATCCGGAGTCCAACACTTTGTGCAGTAGCCTCGACAAGGCACTGGTTCGACTCTGGCAACCACTCGCCAGTGCACAGGAGTGCTCGCTCGTCGACCAAATTTTATGAAGAAAGGAAGATGAAATTTATTTAAACAATGTTTATTCTAATTCCTACTGGGCCCACCCCTAAGTGTATTTCAAGTGACTGTGTATGTGTGTTTTCAAAATGCGGTTATGACCAAAATGAAGTGAGTTTGATTCTACAATGTGTGTTCAAATTAAAAAATGACCATGATGAAAGTGAGAAATTTTTGGCATGATTCTTCAAAATGCTTGTGTGTATTCATGTGTCCATGCGAATAAGTGCAAACTTGCTCAAGCGTGTGCTTCTATTTCAACTCAAAATTTAAACTTAAGTGCTCCACGCGGTTTTAATTGAGTGTGTAAGAATGTTTTGAAAATCATTATTTAATTTTAACCAAAATGTGGCAATATGGCATCAATCACAGGTGTGATTTAAAAAAAAGAAACAAGAATGATTGTGCAGTGTTCTATCTATTGAGTTTATAGAAAAAGTAGTTGCGCGTGAGACTGAGCCAGTGTTTCAATAAAAATGTTTTTTCTTTTTGATATGAAATTTAAAATTTTTGAAACATGAAAACTTGTATTGTGTCGCAAATCAACGCGCGTGCTACGAACGTGCTGTTATAATAAAATGAGTGGTGCGTGGTATTTGTGCAATAACTAAAAATTAAAAAAAGTTTTCTTTGCCTCTTGAACTTGTTTTAAGACCGATTGAAATTGAACTTTCACGTGTGTTTCTTTGTGTTACGGTGAGAGATACGTACGCGAAAATTGTAAGTGCTTTGGGATTTTTTTTTGTCAAATATGAATGTGTCGATCGACCTTACCAGTTTGTTGTCGGTCGTCAAAACGTATTATATCAATATATTATATTTTACAGTTTTCATTGAAACACCATAAAAATAAGCGTGTGCGAAAATTTTGTGATTCGGTAAAAAAAAATTTGTTCAAAACACATCAAACTACTCGTATATGGTGAAAATGTTGACATGAAGAAACCGAGCAATTGAATATTGTGTGAAACGTTTATGTAAAAAAAACACGATTAAAATTATTTGATCATTCTTGCGCGTCTCACCCGATGTATAATCGTAGTCACAACGCGGCGTCTTTGTGTGCTTGCGCGCGTATCTATCTTTTGTTTCGCACTTACGACTTTTCCACGCGCGTTTCTACACACTGGTTTGACCCGCGATTCTGGAAATTCCCTTTTTTTTTAAACTGACTCTATTTTGCCTCTGGTATATTTTCTCTTTTTTTTTCTTTTTTTCTTTTTTTAATTACACTGTTTCGGCATTTGCGATAAATTTTAAAATCACTGTAAGAGGTAGTATTTTCGCGGCACTGATTTTATTTTGTTCACTGATACATTTACACGAAATATTAGGCTAGATCATGAAAATTCAAACAGTTCTCCGGCCGACAAAAGCAGAGCAAGATCCCGGACGAACCCCCAGTTTTGTTAGGGTGAAAGCGAGTTCACCAAACTAACAATACGAAACTTAGTAAAGACGGGTGCCTGCTAAATCGCCCATACGGGTGATCTCAGTGAAACCGAGTGTCGGGGAGAAACTGCTTGAATTCGTTAGCTTTAAATGGTATGCAATGAAACATTTATTTTAACAGACTTACTTTATTGATGTTCGGGAAGCCTCCCCAATTCGACCTTCTCGTTCAAACTCCAACTCCAATGGATAAAAAAAACTTAGGATGGTACTCTCTTCCAACCAGAGAAAAGATGTATGGGGTAGATTGATCTCTTTCCAACGTTTTCTCCTTATTGACTCAATATTGTGGTGGTAATAACTTATATTTCAAAACTCAAAAATGCACTTCCAAAATCATTTATTCAAAATAGACTCAAAAGTTAAATTTACTTTGAAATGACACTCAATAAAAAAAAAACAATAAGCTTGAATCTTGAACTCTAATAAACGTACAGAATTAAAAAAAACGTGCTACCTCGAGGAGCGCACACACTGGAGTGAAGTCAAGGGGGAGGTGACGCTAAAGAGAGAGCGTCTTAGCTTTCTCCCACGCAGGGTCCTTACTTCTCCTCCCTTCGTGCTTCAGCCTGGCCGTGCTCTTTGTCTTAGCATTAGGCTTTATGGGCCTATGCTATCGTCAACGGCTAAACTGCAGCGTCGGCTGTGCACGCGCACTTCAGCCGAGGGAGGAGAAGTTGTTTTGGTTTCGAGTACATTCCTTTCGCGTTTGTTAAGCGAAGTTTCTAGGCCTTTTTTTATACGATTCTTATTCTATATTGTTATGTCTGAAACTTCGTCACTTAACATAGGATATAGCGAAGTCGGTTTCAGACTGCTAGTTAATAATAAAATAACTGTTGCGAGACGTGTTGATGTTGTCAAAAAACACGAAAAATGTATAGGCTTTGATGATAACGATATTTATTTCCATCTACTTCAACTCTCGAGTCAAGTAGGGGAAAAGAAACTGATATTGACAGTGACCTCGATGATAATGATTTTGAAAGTGCAGAGGAGAGCGAAAAAGCGCAAAATATTATAAAGAAAAAAGAGAATGTAAATTTAAAATCAAACACTCCACGCAGATCTACGCGTGTAAGAAAGAGTCCGATAAGGTATCCAAATACTGCTTCGCCTTCATTTATAAACCAATCTTCGGGAAAGTTTATAAATAATAGTAATGATAATATTTCCGTACATTATCGTAGAGTAGATGCACCTTGTACGTTTGAGGAGGCGTTGAATAGTAAGGATAGTGAAAATTGGCAAAATCCATGAATCAAGAAATAGAGTGTATTATTAATAATGAGTGAGGTAGACGGGAGGATTGTTAAGAATAATGTTTATTATTCTGGATATATACAAAGCATGCCGAGCATGCGTGTGATCTCTTCGAGCGTACAGCAACGAGTGGACGCAGTCGTAGTCGCGCATTGACTATATGTCGTACGACTCACATACATAGTACTGGTGGGGAGTCGCACATGTGTGTGTCTATCCTATACTCAATGCTACCTACGGTGCGCAACGAGACGAAACTCACTGTCGAGTAGTTGCGCACAGCGCTTCTGCGCATCCTATCTCCAGATGCTATGATATAGTGTACAGACAAATGTACTATGCATATTCTAACATGTATAAATAAATATAAAACTTGGAAATTAGTAGATAAAGTAAAAGATAAAAAAGTCTTATACGTTAAATGGATTTACACGAGAAAATCAGACGATAGATATAAGGCTAGGTTAGTTGTACCAGGATTTCAACAAACTGATGTAATTGATGACATATACGCCCCAGTTGCAAAGAATCAAACATTAAAAATTTTGCTTTCGTATTGCTGCCAGAGTGGCTTAAAAATTGAGCAAATAGTTATAGAAACCGCATTTTTAAATGGCAAAATAAACTCGGAGGTATATGTCTATCAACCAAAAGGTTACGAAGATGGATCAAATAAAGTTTACAAATTGTCAAAGGCGTTGTATGGATTGGGAGAAAGTCCTAGAGACTGGTATGAGTGCTTTGATGAGTGTATTACAATATTAGGTTTGAAGAGAAGTAATGCAGATCTCTGTTTATAGAAAAAAGGAAAAGAGAATGATGAAATTTATATTTTGATTTATGTAGATCATTTGTTAATTTGTAGTAAAAGCAAAGAAAAGATACAAAGTATTAAGAATCTCTTGTTAGATAAATTCAAAATGAAAGATTTAGGAAAAATTAAAGAGTATCTTGGAATAAATATTGAATATGACTGCAACAATCGTGAAATGAAACTAAGTCAAACGAAATACATCGAGTCTCTAGCTGATAAATATAAAATAATAGATAGTAGATTGTATAGTACTCCTATGGAGACAAATCTAAAACTCGATAAGGCTGAAAATTGCGAGTCAAACATAAAGTATAGAAACTTGATAGGTGCTTTATCATACATAAGTTCAAATACGAGACCAGATATAAGCTTAAGTGTAAATTACCTTAGTAGATACCAAAATAGCTATACTGAAACACATTGGAAATATAATCTAAGAGTGTTAAAGTATTTGTATTTAACGAAAGATCTGATCTTGCATTACAAAAAGAATAAAAAAACGCTGCCAATTCATTGGCACGTAGCTTCCTCTTTTATTTTAATATTATCAGTATGACATAAATACGTAGGGAGGGACTTTGCGACGTGCAACGACAACCCTATAAGAGAAAGCCAAATTTTTTAGAAAAATTGGTTTTTACATTTCAGCTTTAAGAACCCCTCAACGAAATCGTTTCAAATTTTAACAGCTATCTTCGTTTATGGTGAATCACCAAATAAAATTTTGAACCATTTGACTACATTGTTTTAAAGATATAAGGAATCAAAAAATTTTCAAAAAAAAAATTCAAACCTTGATATCTTAAGAACCATAGGTCTTTGGTAGCTGCGCAATGAACTTAGCCAAGACATATAAAATATCTACCTTTTACCAAAATCTCAAGTGCAATAAGGACTTTTTGCGCCCGTAATCAAGACTCAAAAAAAAATTCATTTTTTTCAATTTTCGATTTATTACTGAAAAAATAAGTAGTCAAGTCACTTGAAATTTTAATGGAATATAGTTGGACACGTAACCCATCAACATATTTTTTTTCGTGAGGTTATGATGTTTAGTTTTAGAGATATACATTTTTTTTTTAAATCACCTTTTTCATTTTATCTGCCGAACGAAGCGGTCAATCCCGAGGACCAAACGGGGAAAAGTAAGTAATTTTATTATCTTTCAAATGCATTTTAGCTGAATTGTTTGTAACAATGGAATGATTAAAAAAAAACGAAAATAATGTTTTTCAAAAATCAAAAAATGGCCATAAAAGAAAAAGTAATTGAAAAAATAAAAAAATAAATGTTTTTCCCGAATTCAGAATCCAAAAATAGATATGCATGTCAAATTTGATTGATATTGACGGAGTAGTTTCAGAAATATCACGGTACACACACACGCACACACACACACACACCCATACGGACATTTCCTAAAAATACGTAATTCGAACATCTAACATCTTAAAACATGTTTCTATGAAGTTTTAGCGAAACTGAACATTTTACTATTACAAAGCTTCCTCTAGGAGGAAGCAATTGTATTATAGAATGTTATGTTGATGTCGACTAGGCTGGAGATATCATAGATCGAAAATCTACGACAGGGTATGTAATACAAATGTTCGGAAATGTAATGACTGGAAATTGAGGAAACAAAAATGTATCGCTAAAGCGTCAAATACGCAGAGTATGTTGCTCTATCCGAAGTTGTAAGCGAGTTAAAATACATCAGAGAATCGTTAAAAATATTCGATATAAATATTGAAAAACCGATAAAGATTTACGAAGACAATTCTGGTGCGATAAATATTGCAAATAAAGGTAATATGACAAAAAATTCTAAGAACATTGAAATATACTATCATACTGTTCATGAAAGTGTAAGAGAAAAGTCGATCGAAGTTTGGAAAATCGACTCAAATGACAATGTTGCGGATATTTTCACAAAAGCAACCCCTTTAAGAGCTGTGTGACCTTGCCGTGGGTGGGGAAGCTTAAGCGGTTANCCTGGGGGGGGGGGGGAGTAGGCGTCTTAGCAATAAGAGGGGATCTGTTCCATATAAACGGGCACTCTATGATCTATTGGGCGAAGGAGCCTAGCCAAAACGGTTATTGCTGGATCCCCGCATATTCCCCCTATGATGGGCAGTAGCTTGCTTCTGCGACTATGAAACAGCTCGCCATTGTGATTTGGTGGACCACAGTAGGAGTCATTCAACCCCCCCCCCCCCTCCCAAGCTCAAGAGGTGAACAGCGTGCGCTAGACTAGTTGGCCACTCGGGCTTCCGAGTATCGCTAAAGGTGTCGGGGGATGCCCTGGCGCCTCGGGTTAGCCTTACTACTGCGGGGGGTCTGCAGTAGCGCACCTTTAGTTCCCTAGCTTCTCGTGGGATCAAAATAGATACTATGAAAAAAATAAAATAAAAAGTTGAAGGGTAGAAAGGGGGTAAAAACTTGCAATAGTAGAGCGGCAACGCCTAGCAATTTGACAGTAGAGAACCCCTCCGCGTTACCGGCGGGGAATCGGGCTCTGGCGTAAAAGCACTGCCACCCTGGAGGACATTAGTAAGCCCTCGAAGGTCGCAAGCAGGGACTCAACGCAGAACCTGTCAAAGAACGCCGAGGTTAAAGGGGCTGAAGGATCCACGGATAACCTAGTCTCGTCGACGAGAGGGCAGGACGACAAAGGGACTGACCTGCAAAAACAGCCAATGGAAGTGCCTACCGACACAACGAGCGGCAACTCGAACCTCGCAGGAAGCGGACTTTACGAAGAACCCTCAGGCGAGCTTCGTAACCGATAGATTGCAGTCTATAAAACTGCAGGCTAAGACTCCGGGAGCCCAGAAAAGGAGACTGAGAGCAGAAAAGGAGCGCAAGGCGGGGACGTAAGCTACTACTCTCTACTACGTACATCCTGACCTGGGGGGTGCACAGATGGAGAGTGCTGGGTGCTGAGAACATGGAGGGACCGGACTGTGGTACCTTCCTGGTGCTCAGTATCCTGGAGCCATCTGTCAGAATGCAAAGACAGAGCAATGTTCAGCTGCACTGGAGGCTGGACCGGGTCACCGTTAAGGTGCACGTGAGACCGCGGCACAGTGGGCCAGAAATTGAAAAAGGTGATTACGGGTTCTCTTCACTCAAAAAAATCACTGAAAATTAAAATCGAAGGTAGGGAAATCTTTGTAAGAATGTCTAGTTTCTGAGTTCGTTTCCCCCGAAACCCGCAACCATCAATATTTTTTGTGGCACCTCAAAAGCCAGCCTCATTTTTAGAATATTTTTTTTCGATTTTAACGATAATAATTCACAGTTTTTACATTTTTAACTATAATAATCGAGATAAAGGCACAGTAGTATATAGATATATATATATACTAGTGGGGCTTCGCCCCCCTGCTCGCTTCGCTCGCCAACCCCCCATTTTAGTTTTTGTTTGATTTTTATTTTTCAACTGTTATTTTCGTTATCTGATGATTAAGTTCTAGTTGGCCAAGAACAATCTTATTGTATTATATAAAATTTGTAGATCATAAAAAGGTCAAGAATTTAATGTTTGTCGAAATAGAGAAAATCGAAAGAAAAAAAGTAAAAGTACTGAATTAACGCCGAACTTCTACTGCTTATGGCATTTAAAATATATAGTTTTTTTTTCATTTTTTTGGAAATTGTTTTGAAATTAATTTTGATTCTTCCCACTTTCAATTATATGTTACAATTATACATAAATCTGGTCCACCTACTTTTCTTATAATACATTGGCTGCGTTTGTTGAATGACCTGTGCCTTCAATATATGTTGATGATCGATCTTTTTCGTTTAGCGGTAGCATAATGAGGAAGACAAAATTGTTTTTTCATTTTAATTAATGTTTTAGTTCTAAAACTCAATTATTAAAAATAAAATTTTGTTTCCTACCTAGGGAAGCTTTTGCATTTACAGACCAAAGTTAAGTAAAGAAATAAGCGCAGCAAATCATTACAAAAATTGCGATCCGGAGTATTTTCTTGTATCTCAATTCTTATTTCTATACGAATTTTATGATCTCTGCAAGTTAAGTTATACTTCTTAAATCTTACTTGTAACTGCTCAATGTTCGTTTTATTTATTTATTTTTTGTCAACATTTTTTCGAAAAATTAGTTTAAATATTGAGAAACCTAAGTAATGACGTTACATTTTTACATCCAATAACATTTAAGGGCCCTCGAAACAAATCGCTATATATATAATATCGATTGCCATCGGATCACTTTATTTTTTGTTAAGATTTGATATATAATTCAGATTTATGTATCTTATACAAGTTTTAAGCAATGTAAGTATAAACCGCAAAGTGATATATATACAAAAGCAAGAACATAGCTATAAGTATAAACACATCAAAGTGTCAACAATACAAAAAGCAAAAGTCAATGCAAGTTAGCGACATTCAAATGTGTAACAACCAACAGCAAAATAAAAACTTATAAGAATTATTTTACTCATCAAACTAAGTCAAACTTTTAAAGTCAAACTTATAACAAAAATAATATAAAAAACGCTCGCTGTCTATTACCTCAATAGTGTGTGGAAAAATAGAAAATAAAATTTAAGTTATATTCGTTATATAGTTTATCTCTACCTGTTATATATAATTTGATACTGACTATGTGGTATGAGCTTGTTATGAGGTCTGCGAAAGTTTCTATAAAGATGTAGATCTTCCCGAGGCCTAAAAGACATTATATTATCCAATGTATTGTATTGCTCGAGTCGTTCGGTTGTAGAGTCGGAGGAAGTAACCTTTATATACATCATCTTAATATAGTGCTAGCTAATCTTAGCCTAATATATTTTTAGAAAAATCGAAAATAATTATACGCGCTCGCGAAGTACACGAACTAAAAATGTCGATTAAACGATGATGTCAAAGTGTCATAAATTGATCCGATTTATCGCAGATGTACTATTACAATTGTTGTTAGTGAAATTTTTTCGCTAATAAAAACTTTAAATAACAAAAAATGTACTAACAATTAATAAATTTTAGGAAAAGCTGGCTAATACGAGTGCGGGGGGGCTGCGGGGGTGCGGGGGGGGCTGTGGCGGGGGGGCTGAGGGGTGCGGGGGGCTGCGGGGGCTGCGGGGGGGGCTTTTCACATTATCCCAAAATCACATGAAATGAAAGAATTTTGCCTTATTTTCGGGGGGGGGGTTGCGGGGGTGCGGGCGGGGGGGTGCGAGGGGGAGTATCTCCCAAGAACAACTATATAGATCAATAGGTAGATATATATATTAATATATAACTACTGTGCCTTTTATATTATGCCTTGTATATAAATCTACCTATATTAATATAGTTGTTTTGGAGATACTCCCGGCCCCCATGAAAATAAGGCAAAAATTCTTTCATTTTCATGTGATTTGGATATGTGAAAGCCCCCCGCAGCCCCCCCCCCCCCGCACCCCCCGCACCGGGCTCCTATTAGCAGCTTTTCCTAAATTTATTAATTGTAGTACAATTTTTTTTATTTAAAGTTTTTTATTAGCAAAAAAATTTTACTACAACTAAATTGTAATAACAATCGGATATAAATCGGATCAATTATGACACAACTTTTTGAATCATCTTTAACGAATTTTAGTCGCTGCACTCGCGGACGCGTATAATTATTTCGATTTTCTAAAAATATATTAAGGCTATATTAGCTAAGCATATATTAAAGATGATTATTAAAGGTTACTTCCCTCCGACTCTAACCAACCGAACGACTCGAGCAATACAATATCTTTTTGGCATAACAATAATGTCTTTAGCCTCGGGAAGATCTACGATCCTTTGAGAAAGCTTTCCAAGCCATCATAACAAGCTCATAGCACATCAGTACAAATTAATATAACAGTAGAGATAACTCATATAAGAGATTACAACTTAAATTTTATTTATCTTTTTTTCCAACACGCACCTATGAGGTAAATAGACAGGAGCGTTTTTTTATATTTTTTGTAAGTTAATGAACTTAAAGTTGACTATTTTGAAGTAAATAATTCTTATAAGTTTTTATTTTAGGCTTTTTGTATTGTTAACACTTTGAGGGCGTATACTAGCATTGCGTTTGCTTTGTATTGTTTGACGACTTTGATGTGATTATACTTAGCATTGTCTTTGGTCTTTTGTATATATATTCACTTTTGCGTGTATACCTAAAAGACTTACCAGAAAATCATTCACAAAACATATTTAAATAAATTATCGACAATTGTTGATCCAAATGGTTTTCCCATTGTTGTTCCCGTCAGGTGATTTAGGATGGTACTCATTATTCTCAACATTATCAGTCAAAAGAAAAAAAAATCTTTCTCTCATGCAATATTATTTCATATAGACTTGCCTACGCGGCAAACGAAATAAATTTTAGTCGCTTTTATTATATGCATGGGAGATTAACTCAACAATTTTTTATACATGCTTATGTAATGATAGAAAACAATCGCTTGTGAATTATTTGAGAAAAATCAAAACACATTAAGAATAGAATGTATCAAGGTAATTAGATGCAGTAGTTAATAGTGCTTCAAATATTTCTAATAATTTTGAAAAAAAAGAAAAGTCGGAAATCTTTTCATAATTACCAGAACATATATTGGTGGTCCTAGGTATATCAACAACACTATCAAGATGCAATGGCTATTATGAGAAAATGTGGCAGACGCAATTTATTTATAAACAGTAACATGCAATCCAAAATGGAAAAGAATTGAAATAATTTTAAAACAATTTCCGAAGAACACAAATCCAAATGATATACCTAATATCACTGTTAGACTATTTCACGACAAAATTACAATCAAAAAAAATGATATAACGAAAAAAATATATTTTGGAAAAATATTAGCTTATTTTATACAATTGAGTTTCAAAAACGAGGTTTACCACATGACACATTTAATAACATTGCATCCTGACAACAAAAATAGTTACTTCTGAACATATTGATAAATATAATCGCTAAAATAATTCAAAATAACGAAAACTCAAAAATTAACTATCAAACATATGCTACAACGACCTATATATGCTATATATATATATATATATAGCGATTTGTTCGAGGCCCTTAATATTATTGGAGTAAAAATTGTAACTCATGTACTTAGGTGCAGAGATTTAAAACTTAAGTTCGAAAAAATGTGATAAAAATAAATTAAATAAAGCTAATGAGGCAGTTACAAGTAAAGATTTAAGAAGTATATTTAACTTGCAGAATCGATAAATTCGTATAGAAATAAGAATTGAGATAACAAGAAAATACGCTCGGGATCCAAGATTTTTATATGACTTTGTGCCTTATTTCTTTACTTAACTTGGTCTGTAAAATGCAAAGCTTCCCTAGGTAGGAAACAAAAACTTTATTTTTTAATAATTAGTTTTTAGAAACTAAAACATTAATAAAATGAAACATATTTGTTTCCCCATTATGCTTACGTAAAAACGAAAGATCGATCATCAACATATATTAGAGGCCACAGGTCATTCAACAACGCAGGCAAATGGTTATTATAAGAAAAAGTAGTGGACCAGATTTATGTATAATTGTAACATATAATTGAAAGTGGGAAGAATCAAAATTAAATTCAAAACAATTTCCAAAAAAAATGAAAAAAAAAACTATATATTTTAAATGCCATAAGCAGTAGAAGTTCGGCGTTAATTCAGTACTTTTACTTTTTTTCTTTCGATTTTCTCTATTTCGACAAACATTAAATTCTTGACCTTTTTATGATCTACAAATTTTATATAATACAATAAGATTGTTCTTGGCCAACTAGAACTTAATCATCAGATAACGAAAATAACAGTTGAAAAATAAAAATCACACAAAAACTAAAATGGGGGGTTGGCGAGCGAAGCGAGCAGGGGGGCGAAGCCCCACTAGTATATATATATATATATATATATATATATAGCATCAGTGCGCGCTAGTGAATACTTTGCATTATCGTTAAAAATGTAAAATATGTAAAACGGTTTCACTTATTATCGGCAAAATCGGAAAAGGACATTCTAAAAATGAGGTTAGCTTTTGAGCTGCCACGAAAAATATTGACGGCTGCGGATTTCAGGGGAAACGAACTCGGAAACTATACATTCTTATGAAGATTTCCCTACCTTTGATTTTTGTTTTCAGTGCTTTTTTCGAGTGAAGATAACCCGTGATCACTTTCTTAAATTTCTGGCCCGCTGTGCGCGGGGGCCGCGCGCACAAGGTAACGACGTCTTGTCCTAATCACCATGGCTAGGAACGGGATATCTTTTATCCAAATTAACTGGCATCACAGCAAAGTCGCCTCGGCTCTCTTGACCGCATGGCTGCACACAGACATCTACCTAATACAAGAACCTTGAGAAGTAGCAGGGAGGGTCAGGGGTCTGGGTGGGTCGGGCCGGAACTCTAGGGACTCTATATGCAATAATCCGAGGGCGTTTATTCTTGTTGAAGGATTGGAGGCCTCGCTACTGCCGGCTTGGTGCAGCGGGTAGTTGACGACGGTCAGGATAAGGTTTCCTGTCAAGAGGAACTCTTAAAGGAATGTGGTAGTAGCCTCAGGATACTTCCCTTGCGATTCCCGGGATTAGACTTCCCCGAGGAAAGTGCAAAAACTTGTGAAGCGGAATTCAGGGAATTCCGCTTATTCTAGGCTGTGATGTCAATGCACATCATCTGAGGCAGTTCAGATATTAACAGCAGGAATGATGCACTGCTACAATATCTTGTTACTACGAATCTCTGTATATTGAATAGGGGACGGGAACCCACCTTCTACAATTCTGTCAGAAGTGGGGTTATTGTCTTGACCCTGTGTGCTACAGGGATAGAGGGGTGGCTCGGAAACTCGAAAGTTTCCAACGAACCTTTGTTATCGAACCACAGGTATACCTTTTTTAATGGAAGAAAGGAGGCACTATGACTAAGACCTTTAGGAACCCAAGGAAAACCGACTGGGGCTCTTACAGGGATAACCTCAGGAACGAACTCCAATCTTACAAACCAAACTTGAAAACGACGGACGGATTAGACTTTTAATGTCATATATACGTGTTTAGGCTACCTTATTTGCATTTTAAACCTTAAAATGTGATAATCGAAGGGTTTGATCCGGACTCCGACTACTTTCGTACGGTGAAAAGATACCTTTTTATAGTGCTAATGTACCTGTACAAGAGCCAGAATGGCAGAGGCCTTTGTTTTTTTGTTTTTATGGCACACTAGTAGTGAAAAACCCTCAGAAATGATTCAAATAACTAATAATAGCTGTAGACAAAGGACGTATCCATCATAAAAATATCACAGTGGTTGTTTATGTTAGTAAAAAGGAATCTGACGTCCTTTGTCACAGCTATTATGAGTTATTTGAATCAATTCTGAGGGTTTTTCACTATTGGTGTACCATGAAAACAAAAAACAAAGGCTTCTGCCATTCTGGCTCTTGTACAGGTACATTTGCACTATAAAAAGGTATTTTTTCACTGTACAAAAGTAGTCAGAGTCCGGATCGAACCCTCAGATTTTCACATTTTATTTATTTATTGGAAAATTCAGGAAATTTAACAAAAAAAAAGTATCAGGGTAGTTTTAGTTAAAAATGCATCCATTATGAGCTCCAAATCGTTGAAAATAGGCAAAAAATGCAAAAATCGCTTAAAACACCAACTTTGACCAGATACAACTTGAAGCCAAGTAAAGGGATCGCGCTGAAAATTTTTTTGGGAGCCACGGGCATCCTATAGAACATATAAATAAAGTTTGGACCAAAAAAAATTTTTCATCTTCGATATGACAGAGAACCACCCATATATATATATATATATATATATATATGCCGTTATCCGAGCTTTAGGCAAATGTTAAAGAAGAAATTTGGAAAAATCATTATTTTCTCTCTTGCTCTGTTGGTGTGTGGGTAACAAGTTCCTAGTGGCATTCGGCAGCACCTAGGGCATTGAGCAGCACGTGGGGACTCAGTCCCAAAATTCTCCTATGGCTCTACAAGGCCGTACTTCTTCCCAGGCTTGCGTACGCCGCGCTGATCTGGTGGCTAAGGGTAGTGCAGACAGGGGCGAAGAGGACCCTGGAGAGACTAAGGGGACTTGTAACGAGGGTGGCTACTAGGGACCACGCCCACCAAAGCACTAGGAATTCTAGTGGAAGTAAAGCCTCTTCACCTTACGATCATAGGGGAGGCTACCAAGGCCAAAAACAATATTTGTATATGTCATATACCAGGTACATCAAGTCTTCGAAACCCAGAAATCATGATTTTCATATTCACAGCTACCGCAGACTTACTTAAAATATGGGCTTCAAAGGGCATTTTTACTTTGATAGTTATGCTTGAAATACAAATGTTTAGGTTATAAATATGGGAATTTAAAACAGAATTTATTTTATTTAAGGGGGAACTCCACTGATTTTTGGTCAAAAACTCGAAAAAATTTTTATTATATATTTTAGTTGCTTATAGTTTTATGAACATTTTGAAACCAACCCGATGTAAAAACTTAAAGTTATACCAATGTTATGGGCAGTTGAGTAAAATATTTTACATTAGATAGCATACAAAAATAAAACTTTAAACGCGTTTTTCTCGTAACTTGTTCGTTTGACTTTAAAAAGTTCCTTGCGCAAGGCATTTCTATTAATCCTTTTGAAAATTTTTACGCGTATTCTTTAGAAGATTTGGAACAAAACTTAATATTTTAAGTTAAGGTATCTGTTTTAGAAAAATTTGTTTTATTATAAATATTAGTAAAGTATAGGGTTTTCATAGATTTAGTTGTTTAAGAAATTCTTGATTGATTACAGATGAACTATGAGAGTTCCCGTAATAAAAAATATTAACTTTTGTTAAGTACGGGTCAAAATGTATGTCCAAATTTTTTGGATTAATTTAGTCGAAGCCCTGTGCGCAAGCAACTTTTTGAAAAACCTTTAATTTTAATGATTATTTTTGGTTTTTATATCATAACTTGAGTATATGTGTATAAAAATGGCCCAAAATTGCTATGTAACCTTCTTTTATCACCACAATCAAACCCCTAAAGTCTGACAATGGATGGGGCAAAAGGTAAGAAAAATTAAAAATCAGTGGAGTTCCACCTGAATGAATATCGAAGCAGAAACTTAAGTTGTGGTAACTGAAGATTAATTTCTAATGAAATTTCAGAATATTCTCTGTGTTGAGACCAGCTATTGTACATTGGATCAATAAAATCCAGTATTATGTTTCATTTAATAAAACACGTATTAGTACTTTAGCATAATTTATTTCCTTTTTACTATTAGTAGAACGTAAATATAACAAAACTTCTTCAATATTGCCATCATTAGATATGAATAAGTAAGTAAAATATGGACAGTGTATGATGACACTTATAAGGGTGGGGTGTCAGTTATATGGGTGGAGTGTCAATTATACGGGTGGAGTGTCAATTATAGGGGTGGGTGTCAGTTATACGGGTGGAGTGTCAATTATACGGGTGGAGTGTCAATTATAGGGTTGGGTGTCAGTTATACGGGTGGAGTGTCAGTTATACGGATGGGGTGACCAAAAGGATAGGTATAGAAGGAGTGCGTCAGATATGGATGGAGAGAATGGATTTCTAACCTATTTTTGACAAAGTCGAAAATTTTACTATTACAAAGGTTCCTCTAGGGGGAAGCAAAACTGTGTGAAAAAAGTCGAATTTTAGAGATTGGCTCATAACTCCTCTCAATGAAATCGTTTCAAATATTAACAGCAGATAGCTTTTTTTTATGGTAAATAGCCAAAAAAATTTATGAAGCAGTCGACTATATTGTTTTAAAGATATAAGGTATCAACAAATTTTCAAAAAAAAATTCAAACCTTGATATCTCAAGAATCAAAGGGTTTTGAAAGCTGCGCAAAGAACTTAGCCGAGTGACATACAAAATCTACCTTTTCCCAAAATTTCAAATGTATTAAAGTCTTTTTACTCTCGTAAACGTTGGACATAGAAAACTCATTTTTTTCAGTTTTCGATTTATTACTGAAAAAATAAGTAGTCAAACCACTTGAAATTTTAGTGTAATATAGTTTGACACGTGACCCATCGACATGATTTTTTTCGTGAGGTTGTAATATTCCAATTAAAAGATATGGCTTCTTCAAAAAAATTCACCATTTTCGCATTTTCTGCCAAACGGTGCGGTCGATCCCGAGGGCCAAACGGGAAAAAGTTGGTAATTTTATTATCTTTCCAATGCGTAGTAGCTGAATTGTTTGTAGCAATGGGAAGATAAAAAGAACGCAAAATATAGTTTTGCAAAATTAAAAAAATGGTCATAAAACGAAAACTAGTTGGCAAACTCAAAAAATACTTATTTTCCCGAATTCAGAATTGCAAAATAGATATACATATCAAATTTTATTGACATTCACGGACTAGATTCAGAAATATTTCGGTATACATACACTCACACACACATCCATATATATTTATATGGATATATATTATTTATATTATTTATATTATTTATATTATTATGCTTTTTTAAATTCCCACATTCATAACCTAAATATATATGTATTTCAAGCATATCTATTTAAGTAAAAGTGCACTGTGAAGCCAAAATCCTCAGTAAATCTGCGGTAGCTGTAAAAATGAAAAATCATGAATTCTGGGCTTCAAAGACTTGTTGTACCTGGTATATGACATATACAGAGACTGATTTTGGTTTTTCACAATGTTTCTGAGATTATACCGAGATTATACCGTTATTTAAAGGATTTTTCAAATAATTTAACATAATTAATGCCTACAGGCAGTGGAAACCGGGGACGAGTCATACGCAGCTTCCGCCAAAACTCTGCCTCAAACCGGAATTCTTTATAAAATCGGACATAATGATAGCGCGTTACTTCTTTGGAAAGAAATACGAGACAAATATCCCAACACGACAAGACTGGGAGACTAGGAGAGATACGAAAGGAGAGATACCGGAGAAGGAGATATCTGGTGTAATGTCCCACGTTTACATCGTATACAGCGGCCTATGTAATTTTTCATCAAACCTACGCACAGTGGGATTTTTTGGTATATTCATGGACAAAATTCTTGTTACAAGAGAATTTTCAACCAATCGTGGCAATTTTTTTTTTAAATACTCGTTATCACTTGTACTTCAAGCAGAAAGGGCGAAAATATTGATCTTCCGAACCCCTTAATAATGGCAAGTATTGTACCCCTAATCGCGCATTTCACGTATTTATACTCTGCGCATATTGTTGAACATTCATAATAATTGAATAGTAATATAAAATATTTTAACCGCAAAACTTTTTTTCTTTCATTTTTTATATTATACTAAAAAAGCAACTTTTACGTAACTGGAATTATTGAATAACTGGAAATATTGAACTCTATAATGCTAATTAATTTTTTATATGCTCTAAAGTTCTTGAATTAGGGAATAAATATCATTTATTCCACAATCCACGAACCAGTGAAAACATTTACGATAGTCTTTAGTGAGAAACTAAATAATAACTAAAATTCCCTCTTGATAATTGTTTCATCGTCTCAGAATTTGAAATATCTTAAGCAAAAAGGACAAAGACGAAATTTTTCGATAACTTTGAGATTATATTATATCTTAAATTAATTAATCATTATAAGATCATATATACCATATGAAAGAAACACTCAAGCTCGACAAAATCCAATTTGAATTTGTTTGGTATATTTTGCAACATAGAGATATCGTTAAGTGAGGTTTAGAAAATTAACCCTTTGAGAATTTATCAAAAATCCCTTAAAACCATTATTAAATTCTGAAAATAGTAGATATTTATAAATTATTAAATAAAAAGACTGCTACTATTCGAATGGAATTTTAGACTCTAGAGCTTTCTATCCAACAATATGCGCAGAGTGTAAATACGTGAAATGCGCGATTAGGGGTACAATGACTTGCCATTATTAAGGGGTTCGGAGGATCAAAATTTCCGCACTTTCTGCTTGAAGTACAAGTGATAACAAGTATTAAAAAAAAAAAAAAAAATTGCCACGATTTATTGAAAATTGTGAATTTTAGTGCTTTTTGTCAAAGAATATGCGCATAGTGCTAATACGTGAAATGCGTGATTAGGGGTACAATGACTTGCCATTATTAAGGGGTTTGGAAGATCGAAATTTCCGCACTTTTTGCTTAAAGTACAAGTGATAACGAGTATAAAAAAAAAAATTGCCACGATTGGTTGAAAATTCTCTTGTAACAAGAATTTTGTCCATGAATATACCAAAAAATCCCACTGTCCTACGCTCCTGCAACCGTGTATGCACGTAAAAAGTGCACACGGCTCGCAGGTGCATCCGATTGCGACATTCCAAAACCGCGCTCCGAAAATCGGACAGCCATTGACCTGCGAGTCAGCACTGGCCGCGCGCGGTTGATTGCAACACCTTCACCGAGGCTTTATAAGCTCCGGGGTTGATCCACGCAGCGCCTTTTGAGTCAGTACTAAAATCGGTAGTACAGCAGAGCCTGCCTTCTCTGGTGCAACAACAGTGTTTTCGTTGTGTCGTACTAGGTGCGCGTTGACTTCGCACTAGCACGTTTGGAAGCGCGTTAACTCCACTCCAACACAATATAGCACTGCCGGCCCTTTGAAGGGTCATCAGACATACCTGTAAATGTTGACGCCAAAGCCATAGGATTCAAGATCCAAAGCAGAACTAAGACAGTTAAGTAAAAACTGTTATCGCAGTCTGTTTTGGAATAATTTAACAAGTCTCTATCCAAAAGAACAGACATTAAACTTCAATATCTTGGATTTAGTATGATCATGACAGATTTAGACATGGACAGTAACTGACTCGCATACTGATGAGATTGAAACGTCTATGAAAATCACTTAGCAGACCTCATCATTGGTGATTTTCAACACATAGACACCACTTTTTACACAGTAATTATGCACTTGCACAACACAAAGTCAGCCGGTACACCATGCTTGTACACTTTTATATGCGTGTGTACATACATGTGTGTACATTTAGGTTAGGAATTTCCTAACTTTGTTTATACCGCGAAAAAGGTATAATTTAACAAATAATAATTATAGTTACTGAATTTCAATCATAAAATTTTAATTATTTATGAAAGGCAGTAACAGTCTTGTCATTTAACATTAATAACCCGACAATATTATTTTTACTTTAAAAATTCGCCAGTTCTGCCCAGTTTCAGGGCAGTAAAAGTACGAAAGTTTCACGATTTTCTTGGCAGTTTTTTCGGCATTTCCTCACCAGTATGCCGAATTTTCGCTCAAAACTGCCCAGAAAATCGCGAACGTTTCTACCAGGGCAGGTCATACTGAAATAAAGGACAATGAGATCACTGACGGACTCGCCACTCTGGGAGTTCGAACTCCCCTGATCGGACCGGAACCTTTTACGGGCGCCGCAAGGTGCCTACTAGGAGGGGCAATTCGAGAATGGGTGGAGGACGAGTACACCAAGGAGAGTCGAGATACCCAAGGATGTAGATAGGAAAGAAGGATATAGAAGCAAGCAGATGGTGCAAAAAAGCAGACACTAATTTATTTCCTGACAGCATGCCCCAGATTCGCTGAGCTCAGACATCAGCACTTGGGGAATTTTTCCCGCATTTCCCAATTAGTAACGAGACAAAGACAGCCTACTCCGGGGCTATTCTAACCTTCTAGAGAAGGGCTAGCTTACTTGAGCAGGTGATTGTTTACGCCCCCCCCCCTCCCATATTTACATAATAATAATAATGATAATAATAAATAAGTATAATAATAAGTGTAATAATAAAAAATTAATAAACTTAATAAAAAAATAAGTTAAATCAGCGACTGTATAGAAGTTTCTATTAACAATGAGGACAAAAAGAAGCATTTAATGACTGTGCATAATCATTATTTGGTGTATTTTCATTTATAAAGCCTCTTTAGTAAGGTAAATATCGTAAATAAACAATAAATAAAAAGTGCGTTGATTTTTGACTATGGACATAGCGACGGTACTATCTTAAAATTAAGATATAGGCATCAAAGAGCACTTTAATTCGGTTTTAAATACATATGGGTCCCTGCCAATGTGGGATTTCGTAAATAAATATTATTTAAAAAACTTGTCTAAAAATTAACAACAAAAATGGTTTAAACAATATAAAAATGACGAACTTTACTTTAATTTTCAGACAATTTTTTTTTATAATATTTTTGTTTACAAGTCTCTATATTGACAGGAAATTTTTGATAAAATTATATCCACTAGTATAAAAGTGCTCTTTGATGCCCATATCTTAAATAAGTCGGCTGAAGCTGAAAAATGAAAATTCTGAATTGTAGCGTTCAAAGACATGTTGTACCTAATATATGGAACATACGAGATCTAACCATTTTTTCATGTTTTTTACATTATATTTGAATAATATACTAATTAGTTCAATTTTGTTTAAACAATGTAGGAAAAATAGAAAGATAAAATTGAATTTTTGATTTTTTTGACAACTTAGGGTGTATCTATCTCCTTAAGGAGGTTCTATGCTAAATAGAAATAATACCAAGATAATTCTGAAATTTCGTATACAGGTTCGCATATGCCTCAAAATTATCGACATAAATGTTGAGAAAGTTAGGGTACCTACAAGACGAGGAAACAATGTTTTTATTTTTTGCTGTTTAGCACAGGCTCTTATGGCAAATCACAATTTCCTCGGACTCATTTGTTTATTGGTAAAGATTCAACGCCAAGTTTTTATTGAAAAAAATTGTACTACAAGAACAATATCTGATAGAGAATTAGAGCCCTTAAAAAATATTATAGAATACCCTGGTAGGAAAATACGCCATAATCTATAGCTGGTCGACTAACTAGTGCCCATATTTTTTTAGCATAATATGTTGACATAATTTGCCCACATGAAGTTGAGTACCTGACTCCACCAATGGGTTTTATAACCTAATATTCATCAACCATATACCTCATGTATAAAAGTATATACAAGTATAGTGTACTGACTAACTTAATGTTGTTCAAGTGTAAATTTTATAAAAAGTGGTGTCTATGTGTTCAAAATCACCAATAATGAGGTCTGCTAAGTGATTTTCATAGCTATTTGCATCTCATCAGTATGCGAGCCAGTTAGACTGTCCACGTCCAAATCTGTCATGATCATGCTAAATCCAAGATATTGAAGTTCGATTTCTGTTTTTTTGCGTAGAGATTTGTTAAATTATTCCAAAACAGATTGCGATGACAGTTTTTACTTGACTGTACTGGTTCGGCTTTTCATCTTGAACCTTACGGCTTTGGCGTCAAAATACATAGGTAGGTCTATACATGAAACTCAAATTCATATCAGCTAGCATAATTTAAACTCAATAATATATTGTTTCAACATGCCAATACAAATTAACATGTAAAATTTCAGCCCTCTAGGTATGATAGTTTTTAAATGAGACTAGAAACAAAATTGTAAAACAAGTAATCTGAATCAGAAAGAATTTTGTTTTTGGTATGCCCAGTTACCGTTGCCGGGTAGCTGGGATATATGAGCATAATATGTGACATAATCTGCCTACAGAGCATAAAATACGGCATATTATGGACACATGAGCCTTAATTTTCTATCAGGGTACCTCTAACTTATAAAAAAAATTACAGAATGCCGAAAAAGGACATTTAACCTCAAAAAATTAGTCAAATCAGCTACTACAGGAAACTTTTTATTCTTAATCAGGACAAATGCAATTGTTAAATATACTAAAAAAAATTGTTTTTTGTTATAGGTTTACGGTTACAGCTATTTCAACAGTGCATATTAAAAAATAAACTAAAAGTAAAAAAATGCGTCGATTTTGACTAGTTTAGTAGGGATAGAACCTCCTTAGGAGAAATGTATGTAGATAAATATGATCTTATTAAAACTTCTCTAAAAATATGTTTATTCAATATTTTTTCTTATAATATCATGTGGTCTATTTTTGGTAATATGTACTTTTATACATGTAATATATTTTATCATAGATTACCATTTTGTTTTAAAATTTATATCCAAATGTACAAAGTTTTAAAAAATAATTCGTTTTGAAAGTCTTTGGAATATGTCTTTCTAACATATACATTAAAATATAAGCAGATGTCAGGCATGAATTTTAAACATTGTCTAAAATTTTCAAAATTCCATAATACACACTATATTAAATTTAAAACAAAGTATGATACAATGCGTATTAGAGTATTTCTTGTATATATACATAAATATATACACGCACACATACACATACACACACACACTCACACGTATACACTCACACACACACACACACACACACACACGCACACACAGTCATATATATATTTATATATGGTTGTAATATTAGAATAATCTTTAAAATTTTTTGTTAGCATTTGCACTTGAAATATAATCACATTTTTGTCCATTGCACCACTCATATTTTAAATTCATTCATGTTTCTCTTGATTACACAATAACGGTTTAATTTATATTTTCTTTAACCACAACGGTGTTTGAAAATAAAGTACTCATTAGCCAAAATAAAAATTCTGATGTAAATTTCGATTTTAAAATGCAATTAAAATTTTATAATATTTGAAACAATTTAAGTAAAGATTATTTTAAAACTGTTTGGCACTGAATGACATCAGTTTTTTTACTGGATCTTTTCTGCGAACATTTCGATTCTCTCGTAATTATGAGTATTTTGATTTTCATTTGTGTCCCTTTTTTGATCCGACAAAAGTGTCATTGCCGAATTGCTATCTACTTCTCTTTTGTGTGCAACAACGCAATGTACATGAAGTTCGTTGATGCTGTTAACGTGTACTGAGCAGAGTTTACATTTAAAATTTGATCCATTATCGATTTTATCCACATTAACATCTATAAAATTTATGTTATTCGACTTGCTGCAACCATTATCGCAGTCTTGAGATACATTAGGACCGTTATTTTTAATTAATAATTTAGCAGTTCTTGTATCGCTCTCATCAGATGAATTCTCGCTACTGCTAGTTATGTGATTTGAGATCCTTTCAATCTCCCACTGACAAATCTTACTCGGATCTTTCTTACAAAGTTTTTGAGCTATGACCTAAAGAAGACATAAATAATGTAATTAATGAATAAACATTATTATAAGTTACATGATTCAATAAGTAGTTTTAAAATATTTACTTGTAGGCTAGCAAGACTAGTATCACAGTCTGTTGTGTCGATGTCATGAAGATTTACACCAGATCTTTCCACTTCAGCATAAGTTCCAAACGGCAACTTTCGTAAACATTCTAATTTCATAATATGCATTTTACTACGAAGGTGTTTAGCTAAATGTCCATGTATGCGAAACGCTGATTTGCAGTCTGTACACTTAAACGGACGAGGATTACTAGCTGTTGCAGCCCCAAACGTCGAGGTCATGCTTACCTGGAAGCATTGAAAATATGAATTCAAATTGTTTTAATTACTAAAAATAAAGATGTAAAATAAAAACTAATAATTCCTTCCTCCAACAGGAAGCTTTCTCATAAAAGAATTTTCGACCTTATCAAAATTAAGTTAGAAATCCGTTCTGAGGTTTTTAGATTTCAAATCACCAGTTTTTAGAAAATGTTCGTATGGATGTGTGTGTGTGTGTGTGTGTGCGCGCGCGTGTACATATTCCGTAATATTTTGAAATCCAGGCTATGAATGTCATCAACATTTGACATGTTTATCATTTTCTGGATTATAAATCCGGGAAAAAAATATTTTAAATTTAGCTGGCTAGCTTTTGTTTTATGGTCGTTTTTTAATTGTTTGAAATTATTTTTTGCGTTTTTGTATATCTCTTTGTTATAAACCATTCAGCTATAAAGCATTTCAACGAGAATAAAATTACCTACTTTTCTCCGTTTATCCTTCGGGATCGAACGCACCGTTCAGCAGCAAAGGCAAAAAAGTTAATTTTTTCTAAGTAAGCCATGTTTGCTAAGAACCCAAAAAAAATATCATGATAGGTTACGAGTCAAAGTATTTACTACGAAAATGTCAAGTAATTTGACTACTTAGTTTTTCAGTGACAAATCGAAAACTAAAAACTAGCGCGCCACGCGCGGTCTTACGAACGCGGTGGCTTGCCGCCTTACATCGTACAGTGGGAAATTTGGCAACTTTTTTGGACAAAAATCTACCTCCAATGCAATTTTTGAAATTACACTGAAATGTTTACAGTTGAACAGGTAACTGCACCTTTTTTATAAAAACCATTTTAACAATATGTAACAGACATAAATAAACAATCAATACTAGCAGTTTAAATAAAAATAGTGCTTTTCGGTAATAACATAATTTTAAGAAAAATACATATTCTTTTGTAGTTTTTTCCGTAGAATACTATAATGCAGTAATTAGAAGCTGAAAATATACATAACAAAATTTGTTGTTCCAATAAATAAAAATATTGTTTTAAAATACAGTATGTGAATGCTATTTCAAATATTTCCAAGTTCAATCATTTTGCTGTAGAAGCAATTTTCTTATAGCAAAATATAATCAGAAAGATCCGATCAAAATCTCTAAAATAGCGAAGTTGCAGAATCGATCGTTTAATTTTGAAGATATATTTTTTTTATAAATTTTTGAGAAAGATCGGTTTTTATATTTCCGCTTTTGACTGAAGAACTGCTCAACAAAAACGTCAGAAATTTTAACAGCAGATAGCTTTGTTTATGGTGCATCACCAAATAAAATTTTGAAGCATTTGACTGCATTGTTTTAGAGATATAAGGAATCAAAAAATTTTCAAAAAAAATTCAAACCTCGGTATCTTAAGAACCACAGTAGTCTGGGCTTTAAAGCAATCGAAATGGATGTTGTTTGATAACGCAAAAATTTTTGTGCAGAAAGTTGCCGAATGTTGTGTACAACAATAATCTATGTTTGCCTCCACCAAAAAGTGCTTGCGTAATGCTGTAAAACGACAAATGTACCAAAATATCGAAAAATGACCCATTTTTGATACATTTGTGTCTATAACTTTGAAACAAAACTTTAAATCAACAAATGTACTCTCTTTTTTTTTATTTGACGATTTCCTATAAGGTTATAAGAATCGCAAATCGAAAAAGTTTAATTTTTTATTAGTAATATGCAAAAATTAGTAAAAAATCATACGTAAACTTTGAGAAATGTTTTCGGTAAGTAAGAATTGATAAATATTTATCAAATTTTCAGAAAAGATAGTTCAACATATGACAATTACGCACAACAATTTTTGTAACGATCGACCGCGTAGTTTTTCACTGCCACAATTGTTAATTTACAAATTATAAAAAAGTTGATCGTGCGTATCTCGTTTAAGGGGGTCTCAAACCCAATTTTTACCGGCCGAGTCGATAGAACGAGTACTCGGTCAGCTACACGCGCACACATATAAAGTCACCATACGCGTCCCGTGTGTTCTGCTACAGTGTGTGCACTGCTGTAGAGCACCGGGACACCATCTCCGACGGTCCTAAGTCAGGGACTGCTGCAGTGATCCGCACTGCAGCAGGGCATAACATTTACAGTAGCACAGCAGAACACAGTAACACCTGAGAGGTAACAATAACGCCACGGAGCCCTTAACCTCTCCCGTCACTGGACCGTAGAGACGGTGGCTCCGCTCGCGGTTATCGCACGAGACGACGTCGTCGCGCCGCGCCGGCGCGGATCACCCGTGCACCAGGTCTCCGCTGTACCGATGTAACGCGTGAAATCGCGCACGGACGAACACCAAAAGTCGCGACAGAGTCACGGAAAACGAGGCCGAGAGTGATCGCGAGGAGACACGAGGCGCGAGTGACGCGCGCGCATACTCGCCGCGCATCAGCTGCGGCGCGGGCCTAGCACGGTCAGTGAGCGCGAGAGAAAGAGCGCCGCGGGACCCGATACGGGTAGTGGGGGCTCGCGCCTCGCACCACTAGCGTACAACACTATCGCGACATGTGACCGCGTGCGCGAGAGTCCAGCTAACCGCGCTGAGTCCAGTGCACCGCGACTGCACGATGACTTCAGCGTAACTATAACGCCAGTCGACACCCCGCAACTCTCTCTCTAATTACTGATTCGTAATCAGCGCGCTTATCGTGAGTTTGACGCCGTAAGTGTTGGCGTAACGGAAACGGTTATAGCGGGTGCAGCCCACTGTTCTTCCGGGACGCGCAGAGGATCGAGCCGCGAGGAGACTTCCTCCTCGTTCACTTCGTCGCCAGCCATGGAGCCGAGCAGTTGGAGAAGCCCGAGAAACGTCGTTGATCCGTCGAGTCGCGAGTGCGGGAGAAATGCGAGGGTGCGCGTGAGTTGCGCCTATTCTCGCCGCAGCTTTGGCAAAATGAGTACGACGACTGCGCATACATTGTGCGCATCGATCTGGGGACCTACTGGCATCTGCGGCGACACGTTCACGCAGCCGCCTGCCTTGTGTTTTGACGTTTTGAAGCGGCATCCCGGCCTTCGCTCGTTCGGTTAAACTTCAAGTATTCAACGGTATTTGTATAAGTGCAGAACAGCACATCGACGCGATACAGCAGTGTTAGTGTGCTAATCAAAAGCGCATATGTTTTCAAGCAGCCTCCGCTCAGCGCGATCTCGCTCGCGGATCTGCTGCTGCTGCTCACGGCAAGACTCGTAGTGCTTCGTTTACTTCTAATGCAGTGCGAGAATTATATAAAAAAGATGCTCCGGAATATCAGCTACGATGCAGTGTGTAAGTAAGAGTCCGTCAAGGAGTGCTGCAATAGGGGAAAATACGCAACTTCAGCAAGAAACTTGACTTTTTGTGCTTGGAGATTATCCCTTGTTTTGGTGCCTGCTCCTGTTGCTACTGCTGGTGCTCTTGCTGCTTCCACTGCTGCATATACATTTAACTTTTAAGATGCATTCTAGATGAGGATCGACTATCACTGTTTGTGCTGCTTCTACAGCTGTGCTGATACCTTTCTCCGACATACTGTCTGGATGAAGATCAACACTCAAAATTCACAAGTATTTCTTGTGTTATGTGCAGTGAAATCAGTAATTACGTGGTTGTGTTATGTGTTTAAGATGTCTCTATAGCTGATTTACACTGTCTGTGCATTATTGGTTGGCATTGACGGCTACAAACAAGATGACTTTAGAGCTGGATCAAAACTGTTTGCTGCTACTGATGCTGGTTGGCGTTTCGGGAGGCTTCAGTTTTCTGGAGACGACTCTGAAACCAGGTTCACGCTCTTTGGTGGTGATGGCTAGCATTGCTGGAGGCTTCAATTAGCTGAGAAAGACCTTGAAACCATGTTCACACTCACTGGTGGTACTGGCTGGCGTTGCTGGAGGCTTCAAACATCTGAGAACGACCATGGAACCAAGTTCACGCTCTCTGGTGCTGCTGGGTGGCGTTGCTAGAGGATTCAGTCCTCTGAGGATGACCTTGGAACCAGATTCACGCTGTCTGTTGGACAGGTTAGCGTTGCAGGCCCATTTCAATCATCAGAAGCCAACCCTGGAGCTGAAATCACACTGTTTGCTGGCCTGGTTAGCTTTGCTGACCTGTTTCAATCATCTGTAGACGACCCTGAAGTTGGAAGTTGCTGGTATACATTATACAGCTGTACATCAAGGATCTACGGTAGGTCCTCGACCAGAGTCAACTACTGCTGATGTTCCTAGTACAAAATCCAGTGCTGCTGGAGTTACTGGTTCAGGGTGTACTCCAGCTGCACATTCAGGAGCCACTGCTGCAACTGCTGGGTGTGCAGCTTTTGCTGCTTATATTCATACAACTTTTGCTGCTGCTGCTACTCGAGCTTGGTCAACTGCTGCTGCTGCTATGCAAGCAATTCTTACAACAGCTGTATGTTTAGGATCTAGTACTGGTCCTTGACTAAGGTCAACTTGCTGCTTATACTAGTACATCTCCTTTTATACGGCTAATTAAGTAGCTTCTGACGCTATTTGTTCCTTTCGAAGCTGTTTTCAGGTCAAAATTTTGTCGTAAGTCTATATGATGATATAGCAGATCTATATAAATTTAAGTTTTCAAGATTTGTGTGGTTAAAAATTGTATATCTCCAACCTCATGTAACATATAGACTTGAAACTTGATATGCAAGCCTGTGTTGTGTATTTCAACATATTTATACAGTTTAGTGGCTTAAGTGTAACAAAAAGATCTACTTTTTTCTAAAACACTTGCGCCAAAAGCGTATAATTAGAACGAACTAGATCTTCGGGTTACACTTAAGTCACTAAACTGTATAAAAATGTTGAAATATATAACAGGGGCTTGCATACCAAGTTTCAACTTTATACAATGCATCATTTAGACATAAACTCATTTTTTTTGCTTCCTCCCAAAGGAAGCATTGTAATAGTAAAATTTTCAGTTTCGCTAAAACTTCATAGAAACATGTTTTTAGATGTTAGAAGTTCGAATTACGTGTTTTTAGTAAATATACGTATGGAAGTGTGTGTGTGTGTGTGTGTGTGTGTGTGTGTGTGTGTGTGTGAGTCACGCTAACACCGCCATAATTTTTGGAAGCATAGCGACGGATCCGTAATAAAAATTTGACATGCATATATTTTTTCTAATTCTGAATTTAGGTCATTTTTTGTTGTATGATTCTGACCATTTTAGGCCAAAATTAACCATTTTCTATTTTTGAAAAAATATTTTTGCTTTTTTGATAATGATATGATTTATACAATATATCAACAATAGTGTATCTAAAAGAACATAAATTTGTCTACTTTTCGCGCAAGATTTTCTAGATTGACTGATCTGTTAATTTTTTATGAATATAAAAGGTAATTTTTCGATAAACGTATATAACTCAAAAATCAATAGTTAAATGTTTTGAAAATTCAATGACAATAAAAAACAACGGATATCTATCTAGTTGCAAAAATTTAAGCAATTTGGGCGACTAGTTTTGAGATAAAAAATCAAAAACTAAAAAAAATTTTTTTTTATGTCGTACGATTACGGGAGTAAAAAGGTTTAAATTGAGTTGAAATTTAGGCAAAAGATTGATCTTTTGATCACTTCGGCTAGGTTCTTTTTGTAGCTTATGAAGCTTTTAGTTTAAAGATATTAAGATTCAAATTCTTCAACTCTCACCCTGTATACTCTGTGTGACTGAACATTTATTTTTGTTAAACAGATATAATTATGATAATTAAAGCTTAGTAATATTTTGGAGAGTTTTCGTGTTTTGATAAAATGTCCGTGCGATGGTTTTGTCTGTGTGTGTGTGTGGTGTGGTGTGCGTGGTCGTATACTGTTATAATTCTGGAACTACGTGATCGATGCGTAATAAGATTGGACGGCATATATGTTTTCTGATTCTGAATTCGAGTAAATTTTCTTTTAAGATTTAGACTATTTTATGACGATTTCATGGCCTTTTCGATTTTTGAAAAAATATTTTGATTTTTATTATGATATGATTAGTAACATATATTCAACAATAGTGTACCTAAAGACTGCTACCCACAAGGTTGAAATATTTCCCGCTTCTCCATGTAGAAATCTATTGCAAATGTCAAAAAGGCGACTGTGGGAATACAGAAAACGATTACGATGGTCTAAAATGCGACTGTGGGAGTGCTGAAATGAGCTTTAAAATTTTAAAAGACGATTATGGGAGTATAGAAAACAACGTCAAGGGTCTGAAAGGCGGCTGTGGGTATGTAGAAATCGTGAAAAATAATTTTTTTGTGAAAAAGTTATTTTTCACAAAAAAATGAAGCCACCCGCAATTTTGTAACTTGCAGTTGTTAACGTTATTAACGATTCCGCAATTACTGGCATTTTTTTATTACGATATATGTAAGTTATTTTAGGAGTTCACGGAGCTCTATCCTTTTGATTTCCACCTTAACCCCCACTTCCCTGATACCCCTCCCCTACAAGTGTCTTCCTAACCTATCCTTTTAGTATCGAATAGTAGCGAATATTTAAATCAAAGAATGAGTTGATTGTCCCATGTAATTATCTTCCACTAGCAGAATAGGAGGAAGCTAAGTGCCAATGACTTGGCAGCGGTTTTTTTTCTTTCGACGTTTCGGCGAACAATGTCGCCCTCATCAGGAAAACTGAGAAGAGATTCGGTTTATTATTAACAAATTTTAAGAGTACAAAATTATTTCGACTGTGTGACATATGAAGTGCTTACAAGAACTGTAGGACTCGACAGGCTTGCTGATGCTCCGCTACTCGAGGCGAATTCACAAGAGTTGGATATCCGCATGGCTTTTATACTCTGCGCGGGACGGCGAGAGTTGCGATCGGTTTGTTGACATTTCGCTAGTGACGTGAGCGTCGCAGCTCACGTTACTAGCGAAATGTCAACAAATGCTAATAATAAACCGAATCTCTTCTCAGTTTTCCTGATGAGGGCGACATTGTTCGTCGAATCGTCGAAAGAAAAAATGAATTAAGTTGTTTTTCTTTCGAAACATTACCTGCCTCGGAGAGACCGATAGCAACCGCCAACCCTTTATAAAAATATCCACTTTTACGCTTTAACATTTTTTTACAATTTTTTGAAATTTTGTCAAATTTTTTCCATTATAAATAATTTCTTGTTTACAGCATTGGTTCGATGTAATTTGGAAATTATTTCACATCTAAATACTGCTTTGTAAACACTTTCTTTTACCTAAAAGGACGAAATTTAACCGTGTAGATCCGGAGATAGAGGCGCACAAAGTTAATAATAATTTATGGCTTACTTAATCGTTAAATCGAAATTTAAAAAACCGCTGCCAAGTCATTTGCACTTAGCTTCCTCCTATTCCGCTAGTAGATGATGATTACATAATTTCTAAAAAATCTGTACGGTCGCATGATATTCCTTTGACGATTTGAGAGTTTGGGGAAGGTGGAGGCGGAGTTGGGGGTTAAGGTGGATGCCAAAATGATAGGTATAAAAGTGCTGCATCAAGCAAGGGCGGGAAGGTGGGACATTTGCTGCCGAACAGTGCACACACGCGCACACACACACACACACACACACACACACACACACACACACACACATACACACAAAAATCTAACTGTCCGCATTTCAAAATGACGTAGAGCATCGGAATAAAAAAACCGCTGCCAATTCATTGGCCCATAGCTTTCTCCAACGAAATTCATTGATCCAATAAATGAAATATTGTTTTAGAATATAGTATGTGAATGGTATTCCAAATATTTTCAACTTTAATTATTTTGCAGTAGAAGCAATTTTCTTATAGCTAAGATATATAATAATCAAAAATATCGGATCAAAATCTCTAAAATAGCGAAGTTGCAGTGTAACAGATACACGCACTGACACACACACACACACACACAAACAACACACACCACCAGACACCACACACACACACACACCACCCCACTTGTAAAACACAGAGACCGCCACAGCGATAGGAGGCGCACGCAAAGCCACGTTAGTTACGGTAGCGCGAGAGAAACAAAGACAGCGCAATACGAAAGCGCTAGTCTGACGCGACGCGTGAAGCTAAGGGAGACAGAAAAGATAAAGAGAGCGAGAACACCAAAGGGCCGAAAGAGGAGCAAAGAGAGGCGAGAGAGAATTAGCTCTGATGGAGCCATCTCTCCACAAACTCTCCTGGGCACATCATCCCGTTCGGCAGCAGCAGACCGACATTATCGACGCCTTGAGGCTACGGCATCAGCGGCAACCGGGTGAGCCGGGGGGCTTCTCTCTCTCTCTCTCTCTGTCTCTCCCTCTCCCCCTATCTTTCTTTCGCATAGCTCGCATAGTTAATTGTTAAACCGATCTCCAAGAGACAACACTCTCCCATTTTCACCTAACATCTTATTTACTAACACTTAAAAATAATTTTTATTAACGTAATCAATAATTACATTTACATGATATCGTTTCCTCACCACCAAGGGGTAGATAACTTGGCGCGTTTTTTTTGTAAGGAAATGTAATAGATTTTATATCTCAATATTTGTCTATTTACATATAGTGTCTTGAACGCAAACCATTTATTGTATTACAGTATAACTTCGAATACTGCAAATAGAACGGAATTGTTGGGACTATGTTTGGAGTCCACGAATATATTTTTCAAAAATAAATCCGTGGACTTCAAACATAGTTCTAACAATATCTATAAAAAATAAATTCGTGGACTTTAAATTCGAGTAACCTCCGTATACCCTAGGGTACTTACGGTATACCCCTGGTATAGCCCTGGTATACTTCCGGTATACCACCGATATATCCTCGGTATAGAATAGAATAGAATAGAATTATCATTTATTTTCAAGGATTCGAAAAAGTTACAATTGTCACACAACATCATAGCTGGTTATAATCACAGCTGTTATCACAAGTTCTCCATTATATATCACAGTTTCATACATATATACATATAAGTACACGTCAAGTTTTTATGTATGACACATAATTAAACTATTCTATCACTTCAATAGATAGTAACGCAGACTAGATTTCAAATACGACAAGTACAAATAGACACGACGCAGGTGCATACACTAAACTATAACAAACTATAACAAACTATATGGCACTATATTGCACTAGGCCGCCGGCAAGAGGAAATTTCCCATTGCTATTTTGAACTTTGAAAGCGAAGGCAGTGTCCGCATGCCTTGCGGGAGCGAATTCCATAAGCGGGCGCCCTGCGACCTGAATGAGTTCAGGCCAGTATCAGTTCTCGTTACCGGGACGGATATATACCTAGACAACCGACCCGAGGTTCTACATTTATTTTTCTCAAAGAGGGCTGCGAGGTACGGCGGTTGCCCTATGCAGAACGACTTATACATTAACGCCGCCACAAAGTACGTTCTACGCTCTTTAGTATCCATCCAGCCCAGCTTCTTCCTGAAGGGAGAAATATGCTCGTACCTCCTTACACCATAAATATACCTCACACATGAATTATGTAGTCTCTGCAGTTTAGTCTGGAGATCCCCTGACTTGTCAAGATACACTACAGAGCAATAGTCTAGGTGGGGGACGACGAGAGCGCTGGCCAGCTGTTTACATAACGCCTCGTTGGTACAGGATCTAAATGATCTGAGCCCATAAAGAGCTCTGTTAACCTTTCGGCTAACTGCATCCACCTGCGGTTTCCACGTTAACTTCGAATCCATGACCACTCCGAGGTTAGTTACAGTATCGATAAATGAGACGAACACACCCGTCTGCACCTCGATACCAGGCAAGTTCAACCCCTGTAGTTGATTTATATTATACTCTGATCCAAAAATAATAGCCTTCGTTTTGCCAGTATTAAGGTGCAGAGCATTGAGTGAAGCCTAATCCGACACAGCTCGTGCTGCCGCCGACATGCAGTCCACACCCTCACGAAGATCAGCTCTTGTAACCTGGGTGTAGGTTTGCAGGTCGTCCGCGTACAACACTGTTGGTCAGCAATCCCTTGGGCCCTCGAAAGCCGGCCAACACCTCCTGGAGATCGTTAATGTAAATACTAAACAGTAAGGGCCCCAAGATCGAGCCCTGTGGGACGCCCAGGTTCGTTGTTAGCCAAGATGATTCTCCGTTTAATTTAGTAACCACCCTTTGGTTACGTCCTGACAAGTAAGTCATGACCCACAGGACCACTGATCTGGAAAAGCCGATCCTGATTAGCTTACGCAGTAATCTCGAGGGGGAGATTGAGTCAAATGCCTTACTAAAGTCAAACAGTAGTAAGATGGTGAGTAACTGTTTGTCGCTGTCAATACCAGTCCTGATGTCCTCTGTCAGTTTTAGCAGTGCTGTCTGCGTCGAGTGGTTTAGCCCAAAACCGGTCTGGAAAGGATCAAGAATATTCTTTGAGGCTAGATATTCGGAGATCTGTTCATGCACGATCTTCTCCTGAGCCTTGGAGAGAAAGTTCAAAAGGGCTATTGGACGGAAGTCCGAAACAGCAGATGGAATTGGTTTCTTTTTAAGGGGCACCAATATATTCGAAGTATATCGGGTTTATTTGAAGATCATACCTTCGATAGCTTTGAGTACCGGTGGGCAGCCATGTCATGTACCCGCACGTTGGAATTAAAATTACTTAACCCACCCGCCACTGTGAGGGCACTAGAGATATAAGCGATGCAGTTTTCAATTATGCAAAGTATACAGGGTGAGAAACAAAATTTTGAAGCTCAATATCTTTGAAACTAACTGGTATCATAAACAACCCAAACAAGGGGATTAAGATGCTATATAATACTAACTAAATAATAAATTTTAAATTGATTATTGCCTTTTTACTCCAGTTATCGCGTCACGTAAAAAAACGATTCATAGTATACAGGGTGAGAAAAAGAAATTTTGAAGCTCAATATCTTTGAAACTAATTGGTTTCGCCAACAACCCAAACATAGGGATCGAAGTACTATATAAAGCTAACTGAATCTAAAATTTGAACTTGATTAATGCTTTTTTACTCCAGTTAGCGCGTCACGCAGAAAAACGACTTTTTTCAGTTGTTTAATTTTTTCTCAGGACCTGCCCCATGAAATGACTCAAAATTGAAGTGGTGCATGGTTCTAATAACCTTCAATAAACATGTTTTTTTTTAAGGTTTGACATTTAGTTTTCGAGTTATGACGATTTCAAAAAATTGCACTCTATGGTGTGTCATAAAAAAACAATGAACGGTAATATAAATTTTCCGCGGTAAAAAGATAGGTGATTTTATTTTCTTTCATGTACATATTAAGCAATTTACTTTTATCAACTTTTCTAATATCTTTATAAAAAAATTACTGTTTTTGTTGAACCTTATAACTCGCTGACTGTTCAGAATGTTTTGAGAAAATTCATGGTTCCATTAAGCTTATCAAGACCCTATAGTATTTAAAATATTGAGGTTGAAAAGGTATTTTTTTTTTTTTTTTTTTTTTAATTTATATCTCTGAAACTAAACATCATAATCTCACGAAAAAAATAATGTTTATGGTTCACGTGTCAAACTATATTCCGTCAAAATTTCTAGTGATTTGACTAATTTTTTTTTCAGTAATAAAGCGAAAACTGAAAAAATTAGTTTTTTTGTGCCTCGCTTACGGGCATAAAAAGGCCTTATTGCACTTGCGATATTAGAAAAAGGTAGATATTTTATGTGTTTTGGCTGAGTTCATTTTGCAGCTTTCAAACTCCTATGGTTCTTAAGATATCAAGGTTTAAATTTTTTATTTGAAAATTTTCTGATTCCTTATATCTCTAAAACAATGCAGTCAAATGCTTCAAAATTTTATTTGATGATGCACCATAAACAAAGCGATCTGCTGTTAAAATTTCAGACGTTTTTGTTAAGCGGTTCTTCAGTAAAAAGCGGAAATATAAAAACCGTTTTTTTTCAAAAATTTATAAAAAAAATATATCTTCAAAATTAAACGATCGATTCTGCAACTTCGCTATTTTAGAGATTTGGATCGGATCTTTCTGTTTATTATGTATCTTTTGCTATAAGAAAATCGCTTTTACAGCAAAATAATTAAACTTAATAATATTGAAAATAGCATTCACATACTGTATTTTAAAACAATATTTTATTTATTAGATCAATAAATTTCATTGGAGGAAGCTACGGGTCAATGAATTGACAGCGGTTTTTTCATGAAAATCATATGATTTGACATTGTAATGGGTGGTTGACGGGAACAGCGCCCGTCTAACAGTCGGCACAATTTCAGGGTAGTGAGTCGTTGGCTTATTGGTAAAGCGCGCGCCTTGAGATCTCGAGGACGTGGAGTCGAATCCTCCTCGTCGCTTTAGTTTTGTGCGATTTATTTCCCGGAAACTCCGTTACATGACGCCCAACTCAAAGACCCACAAGGTTCGATAGTTGGTAAGCCCCGGAAAGATTTCTGTAGTCGTGAGTCAGGCGAGCCTTAAGTTAAAATGTCACCAGTCAGGCGTTCAGCTGTCGTGGGCTTTCTTATTACCATAGTCTATTGCTAAGAGCATTGCTTTCTTAGCAAACAAATTAAGATCGAAAATATTTTTAAAAAGCATAAATATACTTTAAATTTGAACAATATTTTATTTATTGGAACTATAAATTCCGTTAGAGGAAGCTACGTGCCGAAGAATTGGAAGCCGTTTTTTTAGTCACGTTGTGTGAAGGCTTGGGTACGTTCATTCGCGATACTTAGTACGGGATTTTGACGTACCAAGTATCAGAAAGCTGCAGCGCCGCCGAACTACGACCGCGTCTTTATCTGTAGACATACCATAACCTTCAATATTTAATAATTGTTCTGTAAAGATCAGTCATTGCTATTTGAGAAATCGATGCCTTAATACTTTATGAAGTTTTCATCAGATGCAAGTTAAGGAAGAAATACATTTTAAGTTATGTTAGGTAATCAGCATGCTCGCTATACTTTGTTGACCACCTTGTGAAATCCGCATACTTAGCACGGTAAATAACGTACTATTTCTAGTCTGGCATGTGACAGTATGAATTCTTCCAAAAGACGGTACTTGTTTGTGCATGTGCTATGCCACTTATTTCTGGTACTCGTTTTTAAGAGTTAAAAGTTTTTCCGTGGGGAGAAAGAATGAAAGAACTGAAAAAACTGTAAAAAGTCATTTTTCTATGAAACGCAATCATTTGCTCGCGCATCGCGTTTTGCGCATAAGGCACGACCGCTGACGCTCGCGCTTTACTTCGAGCCCGCCATATCACCCGCCGCTCGCGCTGCGCGCTCGCTGTCTGACCTTACTACATAAGGAGGTTCATCTGGTACGTCGCTAGTCAAAAAGAGGATAATTTATATAAATTCTTATTTCCTTTTGATACAAGAAACATAATTTATTTAGGACTTATAAAAAGCTAATTTATAACAAAGAATTATTTTAGATCAAGATATCCAACTCTTTATGTGACAAAAAATTTAATACAGACGACATTTGACTTCGTTTTTGAGGTTAAGTGCACATTTTATGTATTAGATCAATTAATTAGTATACATAGAGGTACCCATCAATCGTTTTCAAAAGCAATTTGAATTCATCAAATATTAGTTTTCTCATACAAAAATTTTCAACAAAAACTGTTTGTTAATTCAATAATTATTTGCAAATTAAAACGAGGAAAATGTGATTCTCCATAAGACTCCATGTAAAAATGGAAAAAATACTTTTACTAATATCTTGTCTCAAAGGTATCCAAATGACTCAAAATTTTGTATAAGCTTTTTATTTAGACATATCTACGTGTGTGAATTTTTTCCCCCGAATCTGTTTGTTATTTCTAAATCAGATGAACCTCCTTAATCTAATGAAAAAACATTGATTTTTCATCTTTTTTTCGTATACAATTAAAAAAACCGCTGCCAATTCATTGGCACGTAGCTTCCTCCAACAAAATTTATTGTTCCAATAAATAAAATATTTTTTTAAAATACAGTATGTGAATGCTATTTTAATATTATCAGTATGACATAAATTCGTAAGGAGGGACGGGCAACAAGAACCCTTTTAGAGGAAGCCAAATTTTTTAGAAAAATCGGTTTTTACATTTCAGCTCTTTACTTAAGAACCGCTCAACGAAATCGTTTGAAATTTTAACAGCAGATATCTTCGTTTATGGTGAATCGCCAAATAAAATTTTGAAGCATTTGACTACATTGTTTTAGAGATATAAGGAATCAAAAAATTTGCAAAAAAAATTCAAACCTTGATATCTTAAGAACCATAGATAGAATACATATTCCAAAAAATTAAAGAAAAAAAATAAAGAAGCACTGCCAAGAAAAAAGTGGATAACTAAAGCAATCCAAGTCTCGTGTCAAACTAGAGAAAATTTGTATAAATTGTGGAAATTGAACCCAACTAATTTGGAATTAAAAAATGAATATAAAAATTACGAAAAAATTTTAAATAGAGTCATTAAAGATGCGAAATACAAATTTGAGAATAATGAAATAAAAAAAATTAGTAACAATCCAAGACAGCTATGGAATACTATTAATACTAAACTTAATAAAAATATGCAACAAAACAAGTCACCTGATTACTTAGTTATAAACAGCCAAAAAATTGAAGACGAATTATTTATAGCTAACCACATGAATGATTATTTTTGCAAAATAGGATTAGACTTGAGTAAACAAATCCCTAATACAGATACAGATCAACCTAAATTACCAGATAAAAATAGCAAATCAATCTTTATATATCCTACCAATTGTGTTGAGATTCGAAAAACTATAGATACATTGAAAAACAAGACTGGAGGTGTTGATAATATCAATGCAAAAACGATCAAATTTCTAGTTAACTATATAGATAAACCATTAGAACATATTTTTAATACGTCTATACAACAAGCCTCCTGGCCATCTGCTCTAAAACAAGCTGACATAGTTCCTATTTACAAAGCTGGTGACAGGTCATGTATGACTAACTATAGGCCGATATCACTAATATCGAACTTAGCAAAGATATTTGAGAAAATCTTGTATAATAGGTTGTATTTATTTCTAATGGAATGCAATATCATATCGGAAAAACAATTTGGTTTTGTTAAAAATAGAGGCACAACGGATGCGTTAAATTATATCTCAGACATAATATATAAAAAAATCGACAAATCGAAACCAATTATAACTACTTTCTTAGACTTAGCTAAAGCCTTTGATACGGTAGATCACAAAAACCTATTGGATAAACTAGAGAGATATGGAATAAGAGGCAGTGCCTTAAATTTAATAAACAGCTACCTCTCTGGTAGGAAACAATACGTTAAAATAAAGAATTTGAAAAGTGAATACAAAGATATACCCATCGGAGTTCCCCAAGGGACCATACTAGGACCGTTATTTTTTATTTTATACGTTAATGACCTACTGAGAGGTATGCAAGATGATACTGTTGTTTTTTATGCTGACGACACCGTTATCATTGCTAGTGATAACACGTGGGAGTCAGCTCAAGAGAAAATGAACAAATATCTTAGGGAAGTCGCAAAGTGGCTTACTGTAAATAAATTATCTTTAAATGTTAATAAAACTGTATATATTGCTTATGGTAGCTACTGCCATAGTGTTCCTGTCTCACTTAATATTGAGATAGGCAATAATACAATAAAAAGAGTAGAAAGTTATAAATATCTAGGTCTAATTTTTGATTATAACATGAAATGGGATAAACATGTAAATTATTTGGTTAAAAAAACAAAATACTTAGTTTTTATCTTTGCCAAAATTAGGAATATAATGGACTATAGAACTTTAACTATGATATACTATGCTTTTTACCAAAGTTTAGTCAATTATGGCATAATTGCTTGGGGTGGAGCGTACAATAATTGTGTTTATCTAATACAGGGTATTCAGAGGAAAATATTGAAAATTATAAACAAAAATAATTTTCAGCGTCAAGACCCTCCACTTACAGTAAAGCAATTATTCCATTTAGAAGCTATATCTTATCATTATGCTACGTTAAGAAATAAATATATAAATAGCAAAAGCAATACTAGAAATAAGAGTCTTCAATTGCCAATAATTGATAAAGCTATAAGCAAAAAAAATAGCTACTTCGTTGCGTTAAATATTTTCAACTTGCTAACAAATGATCTGAAAACACTTGTGATTAGCAAAGTCGCGATTAAGAAGAGACTAAAAGTATTTATAAGAGATAAATATTGATTGATCAAAGAGAGATTTATTTTGTACTGTTACTTAACTTTTGAGTTAATATTTAAACTGTTATCAGGAAGATTGGCTCGGCATCTTCCTGTACTTATTTAGTTTTTTTAAGTTTAGATACTAAGTTTTTTTTTTATGTACCATCCCTATGTACAGACAACTAAGTTTGTCTCTATAGGATGTCTTTTTATAAGACATATGTATATGGTCTAAATAAATAAATAAAAATAAATAAATAGGGGTTCCAAAGCTGCGCAATGAACTTAGCCAAAACATATAAAATATCTACAATATCCCAAAATCTCAAGTGCAATAAAGCCTTTTTACGCCCGTAATCAAGACAAAAAAACTCATTTTTTTCAGTTTTCGATTTATTACTGAAAAAATATGTTGTCAAATCACTTGAAATTTTAATGGAATATAGTTTGACACGTAACCCATAAACATATTTTTTTTTCGTGAGGTTATGATGTGTAGTTTCAGAGATATTAATTTTTTTTTTAAATCACCTTTTTAATTTTATCTGTCGAACGGAGCGGTCAATCCCGAGGACCAAACGGAGAAAAGTAGGTAATTTTATTATCTTTTAAATGCATTTTAGCTGAATTGTTTGTAACAATGGAATAATTAAAAAGAACGAAAATAATTTTTTTCGAAAATCAAAAAATGGCCATAAACAAGAAAGTAATTGAAAAAATAAAAAATAAATGTATTTCCCGAATTCAGAATCCAAAAATAGATATGCATGTCAAATTTGATTGATATTGATGGAGTAGTTTCAGAAGTATCACGGCACACACACACACACACACACACACACACACACACACACACACACACACACACACACACACACACACACACACATCCATATGGACATTTCCTATGAATTCACGTTAATTTCGTAGGAATTAACACGTAATTCGAACTTCTAACATCTAAAAATATGTTTCTATCAAGTTTTAGCGAAACTGAAAATTTTACTATTACAAAGCTTCCTCTAGGAGGAAGCAAAATGTGTTGGCCATACATAGCTTCAAAGTTTTTACAATTATTTTAGTTTTTGACTTATGGTTTTCAATATTGTTGATTTTTGAATAGACATTCATATAAATTTTAACATGTATTCTCTTATTGCAACAAAATAATTAAAAACCTTTTTTTATTTCGTAAGATTAGAAAAAATTATCTTTTTATAGGACTTGAATTCAAATTATACACGCGAAATTTCATAAGGTGGCCAAATTCGAAACTATCCTATTGGTGGAAAATACATTGATTTATATGCAAGCTGTGACTGTGACGTCACGCTTAACTAACCGAATTCCATCCCGTTCCTAAAGTCGTGAATTTTGTGCACAGTTAGTTTATTACATAATTTGAACGGAAAAAAATATGGCTGTCTTGGGGACAACCGATAGAAGTGAATACTGAAATAGGTGTGTTGTAGATTTTTATTTTGTTTTTTTTAATAGGTGAAATAATAAAAATATGTTTATCGTTATTCGTACATTATTTTATTTCTTACATACTTTATTTACAACCTTACTTATCTATGGTAGAATCACAGGTATCTTCATTTTTTAATTCAATTAAAGAAACAATCGGTTTGTGGTAACTAAAGTATGATATAAATGTTTTAGAATATATTTTATATAAAAATCTTGAAAATACTGCATCTAATGTTGTGCCATACTTAGTAGTTGATTGTTGAGCATCATTATTAATTTCTAATTGAAATTTATTTTTGAGGAATGCAATTAATGGTCGTGCACTTTCGTCTGCAAAGTTAACATTAAAATCTCCTGCCAAAATCAGTAGCATTTCATGGTCATTTGTATCGAGTTCCCGTGCTCCTACTTCAGTGTATGCAAGTAGTGATCTATGGATAAATTTAATTATGTCTGTAATACTTTGATTGGGTGAAATTTAAATCGCAGCCATGATACATATTTGACCGTCTTCTAAAATGCAGTGAGCACAACATATTTCAGCTATTTCTGATTCAATTATGTGTAGACGAACAACCTTTGTGATGTTTCGGTGGTAGTACTCGATTGACTATTACGTATTTTCCGTTGTCGATATTCTCTGCAGCGTTCAGCATTACTGTGTTTTGAAAATTATGAGAGATTATTAATAATGTATGTTATTATGAAGTAATGAAGCAAGAATAATTACCTTTTAGATATTTCAGTGGTAGTAGCATCTTTTTGTCGTTGTCGATATTGCTTAGAGCGTTCAGCAGCTGCTTTGTTATTTTTGGCAGTACTTGAGGTAGCATCCTTGGGAGTACTTGAGGTAGCATCCATTTGCCGTTGTTGATATTCTTTAGTAGCATCATTTTGTGTTACTGTTGCATGTGTTATTATACCGTTTGAGGTTAGAGACGTAAGAAGGTACATAAATATTTGAATGTGTGTAAAAAAATAAAAAACCTTCATTAAAAACACACCTGTCTTGCAGATTCTCGTTTTCATCAGTAGCTTGATGAGTAAATGTTTGTTATTCACATTTTTGTTTTACACTGTTTTGTTGTTGCGTTTCACGGTCACTGTCACTTACTGAATTGAAATTACTGTTATTGTCACTTTCAATTATGAAAATCAATGTAATTTTATTAATACACTTGTAGTTAAATATAAGGATTCACTTCAATAATAAAAATAACGATATACATGTTTACGTACAACTGACGCGATACATGTTTACGTACAACTGACGTAGTCGAGGAAATAAAGCAATGGACTGTCGATCTTTTGAGCAGTAAGACGGATTTTAATGCGGTTTTTTGCATTCGCTTCGTAAGAGCGCCTACAAACTTTGTGAACTAAATTGATTAATTAATTTTTTGAAAATGCATTATGGCATTAATAATATGCATTTTGCAAGTGCACTTCCAAGAGACACTAAATAAAAAATTTGCAACTCGGTAAATATTAATGGAAATGAGTCCAGTTTTGCTACTCGGGGGTTTTTGGGATCGCTGCACCCGAATATCGCCACGGCAACCGTCTCCGAGGTATCTGGGGCCCAGGGTGGACATTATCAACGTCTTCTCCTAGAGTTTTGTGGAAAATTGTGACCGAATGATTCGAAACTCGTTACTCGGGCGTTTTTGGGGTCACTGAACACGAATATAGCGACGGAAACCATGTCCGGGGTACCTGGTGCCCAGGGTGGACATTATCAACGTCATCTCCTAGAGTTTTGTGAAAAATTGTGACCGAATGATTCGAAACTCGTTACTCGGGGGTTTTTGGGGTCGCTGAACACGAATATCGCCACGGCAACCGTCTCCGAGGTACCTGGTGCCCAGGGTGGACATTATCAACGTCTTCTCCTAGAGTTTTGTGGAAAATTGTGACCGAATGAGTCGAAACTCGTTACTCGGGGGTTTTTGGGGTCGCTGAACACGAATATCGCCACGGCAACCGTCTCCGAGGTACCTGGTGCCCAGGGTGGACAGTATCAACGTCCTTTTCTGCAATTATCTTGAGTATTACCATTTTTACCTCAATTACAGTATGTTATTCTTAATTATTTATTTAAATATGGTAAGAAAGGTGTGAAGTGAAACAATGTTTTGAAAAATAATGTAATAAAGTAAGTATATTTTCAATCTTTTTACATATTTTATTGTTTAAACAAATATCAAAAACTTATAACTGTATTCTGCTCTCAGTTATCGGTCTCTTCCTCTGTGCATTCAGTTTCAGCTGCTGATGGTTTTTCAGAACACCTAACCTGAAGGCCCGTTATACGTCATATCAGTGCTGCCAACTTTATTGAAGGCGCCAAATTAAAAAAAAAAATTAACTCCAGAAGACAAAGTCTATACTTCTTGTCACCACAATCTACACAATTCTTATAATATTTCAATAAATAATTAAGAACAATATACTTTAATTGAGGTAAAAATGATAATACACAAGATAATTCCAGAAAAAGACGTTGAAACGTACATCCTGGGCACCAGGTACCTCGGAGACGGTTGCCGTGGCCATATTCGGATTCAGCGACCCCAAAAACCCCTGAGTAACGAGTTTCGACTCATTCGGTCATAATTTTCCACAAAACTGTAGGAGAAGACGTTGATAATGTCCATCCTGGGCCCCAGGTACCTCGGAGACGGTTGCCGTCGCGATATTCGTGTTCAGCGACCCCAAAAACCCCCGAGTAACGAGTTTCGACTCATTCGGTCATAATTTTCCACAAAACTGTAGGAGAAGACGTTGATAATGTCCATCCTGGGCCCCAGGTACTTCAGAGACGGTTGCCGTGGCGATATTCGTGTTCAGCGACCCCAAAAACCCCCGAGTAGCAAAACTGGACTCATTTCCATTAATATTTACCGAGTTGCAAATTTTTTATTTAGTGTCTCTTGGAAGTGCACTTGCAAAATGCATATTATTAATGCCATAATGCATTTTCAAAAAATTAATTAATCAATTTAGTTCACAAAGTTTGTAGGCGCTCTTACGAATCGAATGCAAAAAACCGCATTAAAATCCGTCTTACTGCTCAAAAAATCGACAGTTGGGCCGTTTTTAGTGCTTTATTTCCTCGACTAACGCGCAGACGCGGGATAGCAGCATTTCAGTTTGTGCTAGGTAGAGAACGCCGAGAGCGCCGAGGGGCCCGAAAGCCAGCGGAAAGATACGGAAGAAGAGAGCGGTGAAGGAAGAGGTGAGCGTATGTGTTGCGCGGCGATGAGAGCGCGGTGGAGGGGGGGGATGGAGCTCTTTCCCTGCAATCGTTCCCTTATTTCCCCTCCTAGCGTTCGCGTGACGGTCGGTTTTTTCTCGATTCACTCCCCGGCAAAAATGTGTACCTAAGGTACCTATAGAAGTATTCACTTCAAAAGTATTAGTTTTATTATCAGCTAAGCAAAGCCGAACAACTATTCGTTGGCTCTGGCAAAGCGAGGCAGCGAGCTCGACCACTGCGCATACATTGTGCGCATCGATCTGGCGACCGGTTGGCGACATGCCGATGTAGCCGTCTGCCGTTTGTGTTTTGACGTTTTAAAGCTGCCACCCGGCCTCCGCTAACCGCAATGTTTTGCTCTGTTTAACTTTTCGGCGATATAAGTGAGTGTGTAGTGAAAGAACGGAAACAACGACGCGATGCAGCAATGTTATATGTAGTTTTAAAATCAGAACAGAAGTGCTGCTATAGTGCCTATATGTGTTTACAAGCAACATCTGCTCACCGCGATCCCGCTCGCGGATCAGCTGCTCGCGGTTGTTGCTTTGTAAGACAGTGCAAAAGGTATTCAAAAGTGATGCACCCGGAATGGCACCGTCGATGCGATGTGTGAGCAGTGTGTGTCAGTTCATGAAGGAGTGCTGCAGTATAGAAAGACATGTAGCTCCAACAAGAAACTTGAGTTTCCGCCTGAAGGTTATCCTTTGTTTTTTGGATTGGAGTACTCCTGCGAATGCTGTTCTGCTTCTTGCAAGATGCTGCTTAGATGCAGATTCACTATCGCATAAGATCTACGACTGGTTTTCCTTTGTTCTATCCTTCTATTTCCTGTGTTCATTATGTTTATAAAAAATATCTATTGTGTTATGTGCAGTATAATCAGTGTAATTTTATGATCTCTTTTAGAGTTGTCATTCCGATGCCTCCGAAGATCACCCTGGACTGGATTCAGTCTCTCTCTCTCTCTCTCTCTGGTGGTGCTGGTTGGCGTTTCTAGGTACTTCAACATCCTCAATACGACTCTGGAGCTGGATTTATGGTATCTGATCGTGTTGCTTGGCATCTCTGGCTGATGTCATCACCAGGAGACAACCTTAGAATTACATTTGAACTTTCTGCAAGTGCTGGTTGGCGTTTCTAGCTGGCTTAACCACCTGCGTATGATCCTGGAGCTCTATTTCTACTATCCGGCAGTCCTGTTTGGCGTTGGCAGCTGATTGGATCACCTTGAGACGATCGTGTAACTGAATTGATGCTGTCTTGGAGTGTTGGTTGGCGTTCTTGAATACTTCAACTATTTTAATACGAATCTGAATATGGATTTATACTATCTGACAAGGTTATTTTGAAAATATTAGAATAAACTTGAACTGTGTGTTGAATTTATATTGTATCTTCAATAAGTTTTAACTTGAAACGCTTTGTCCCCTATGATAAGTTCAGTAAACAGATGTCTAATGGCTCGCGGATACCTTTTCAGTGTTCATGATGATAATCTTCTGTTTGTAAATGTGAATTATGTGACTGAGACATGTGGTTTGACGGTATTCATACTTAAAAGCTGCCTTGTTTCAAATTTTTATGCAGAGATCAGTGGTCTGAATCTCTCAATAATTATTAATGAGTTTGATTTTGTAATATTTTTCTGTAAGTCTAGGTGTATAAAAACTTCTGTATTTGTTGGATTATGGTCTACTGCGTCTACCGGAGTCAACTTAAATATACTGATGGTGTTGACAACTGAGCTAACAAAATCTTGGAGTTGAAACGTTACTTCATTTAAGACACTGGCACTACTATACTACTACTATACGTATCTATAATCATGTATTTTAGAGGCTGGTTTTTCTTTAACAGTTAGTTAAATTATACAGTCATTGTTTTCTAGTTTTATTAATTTAATTCTATTTTTCTTGTAAGTGGAAGAAAACAATTAACATGGAATGACTTAAGAGGATTTTCAAGAGGATTTTAAAGACAGTTAACAGAAGATTCAAGATTGTATCAAGATTTGATTTAGTAATAGGGTTTCTGTTGGATAAAAGAGGTAAAGCAGAGGATTAATGTTTAATAACAATGTGGATTTATTCGTCTTCTTCTATGTACAGCTACTATATAACGCCGTGTACACCATGTGTACTGTACGATGGCTCGGAACCAAGAGAGCGATGTGCGAGACTTGTCTAGTCTCGACACCGCAAGTAGTCATGTGACTCACACTGATACGCGAGAGGGGATACCTGCATGTGGGCGCTCCCTCACACACTCGTTAACGCGCCCACTCATTCTAGAGCGAACTATACTATACATACAGTCAAATGTACTATATTCTCAATACGCCTCCTTACATTTGTACTGTACATTATATTTTTACATTTAACAACTTTCTGAATTTTTCAAATTTTTCTCTACAGAGAGCTTTTGTAAAAATGTCCGCAACATTTTCATTAGTATCAATTTTACAAACTTCAATCAATTTATCTTTCACGCTTTGATGTACAGTATAATAATGAATCTCAATATGCTTAGAATTTTTCGTAAAATTACCGTTATTTGGAATGTTTAGTGCACCTGAATTGTCTTCATAAATTTTAATCGGTTCTGCAATATTTATTTCGAATATCTTTACCAACTCTACCACATTTTTGTTTACGCTTACAGATTCGGATAGGGCTACATATTCTGCGTATGTCGACGCTTTAGTTACACATTTTTGTTTTCTTGACTTCCAGTCAATTACATTTTCGAACATTCTTATAACATAACCTGTCGTAGATTTTCTATCAATAATATCACCAGCCCAATCTGCATCCACATAGCAGTCGATTATATTATTACCATTTTCTTTCCTTTTATAATTTAAACATAAGTCTTTCGTTAAATACAAATATCTTAGTACTCTTAAAGCATACTTCCAATGAGTCTGGTCATAACAATTCTGATACCTACTTAAGTAATTTACGCTAAAACTTATATCTGGTCTCGTATTCGAACTTATATACAATAAAGCACCTATCAAGTTTCTATACTTAATATTTGACTCGCAATTTTCAGACTTCTCAAGTTTCAAGTTTGTCTCCATAGGAGTGCTATATAATTTACTATTTTCTATTTGATATTTACATGCTAGTGACTCTATGTATTTAGTTTGGCTTAGTTTCATTTTACAATCGTTATAATCATATTCTATATTTATCCCTAAATAATCTTTTATTTCTCCTAGGTCTTTCATTTTAAATTTATTCATTAGCACTTTCTTCAGACTTTGAATTTTTTTCTTGCTTTTACAACAGATCAATAAGTCATCTACATATAACAAAAGATATAAAACATCATCTCCTTTTCCATAGGTATACAAGCAATTATCAGCATTGCTTCTTTTAAATTTTAATTTCGCTAAGTATTCATCAAAGCATTCGTACCATTTTCTTGGACTTTCTCGTAGTCCATACAGCGCTTTAAACAATTTACAAACTTTGTTTGTTCCATCATTGTAACCTTTTGGTTGATTGACGTATACCTCTGAGCTTACTTTACCATTTAAGAATGCTGTTACAACGTCCATCTGTTCTATAATTAATCCGAATTGACAACAATAAGAAAGCAAAATTTTTAATGTTTGCGTTTTTGCTACTGGAGCGTATATGTCATCAATACCATTCGTTTGTTGAAAACCTCTTACTACTAACCTAGCTTTAAATATATCATCAGCCTTTTTTGTGTAAACCCATTTTACATCTAGTACTTCTTTCCCTTTTTGTTTCTCAACTAATTTTCATATTTCATTTTCATACAAGCTATTCATTTCTTTATTCATAGCATTTTTCCACCTATCGCATTCATCGCTATTCATCGCCTCCTCAAATGTACAAGGTGTATCTACTCTACAATAATGTACGGATACTCTATTAGTACTATTTTCCGGATATCTTATCGGACTTTTTTTCACACGTGTTGATCGACGTGGAGTATTTGGTTTCAAACTATTTTTATCGATATTCTTTACATTTGTTTGATCTTTTTCGGTTACATTTTCATTTTCATCTGCGCTATCAAATACATCATCATCGATTTCGCTTTCGAACTCTTGTTCGCTTCTCTTACTCGACTCGAGAGTCGGAGTACGGGAAGAAATATTTTCGTCGTCATAATCAAGACCAATACATTTTTGATATGATTCTACAACATCAACATGTCTATGAACTGTTACTCTACCGTTCAACAAAACTCTATAACCTACTTCACTGTAACCTAGTAAAATTCCCATTTCAGCTTTTTTATCCCATTTGGATGATCTTTTTTGCTCTGGTTTTCTAACAAAGACTTTACTACCGTATAACTTTAGATTTTCAACATTTGGTCTTTTTCTAAAAAATATTTCATATGGAGTTTTCTTTTCAATCGTGTTGGCTAAAGTACGATTTTTCAAATATGTTGCAGCACTAATTATTTCTGGCCAATATTTTTTATCTACTTGTGCCTCATCTAATAAACAACGTGCCATATCCATTATTGTTCTATTAAATCTTTCAGCAGTACCATTTAACTCATGTACGTACGCTGGACAATTGTTTATATAAATACCCTTTTCTTTCGCAAATTTATAAAATCGATTATTTAGGTATTCTGTACCATTATCGCATCGTATTGTTTTTACTCTTTTTCCTGTTAAGTTTTCTACTTCATTTACATACTTTATCATACAATCATATACTTCATCCTTTGTTTTAATGCAGTAAATTTTGGCTATTTTGCTGTAATCGTCGATAAATGAAACAAAATATTTTTCACCGTTTGGACCCGGGGTCTTGAAGCTACCACAAACGTCAGTGTGTATAACCTCTAAGATATCTTTCGCTCTTGTTCTGTTATTTTTAAACGGTAAATTATGCATTTTATTCTCTATGCAAATTTTGCATTTTAATATTTCCGATTCAAACTCAGTTGGAATACCCGTCACCAATTGTTTTCTACTTAAAAAATTTAAATAGCCAAAATTCACATGCCCTAGTATTCTATGCCACTTTTCTTTTTTACTCATTTTATCATTAATATACTCAGCATAGTTTACAATTTTTTGTTCAATTTCCAATCTACTCGTAATTTTATATGTACGGTTTTCTTTATACGCTACTGCTATTAATCTCTCTTTTTCATCAATTATTTTAGATATATTTCATTTAGAAATAATCGTATTCGTATCTGTCAATTTCGTGTAGCTAATTAAATTTGTGTACATTTCTTTTACGTATAAAACATTTTTCATTACTACTTTATTTTCTTTCTCAAAGGCTCTAAAGTAACTTACTACATTACCGATTTTAGTTGCTTCTAACTCACTACTATCTCCTAAATAAATTTTAATAGGTTTCTTTAACTCAATACAATTTTCAAAATAACTATCATTATTTATAATGTGGTCTGAACATCCACTATCTAGCAACCAATTTATTTCATTACCTATAGTCTTTTTATTTCGCGCCGCATGCGCTGTTGCTATCCAGGCGCTGACGTCGGACCCACTCGGTTGACTCGTACTGGCACCTTGCTGCTGCTGACGGAAGTTGCCGCGCCCTCTGCCGTAGTTGCTTCTTCTTCCTCCGCCGCGGGCTCGACCACGTGTCGGACCTCGCCATGTTCCACCGCTGTGCGCTGCTTGACCGCCATCTTTGCACTCTCTTGCGAAGTGACCGGTTTTTCCACATTTGTAGCATCTTTCTTTGCTTGTTGCGAAAACGTTTGATTTTCTTTCGGAATCTTCATTGCCGTGTTTCATCTCGGAAAGCTTAATTTTATTTTTCACGTAATCAGCTGTCTGATCTTCTTCCTTCAACGTATCAATTAAATCACCTATGTAGCAGTACGATTCTGGCAACATGTTCAGCATATAGTTTAATTTTTCTTTTTCACTTATATTGGCACCTGCGCCTTTCAAATCATTCACTGCTTTCTCAAAATCACTAAAGAATGACGCCGTGTTACTATAATTATTTAATCTTATTTTTTCAAGTCTGTTCCTGCATACAATTTGCAGTGCTGTAGATTTTTTCAAATACATACTGTCTAGCTTCTTCATTATGCCAAACGCAGTAGTCTCTTCGCACACGAACTCTAATTGCTTATTCGAAATAGCACAATAAATTATGTTAATCGCTTTTAGATCATTATCATCCCATGTTTCGCTTGCTCCTGTTGAGGGCTTTTCTTTGTCTATTACTTCATGACACTTTTTTAATTTTAGAAACATCGTTATTCTCTTCTTCCACATGTTGTAATCCTCTCCATCAAACACCGGTATAGCAAATTCTTTCTTCTCCATTTCGCTTCCTTGAAACTCGATTTTCTCTTCTATTTCAGAATTCTTTTCAATTTCTAGTTGATTCTCGAACGTTCCTTCGTGTTCAGAATCTTCCTCTTTAATTTTCTTCGTTTCCGGCGTCTCTCGGTTTTCCATGCACTCTGCCACGTGTTTCACATGTACTTTTTAATCCGCGTGCATCACACTGATTTTACGATTTTTCCAAAAAATCCTTCTACTAATCAATAGTCCTTTTGTTTAGCTATTTATTCTCACTTGTATTTTTCTTCTTATATTAATGAAACACTTTGATTTTTCACTTTGAAAAATTTCTTCACCACGTGGCTTTTAAGCTCACTTATATATCCCTCATATCACTCGAAAGTGGATATGCGGGATAGAGCAAAATACAAACCAACGATCTGCTACCATGTTGGATAAAAGAGTTAAAGCAGAGGATTAATGTTTAATAACAATGTGGATTTATTCGTCTTCTTCTATGTACAGCTACTATATAACGCCGTGTACACCATGTGTACTGTACGACGGCTCGGAACCAAGAGAGCGATGTGCGAGACTCGTCTAGTCTCGACACCGCAAGTAGTCATGTGACTCACACTCATATGCGAGAGGGGATACCTGCATGTGTGCGCTCCCTCACACACTCGTTAACGCGCTCACTCATTCTAGCGCGAACTATACTATACATACAGTCAAATGTACTATATTCTCAATAGTTTCATTTAGAAAAAGGATTGTAATAGCATAGTTTAGAGGGACGTGTCAGGCTTCTCAGAGCAGGCTGAGATATCGAATCTGACACATTTTTCGTGCCGGGTCAGATTGGGCATGTTGCAGCGAAGTTATTATTTTTATGTATCAAAAAATCGCTTCTAGGAATGTTGTATGTCAAAAAGTGTTTGAAAATATCTTTGCCACGGTAAAAAGTTGTATTTTAAAAATGTTTACAACTTTTACATTTAACATTTTTATGTAAAACGTAAATCCGCAAAGTTTTATGGCAAATAATTCGTTTTTTAGCTGTAAAAAATCGATTCTGGGCTATAAACTCGAGTTATAAGCATTCTCATGATTTGATGTTAATGGGAAAAAGTTGTATTTTTCAAAGATCTACAACTTTTTCCTTTAATGTTTTTTTTTTGTAGAATGCTTAGAATTCGACTTAGAGCCAAAAAACCGTTTTTGGCTATTTTTGGAGGTGACCTCATTCTGCGTATACGTGCAGGATCAAGCCCAAAATTAATCTGTCAGCTTAGTATTACGACGGGAGTTCGCAAGTAGTAGGGGCAAGACTGCTACTGCGCCATGCAACTCCTGCGCCATCAAACACCGACGGATGGTAACTCATATTAGTAGGACCCTGCTTTACCACCAGAGCATTGCATATCGACCGTGCTGCCAGCAGTGGCGCCCCCCAGTGTTTTAGACGGTTGCGCCTGCATTACCGATCCCTCCCTCCATAGCTCAGAGTGAGCATTGATAGTCTACTTTATCGACCTTGCATGCGATCGACTACCACTATTACTACTACTATTATATCGACAGTGATGGATAATTTGGAATAGGATTGAAGGTTAGGATTAATAAATAAATAAATCAGAATATTCATTTTTATTTTTAGTTTATTCAAAAAAGATAGTTACATAAAACATTATTTGTAATGACATGTATATTATATTCAGAACTTTTTATAACCTTGATATCCTGGCATGGAATTTGTGATAGTGGAATATTTTTCGAAAGTATTTTTCCACTGTTCACTTTTATTAGTAGGAGTAGAACAAGGTTCTCCACGATACGTATTACATTGTTTATCATGTTGCACTCTTCTAGCGCTTTTATCCTCCTTGAGAGGAGTGTACGAAGCGCTATATCGATTCATTTTTGAGATCTATCTCCACTGATGGTTTATAACAGTACTGACTAATTGATGGTTCATGCAAGCTTTATATAGTTTTTATACACGTTTCTTAACATCACCGCTTATAGGATTATACTTAATAATGCGATCATGTAAAATTAGACAATACGCTGTTGTATTTGCGGGCATATTAATCTTACAATCAAATTCAAGACGTACATATACAGCTGCCATTTTGAGTGATTCGTTTTGTTTTGAACAGTATATGACTATGAGAGGTGCATATTGGATGCATTCTTCTTTACGTAGAAGAGGATCTATTACAATTCTGTCAGAGTAATATACATTTTGGAAATTTGCATACATATCATAGAGTATGGCAAACTGATTGTTTGTAATATCAAGATTGAGATTACCGTATGGGTAACTCTGAGGGTTGAGGAAAAGTTTTACATTACTAATATCGCAGTGATCAAAATAACTAGCATGTTGTCTTCGTACTCCTTTCCTCGCTGTTTGAAAGCCTAGAGTGATAAAACGTGGCGTTTCCAGTTGATTCGATGTTTTCACTGTTCATACATGTTGTGTAGTTGTTGGAAGTACTGGATACTCATACAATTCCCATTAACGAAAACTCATAGCAATTGGTGTATCTTTTTGAATATAATTAAATAGTTGTATTTTTCGTCGGTCTGACATTACGAGGTAGGGCATAAGCCATTATTCTATACGAGTGATTTCAATTTTAAAGTCTTCGTATGTAGGTCTTCCATCTACCATTGTAGCTTGTAAAACAGCGTTTAAATCATTGCTCGATCTTGTGAGAATGAGTTCATGCTTAACGTTTACAACGATTTTTCGATAATCCTCAGCGAAACCAAAGATCATTGATAGAGGAACTGTCACATCAAAGCTTCCATTATTATCAGTTGTATTTTCCACGTCAGTAATAGGCGTCCAGCTAAAATTTTCAAGATTTTAGCTGACTAGGTGAGAAAGAAGTGTAGCCTTTCATCAAGGTTGTTGCAGCAACATTTTTACATCGATCAATTTCTATGACATTGATCTCATATCGAATTTCTTCAAAGAGATGACTGATAGGATTGTTCACGAAACCAGTATGTTGTACAGCAGTACCATCCACTTTAGTAATCTTACCACAAATGTGTAGAGAACTTTTAGATGCTAAAACACATAATTAATCTTGATGCTGAATAGCTATTCGAATTTCATCACTATTGTTAAATGTATGTGAGGTGTAGGGTTGATGTGCATGAATCTCATAATGCGAGACAGATTCGTCAAAGACAACCGGAGATTGTACGTTAAGAATTGCATCCATCTTGACAGCAACAGCAAATGAACGTACAACTTATTTTTTCCGTATTTATCTTACTTGTTGTCCTATTTTTCCTCCGCCACGCTTTACCGTGAGACCGAGACTTTGTAGAAATTGACTGTTCTGACGTGTTAATTGTTTGATCACTCGTTGTGGGCTGACTGTCTGACGACATACTGAGCTGTTAATATAGCTTCTGTCAGCATTAAATACAATGCCTATTTCAGGTGCTTTTCAGATGCAAACGAATTGTAATAATTTCACCTCGAAGATTAATCAAATCACCATCTTGATCTACTAGGCGCAGTTGTAAATGATCAATCACTTTCACAGATATTTGTAAGTATATTATCTGTTTAGGAACTTCGATGATCTTGTAGCCAGGTGGGACTGTTGGGTAAAATTCATGTATTGTATAAACGTTTTCTTGATTTATCTATCCTCCTGTCGTAATGTTACACTCGACTCGTAGAGCGTTAACTTTGAGAATAGCTACTGGTAAATCCGAGTCATGGTTTGTATAGGGTTTCAAGAGTCTTGGAGTGAATCCCAGCAGACGCGCCATCGAGTCACTTGGACGAAAATCGATGTCATGACTGCACTCTATAAAACTGCGCAATGTGTTATTATTTGGCTTGATACTAACTTTTATGCCTCGCGTATCGAGGATACCTTGTAGAGTTCGTCCAATATCCTCAGTATTATAACTGCCTGTAGGAAGTTCAACTATTTCTTGTCCTACGTAAAACTTATTGCATTTTATATCAACATTTGGTATGGAATTGAAAGTGAGCAGCTCAACAAGTCCAACACTGTACTGTTTATCCGGATCCAGCTCTATGGGAGGAAAATAATGCGTCTCGAGGTTTGAGGAGGTGCCAGAAAGGCTAAGAGTCATCGACTCAACAACCATCTTGAGTAGACTAATTCAAATCACTCGTGTAGATTTCTTTTTATATAGACAGAACTGTTCCTTACGATTAAGTTGATTGCAGAGAAATTTGAGACAGAGATGACCGCAGATGAAAGTAAAGAATTCCTGATACCTCTGATAATCGTATTTGACTTGAGATACTTTCCAGTAGTTCATAAGATCTCGAGGTGGTTGTAAATCACCGAAACTATCAAAGTAAATAACTTCGTTACCAGTTTTTCGATAAGCTACCCAGTGCGTGCCAGATCCACTCGCATCATCTAGATTTATGATTGCTGATTCTTTAGCTCGACAGCCATTTGAAGGTAAGGCATTTCGCATAAAAACTCAACGAAAATTTGTTATTTTCATTAATTTTGCATACTTGAGTAGATCATAGTCAGTGAGTGCACGTTTTGGCAATCTTATTCCATCGAAGTCTTTTTTTTCCCACATTGCTTCTTTTTGTTTTGTTTGAGAAAGATACCGAAACCTTTGCGATAAGGTTTCAGAAACAGTCCCCTGCCAAGTGTCAACATTTCCATTTTTTCATTGTGTCTTTTCTGCTCTTCCATTTGCTTCTTAGAAGTGTTCGCCTTATTTATTGCTTTTGCGATTCCAGTAGCTCCTCCTGCAAGTGAGCCGACTGCACTGAGACCAGCAAAAAGTGGAATAAGTGCTGGAAGAAAGCCACCTACTTTGTTGGGAATAGGCAATATGCGTGGAACACTAACTTTACTTCTTCCACCGATTTTTCTTACATGCTCACGTGCAGTCTTTAGCGCTGACTTAATCATAGAGTGAGAATCTTTGCCAGGAATGATAGATTTTTCTGCTGACTTGATCAATCTTTTTAGCGTAATCTTCGTTTTCTTGGGTTTGAGAGATCTACCTCGTTCTCCTCCTCCTCCAACACCCATACCGAGCTTAGATTTTAATTTCATAGTATTTGCTACGGCAAAAGCTGTTGCTCGCTCTTTCAAACCAGCGTCTCTAGATTTTACTCTTGTCCACGCCTTCTCTGCTAAAATTTTCGAGTAGGCAATGTCGTGTTCCTTGCAAGCAGCATCCAGAGGATTGATTCCTGGATCTCCACGAGCTAAACGTTTAATAAGTTTAGTTCCTGGACTACAGTACTAATAACCAAGCACATGAATTGTGGTTCAATGGGTAACTTGTTGATCAATTTATTCACTATTGTAACACCCCACACCGCTCCGCAGAGTCATCAATAAAAAAAACACTACAAAAAATTAAAGTCTCGCGACTTGTTTTTTAGAAAAAGCACGCAAAAATAAGCGTACTCTCCCACTCTTGCAAGAGCTACGGGCCACAGCTGAGCAGCCAGCCAACAACAACAGCAGCGCCATCAGGCAGTAGCGGCGGCAGCGGGACCTACGACGCGGCAGCAGCAGCAGCAAGCACGTATATCTATATATACAGCGTAGCGAGCGGTGCGGCGTGCACAGTGTGAGAGTGGGAGCTACGACGCAGCAGCGGCGCGGCGCGCGCAGCTCCGTACGCTTGTGTGAATGGGTTTTGTACATAGGTGTGAATGTGAGTGTGATATTTTTATGTAAGCGTTTTTTCGGCGGTGCGATCCCCGCTCTCTCCGCAGCCTTTATAAGGACCCGCGCGGCCTAGAGCCAGTCACTAGCTCCAGCGCAATTATCAGCGCACTAGTCCTACCAAGAGCAACCATAAAGCCTTGGTAGTAAAAAGACCTAGCTCCAGCGCAATTATCAGCGCACTAGTCCTACCAAGAGCAACCATAAAGCCTTGGTAGTAAAAAGACCTAGCTCCAGCGCAATTATCAGCGCACTAGTCCTACCAAGAGCAACCATAAAGCCTTGGTAGTAAAAAGACCTAGCTCCAGCGCAATTATCAGCGCACTAGTCCTACCAAGAGCAACCATAAAGCCTTGGTAGTAAAAAGACCTAGCTCCAGCGCAATTATCAGCGCACTAGTCCTACCAAGAGCAACCATAAAGCCTTGGTAGTAAAAAGACCTAGCTCCAGCGCAATTATCAGCGCACTAGTCCTACCAAGAGCAACCATAAAGCCTTGGTAGTAAAAAGACCTAGCTCCAGCGCAATTATCAGCGCACTAGTCCTACCAAGAGCAACCATAAAGCCTTGGTAGTAAAAAGACCTAGCTCCAGCGCAATTATCAGCGCACTAGTCCTACCAAGAGCAACCATAAAGCCTTGGTAGTAAAAAGACCTAGCTCCAGCGCAATTATCAGCGCACTAGTCCTACCAAGAGCAACCATAAAGCCTTGGTAGTAAAAAGACCTAGCTCCAGCGCAATTTAAGCGAGGACTAGTCCTACCAAGAGCAACTATTACGCCTTGGTAGATAAACTTAGAATATTTTCTCACTTTTGAAGGACTTATACAATTTTCTAGTCAAGCAAAGATATCGCAAGTTAAGCGTATCAGTCTTGGACTTAGAAAAATTTCAGTTCCTTTCAAAAGACTTAGAGAAATTTTCGAATATTCTTATATTTGTTAAATTATCTAGTCAGGCAAGATAACGCAATTTAACGCGTATCTGCTTTAGACTCTAATAGAAAATTCGTTTATTACCACACACTTGTAACTTTCGAAATAAACAGATAACGCAAAGTTAAGCGTATCTGCGTAAACTATCCTATGTCAAAATAAGACTTCGATCACCGATATATATATATATATATATATATATATATATATATATATATATACGTTTGTAAAAATCAAAAAGAGAGATATTTATTTAATTTTGTGATAGAAAATATATGCAACATTACACGCAATATTTTCGCATTCAATACCTTATTGAATATATTTATTTTTGTTAAAATGAATTAAAGTTTATTATTGTGATGAATACACTCCACTACCTCGTATCCCGGACCTGTAATATACTTATTATTATATTTATTTAATTTATTAATGATATTTAAAATCATAATAAAATCACTTTATTTGGCCTGCCGTCACAATTACGACGCAGAGCAGTAAATGTGCACGACTTTTATAAATAAAAATCAATAACTTTTATTTCAATAGAAGCACCCAGGACCAAGAAAAGTCGTGACCGTTTCACTATGCCTGAACCTCTTTTTTTCTGCATGATGCTAGCTCTTAGCAAGCTCATATACTCTGCTATACTAACTGAGAAAAACTGCAAATGCTTGCATTTATATTAGCTCAATCGTGATATGAAATAGAAGCATGATGGATCTTCAAAAGCAATCAGCGAAATTGCCAGTGATTAATTTTGATCTTTTGACGCAGCAGCAGAAGAAACAGCAAAATCGTCATAGAAAATTATTGAGAATATAGTACGAAATTTGTTATGAACGAGAATTGTTACGTCCAGACTACTCTTAAATAAATAGTTATGAACGTAGTGATAGGTGTAGTGGCAAGGCTGTAAAGGATATTAGTTCGCGCCTAACACTCTCACTGTTAGTCAAATAAATGAGAAACTTACCTTTGAGGGCAGTTGCCAGTATGTAGACTTGAGCTCGTGTTGGGTAGGATAGAATGTTATAAATAACGTTCAAGGCACAAATAAGTTTCACTGTAACGATGTAATTTATTCCACTAGCGTTAGCAAATTAATTACAATATTACTCGACGATGACGAGAATAAAATAGGGCAGATGTATTTAAAACTATGACTGTTTCCACGTATGAGCTTCGCCGATTGTCGAACTGACGTGTACGGAGCCCGTGTCTGGTAACGAACTGTCTGTTTAAACGAATCTGGGGCTTTTTAAAGCCTCAGTTTATTACAAAAATCAAAATATTGATAATCTTAAAATTACTGACGTTTCGCTGATTCAGTGCTGACATTCTTTTGCCGTATGTTGACATACAGCGATGTAGGTTATTCGGAGAGTTTGAATTTTGAATGTTTTTTAAACGCTCTTTTATTGAGGTCATTATATAGAGGTGAATGACGTAACAGTACATTTGACTGTATGTATAGTATAGAGCGCGCTAGAATAAGTGAGCGCGCTGACGAGTGTGTGAGGGGACACACACATGCAAGTATCCCCTCTCGCGGTATGCGTGTAGGTCACATGACCCCTAGCGGTGCCGAGACTATACGAGTCTCGCACATCGCTCTCTTGGTTCCGAGCCGTCGTACAGTACACATGGTGTACACGGCGTATATAAATACATAGTAGCTGTACATAGAAGAAGACAAATAAATATCCAATCATTATTTATTGCNCTCTTTTATTGAGGTCATTATATAGAGGTGAATGACGTAACAGTACATTTGACTGTATGTATAGTATAGAGCGCGCTAGAATAAGTGAGCGCGCTGACGAGTGTGTGAGGGGACACACACATGCAAGTATCCCCTCTCGCGGTATGCGTGTAGGTCACATGACCCCTAGCGGTGCCGAGACTATACGAGTCTCGCACATCGCTCTCTTGGTTCCGAGCCGTCGTACAGTACACATGGTGTACACGGCGTATATAAATACATAGTAGCTGTACATAGAAGAAGACAAATAAATATCCAATCATTATTTATTGCAATCCTCTGCTTTACCTCATTTATCCAACATGGTAGCAGAGCGTGGTTGATATTTCATCATATCTTCTATACTGACTCTCGAGTCGTATAGAGATATTAAGTGAAAAGTGAGGTTAAAAGAAGAAAAATACAAGTAAGAATAAATAGATAAACAAAAGGACTATTGATTAGTAGAAAGATTTTTTGGAAAAATCGTAAAATCAGTGTGATGCACGCGGATTAAAAAGTACATGTGAAACACGTGGCAGAGTGCATGGAAAACCGAGAGACGCCGGAAACGAAGAAAGTTGAGAAAATTAAAGAGGAAGATTCTGAACACGAAGGAACGTTCGAGAATCAACTAGAAATTGAAAAGAATTCTGAAATAGAAGAGAAAATCGAGTTTCAAGGAGACGAAATGGAGAAGAAAGAATTGTACTATACCGGTGTTTGATGGAGAGGATGACAACATGTGGAAGAAGAGAATAACGATGTTTCTAAAATTGAAAAAGTGCCATGAAGTTATAGAAAAAGAAAAACCCTCATCGGAGACAGGCACAACATGGGATGATAATGACTTGAAGGCGATTAACATAATTTATTGTGCTATTTCGAATAAGCAATTAGAGTTCGTGTGCGAAGAGACTACTGCGTTTGGAATAATTAAAAAGCTAGACAGTATGTATTTGAAAAAATCTACAGCACTGCAAATTGTATGCACGAACAGACTTGAAAAAATAAGATTAAATAATTATAGTGACGCGGCGTCATTCTTTAGTGATTTTTAGAAAGCAGTGAATGATTTGAAAGGCGCAGGTGCCAATATAAGTGAAAAAGAAAAATTAAACTATATGCTGAACACATTGCCAGAATCGTACAGCTACATAGGTGATCTAATAGATACGTTGAAAGAAGAAGATCAAACGGCGAATTATGTAAAGAATAAAATCAAAATTGCCGAGATGAAACACGGCGGCCAAGCAGCGCACAGCGGTGGAACATGGCGAGGTCCGGCACGTGGTCGAGCCCGCGGCAGAGAAAGATGAAGCAGCTACGGCAGAGGGCGTGGCAACTTCCGTCAGCAGCAGCAAGGCGCCAGTACGAGTCACCCGAGTGGGTCCGACGTCAGCGCCTGGATAGCAACAGCGCATGCGGCGCAAAATAAAAAGACTATAGGTAATGAAATAAATTGGTTGCTAGATAGTGGTTGTTCAGACCACATCGTAAATAATTATATTGTAACGGTTCGACTTTCCCCGTGTGTTGAGTAGTCGGCCGGACGCCAGGATTTGGTTAGGGGAAAGGTTAATTGAAGAGACTTGTTTATGCAATTAATAATAATAAAGATATATTCTAATAATTATGTTAACAAGGTGATAATTCAAATATGAGTCTCCATCTGTAACAGAAATCGAAATCGCGGTGGTTTAGAATATTTCGCCTTCACAATCGGTTTAGTTTAATCTATAGCGGTTTACGGTACATTAACACGACCTAGCCGGAGTTACGTGGTTTCGGTGCGGTTATCGGTTCTACGGGCGCGGTATCGGAGTTTCGGACGGTGAAACGGGTCGGGTTAACGACGGGTTATCGGAGGTTAGGTTTCCCTCAAGTTCATGGAGTCGTGAGCACACGGCCCTACGGATCGAGGTCGCTCGTCTCGTTCTTCCCCTGGTCCTGTGTGCTCACAGTGACCAGGCGAATCCCGAGCGGTCGGCGGGTGGTCGGTTTTGTACAGGCAGGAGTTGGCCGGTGCTTCACCAGGACGTGTGCGCACGACCTGGGGAATCGTCGGCGGGGCTTTAGTTATTTTCTCAGCCCCGTGTGCGCACGGTGACCGGGAGAACAACCAGTCCCTTGGGATGGATGTTCAGGAGCAGGTGGCAACGTCGAGTATCGGCTACGTGTGCTCACGTAAACGAGACTCGGCGCTGTTCGGCTACTCCTGGTTGTCTCGTGTGCGCACGACGGCAACTCGGAGTTTCGGGTTCGCCAACAGTGTCGTCACGTGTGCTCACGAGCCGACGTTGTTGGCGTCGATCTAGCTCTAGCTGTTCCTCTCGGTAACGTGTGCGCACGATGCCGCTAGGAGTTCAGCTCGAGTAGAACTGCCTCGCTATGCCGCGCGGCCCGCCTCATATAGATGTGTTCGCGGCGCGCCGCTCGCGCCGCTGAGTTACTAGTAGAATCTCGCGCTCGTGCGGACTGGCCTTTCGGTTGGTGCGCGCGCGCGCTCACCTCGCTTCGTGCGGACTCGCCTTAGTTCGCTGCGCGCGCGCGCTCGCTGGCGTCAGCTGATTTATTCGGCGCCGTGTTTGTTGAACTCTAATTTAGCAAAAATAATTGATGAAAAAGAAAATTTAATAGCAGTAGCGTCTACAGAAAATTGTACATATAAAATCACGAGTAGATTGGAAATTGAACAAAAAATTGTAAACTATGCTGAGTATATTAATGATAAAATGAGTAAAAAAGAAAAGTGGCACAGAATGCTAGGACATGTAAATTTTGGCTATTTAATTTTTTTTAAGTAGAAAACAATTGTTGACAGGTATTCCAACTGAGTTTGAATCGGAAATATTAAAATGCAAAATTTGCATAGAGAATAAAATGCATAATTTACCGTTTAAAAATAACAGAACAAGAGCGAAAGATATCTTAGAGGTTATACACACTGATGTTTGTGGTAGCTTCAAGACCCCGGGTCCAAACGGTGAAAAATATTTTGTTTCATTTATCGACGATTACAGCAAAATAGCCAAAATTTACTGCATTAAAACAAAGGATGAAGTATATGATTGTATGATAAAGTACGTAAATGAAGTAGAAAACTTAACAGGAAAAAGAGTAAAAACAATGCGATGCGATAATGGTACAGAATACCTAAATAATCGATTATATAAATTCGCAAAGGAAAGGGGTATTTATATAAACAATTGTCCAGCGTACGTACATGAGTTAAATGGTACTGCTGAAAGATTTAATAGAACAATAATGGATATGGCACGTTGTTTATTAGATGAGGCACAAGTAGATAAAAAATATTGGCCAGAAATAATTAGTGCTGCAACATATTTGAAAAATCGTACTTTAGCCAACACGATTGAAAAGAAAACTCCATATGAGATATTTTTTAGAAAAAAGCCAAATGTTGAAAATTTAAAGCTATATGGTAGTAAAGTTATTGTATGAAAACCAGAGCAAAAAAGATCATCCAAATGGGATAAAAAAGCTGAAATGGGAATTTTACTAGGTTACAGTGAAGTAGGTTATAGAGTTTTGTTGAACGGTAGAGTAACAGTTCATAGACATGTTGATGTTGTAGAATCATATGAAAAATGTATTGGTCTTGATTATGATACTGAAAATGTTTATTCCCGTACTCCGACACTCGAGTCGAGTAAGAGAAGTGAACATGAGTTCGAAAGCGAAATCGATGATGATGTATTTGATAGCGCAGATGAAAATGAAAATGTAACCGAGAAAGAACAAACAGATGTAAAAAATAACGATAAAAATAGTTTGAAACCAAATACTTCACGTCGATCAACACGTGCGAAAAAGAGTCCGATAAGATATCCGGAAAATAGTACTTATAGAGTATCCGTACATTATTGTAGAGTAGATACACCTTGTACATTTGAGGAGGCGATGAATAGCGATGAATGCGATAGTCGGAAAAATGCTATGAATAAAGAAATGAATAGCTTGTATGAAAATGAAACATGAAAATTAGTTGAGAAAAAAACAGGGAAAGAAGTACTACTAGATGTAAAATGGGTTTACACAAAAAAGGCTGATAATTGCTTGTATACCTATGGAAATGGAAATGATGTTATATATGTTTTGTTATATGTAGATGATGTATTGATCTGTTGTAAAAGCAAGAAAAAAAAATTCAAAGTCTGAAGAAAGTGCTAATGAATAAATTTAAAATGAAAGACCTAGGAGAAATAAAAGATTATTTAGGGATAAATATAGAATATGATTATAACGATTGTAAAATGAAACTAAGCCAAACTAAATACATAGAGTCACTAGCATGTAAATATCAAATAGAAAATAGTAAATTATATAGCACTCCTATGGAAACGAATTTAAAACTTGATAAGGCTGAAAGTTGTGAGTCTGAAATAAAATACAGAAACTTGATAGGTGCTTTGTTATACATAAGCTCAAGCACAAGACCAGATATAAGTTATAGTGTAAATTACTTGAGTAGGTATCAAAATTGTTATAATCATAGTCACTGGCAATATGCTTTAAGAGTACTGAAATATTTGTATTTAACTAAAGACATATGTTTAAATTATAAAAGGAAAGAAAATTGTAATAATATAATTGACTGCTATGTGGATGCAGATTGGGCTGGTGATATTATTGATAGAAAATCTACGACAGGTTATGTTATAAGAATGTTCGAAAATGTAATTGACTGGAAGTCAAGAAAACAAAAATGTGTAACTAAAGCGTCGACATACGCAGAATATGTAGCCCTATCCGAATCTGTAAGCGAACTAGAATACATCAGAGAGTTGGTAAAGATATTCGAAATAAATATTGCAGAACCGATTAAAATTTATGAAGACAATTCAGGTGCAATAAACATTGCAAATAATGGTAATTTTACGAAAAATTCTAAGCATATTGAGATTCATTATCATACTGTACATCAAAGCGTGAAAGATAAATTGATTGAAGTTTGTAAAATTGATACTAATGAAAATGTTGCGGACATTTTTACAAAAGCTCTCTGTAGAGAAAAATTTGAAAAATTCAGAAAGTTGTTAAATGTAAAAATATAATGTATAGTACAAATGTAAGGAAGCGTATTGGGAACATAGTACATTTGACTGTATGTATAGTATAGAGCGCGCTAGAATAAGTGAGCGCGCTGACGAGTGTGTGAGGAGACACATACATGCAAGTATCCCTTCTCGCGGTATGCGTGTAAGTCACATGACTACTAGCGGTGCCGAGACTATACGAGTCTCGCACATCGCTCTCTTGGTTCCGAGCCGTCGTACAGTACACATGGTGTACACGGCGTATATAAATACATAGTAGCTGTTCATAGAAGAACACAAATAAATACTCAATCATTATTTATTGTAATCCCCTGCTTTACCTCATTTATCCAACAAAAATTATTACCCAGCAGTATAAGAGCAGTATTTTGTGGTCCATCTAATTGTGGTAAAACAAATGCTCTCTTATCTCTGATTATTCATCCTAATGGTCTAACATTTGAAAATATCTACGTATACTCGAAATCTCTAAATCAACCAAAATGTAAATTTTTGGAGCAACTTATCGAGCCTTTGGAGGGAATCAAGTACCTACCCTTTGTCGTTTCACCCGATGAAGCTCAACCAAATTCAATTTTTGTTTATGACGATATTGCTTGTGAAAAGCAGGACAATTTCAAAGCTTTTTACTGCATGGGTAGACATAAAAGTGTAGATTGTTTTTATTTGTGTCAGTCGTAACCGAAACACCTAGTGCGTGATAATGTCAATTTGTTAGTAATTTTTCGTCAAGATGATATTAATTTGGAACATGTTTACAACGATCACGTTAATACAGATATGACATATCAACGTTTCAAAGATTTTTACGCAATTTTTTAACTAGTGAGCGAAACATGTACGCCATCTTGCCTTCGTTTTTTTAACGAGACTTTTAATTGTTTGTCGGACTTGGAATCACATCGTCAATGTTTACACATCTAGGGTTATCTCGACAGAACGTTCTCGCATCGCTTGAATATCTATAAGACATACATTTGCAAAAATGAGTTCAGAAAGTGATTCAGAGGAAGCTTGTGACGATTCAGTGTCGATGGATTTGATTGAAAAAGCAAATGATATTAGTCTAAATCTATTGCCTGAAAAATCAAGACGTCAGTACATCGGAGTGTATGAAGAATTCAAAAAATTGCTAATAGAGAAGAAAACAATTTGTTTGAAAGAAGAAATCATTCTAGTTTATTTAGATGAGCTATCGAAACACTTGGTTCCGTCAACATTGTGGTCTCGTTACTCCATGCTGAAAGCCACTATAAGTACTTACGACAACGTCGATATTGATACGTATAAAAATGTCAAAGCTTTTTTGAAGAGGAAAAGTGCTAACCACAAGAAGAAAAAGTCCAAAGTATTTAGTACATCTGAGGTTTCGAAATTTTGCAGTAAGGCCACAGATGAAGTTCATTTATTGAACAAAATAAGTTTTAGTCGTTTATTGTGCAAATATAATTTATTATTCATTCGATGTTCTAAATATGATTTCGTATTTGTAGGTTGTTTTAGTAATCGGCATATCTGGTGCATGTAAAAGAGAAGAGCTCACAAACATAACCCTGAACGATATCATGGACCTGGACAGGAAACTTTTGCTCATCAATATACCGAAAACAAAGACTGGAGTTGAATGTTCATTGCTTGTTGTTGGAGATATTTTTAACATGTGTAAACGTTATCTAAAGCTTTGCCCTAAGGAATGTAAAATCAAACGTTTATTTTTAAATTACCGAGCTGGAAAATGCACCAACCAACCAGTCGGGATCAACAAGATCGGTACTATACTAAAGGTTATTGCCTCGTTTTTACATCTACCCGATCCGAAGCTCTATACTAGCCACAGTTTCCGTTGCACATCGGCAACATGATTAGTTGAAGCTGGGAGAGATATAACCGCTGTAAAGAAATTTGGAGGTTGGAAATCAACGACAGTAGCTGAAGGTTATATCGAAGCATCTGTAGCCCACAAAAGAAAAATTGGTGAACAGATAACGAATTCTATTTCAATTGCAATACCATATACTTCGAAATCAGTCACCAACTCTACTTCACCTTCTACTTCGACATCATCTTTGAATACTCCTTCATCAGTATGTAAGAAACCTCGTAGAGAATCTGCAAAATGAAAAAATGATGTGCGAATTGATTCACTCAAAAGCAAATCTACTTCTGTCTTGACTGATGCAGAAAAATGGTCACAAGAAGCAAATATTTCTTCAGCATTTGATGAAAGCGAGATAGAAGAATTGTTTTCCACTCCTTTTGTTCCGAATGCAGAAAATTGGTCACAAGAGCCTGCTGCTTTTTCGATCCCGGATGAAAAAGATTTAGAAGAGATGTTTTCTACTCCGTTTGAGTCTGATGAGAAAGAAAATTCTAGACCTGTTGTGGTTAATTTAAGAAAATGTCATAAACTGTCGACAACTTCGGTTGGCCAACAATTAATCGCAACTAATGTTTTGACGAATGAACGTTTCAATTTACAATTTAATAATTGCACAGTTACATTTGTTATAAACTAAAAATCTGCTAATGTTTAATAATAAAAGATTTATCATTTGCTTTTTTTGATTTACTCGTCTAATTGTCACCCTCGCTACGCTCGGGCGACAATTTGACTCGTCTCGCTTCGCTCGGTTGAAAACCATAGAAAAAAAGTCAGGTTTTGCTCACGATGTGTTGAAAAATAGTATACGAAACAGGTGATCCCCGCACTCGTCTTTTTTGTCGCCTTCTATACGCTCGGGCAACAGACTTGACTCGTGCGTGAATCACCTGTTTCGCGCACTAGTTGCGTAATGTACTATTCATCTATCAAATAAAAAGGTACAAGAACTTCATAGAATTATGCATAAAGTAAAAACAATTTTGATATTAAATCTATACATAATGTTGAAAGAAGTTACGTGCCACAGGCAGGGACAAAGAATTTTCCTTCATGCTCTGCACGCCATAGCTGTACGAGGATATGCGTAAGAGCACATAGCTTTACGTTGTCGGTACCTCTATGCATGCATTTTTGTTTATATGTGTGCCTCCTTCCCGACTTTCATGCTCATCTATGTCTAGAACTGTGCGGCTCAAGGTTTCCTCTTGGACTCTCCTTTGCCACCTCTACTCCATCACTGACGAATCGCGAAATGCGCGCATCATCGACGCAGCACTTCGATCTCCAGTCTAGTTCCGAGGGGTTACAATAGCAGGGCATGACAAAAGATCGCGCCACCTGCCTTCCCCAGGAGTACCGAATGGGGATCGAGGCTTTGGCTACTTGTTAGTTCGTATTGACTCTAGCTCAGCTTTTATTTAGTGGATTTCAATCCACCAAGTCTCATTTTCTTTGTTTTTACGAATACTCGGCGGGATAACAGTCCGCTTTTACATTTTCTGGACCCTTTTTTATATCGATATTTTAGTTTTGAGATTTCAGTTTTTTCTAATAAAGTTATTGAAAAAGTTTATGAAAGTAAATTGCTTGATATGGGCATGAAAGAGAAAAAAATTACCTATCCTTTTACCGTGGAAAATTTATATTACCGTTCGTCGTTTTTTTAATACACACCTTAAAGTGAAATTTTTTATAATCGTTATAACTCAAAAACTAAATGTCAAACTTTTCTAAAAAAAGCATGATTATTGAAAGTTATTGGAACCATACACCACTTCATTAACTTTTTTTATATAATGATCAAGAAAAACATCAAATAGTAAGATCGAAGATTGCTTCTAACGTAATAAATAATTGGGTTTCAGATAAAAAATGTTCAATTAAAGACGAATCGCATGCTATAATTATAAAAGATAATCATTCTTATGAAATTTTATGTAATTCGACGGTACTTATGGGGGAAAAGTACAAATCAGATTATTTGTTGACATGTAGTTAAGTTTCAAAAGCGGAGATTACCACATACTAATATATTGTTAACATTAAAATGTGGGCACAAATTATTATCTTCAGATGATATTCATAAATATATATCGGCGGAGATCCCAAATCCTGAACTTAATGCAGTTTTATAAGATATAGTTACTAGAAACATGATACATAGACCCTGTGACGATAAATGCATAATAAATAGAAAATGCACAAAACATTATCCAAAAAATTAAGCGGAGAAAAAGGTTCTCTCTTTAGCACTATCCGTCGGTATTACTCCAAAATATTGCAGTAGGCTTTATCGGTCTACCCAAGGCAGCTGGTATGTTAGAAAAAAAAATGATTTAATTTTTTATATCAACCATAACATACCACCTGTCTCGGGTCTCTGAACCGATAAGGCCTACTACAATATTATCCAAAAGAATTTCGAGAAGAAACTACTGTCAGTACTGATGGTTATCCATTATATCATATAAAGGTATGATAATTAGACGTAACAATTGAGATATCGATAACCGATGTGTAGTACCATATAAACCTGGATTATTGCTTATTTTCAATTGCCTATAAAGGACATGATGCTGCGAATATCGTTATTAATGAAATAGGTAATCAAAGATTAATTAATCACGACGAAATTAAAAATTATATCGATGGTCGATACGTTAGTCCCGTAGATTTTTAAGTAAATAACTTCAAGGTAAAAATTTCACATTCGTTCGATAACCTTTACATTTACCAAAACAGCACACTGTGTATAATACTATGAATGCTGAGGCATTGAATGTCGTATTAAATCGTACAACCATGTTGTTGGATTATTTCCAATTACACACCAGAGATATCGATGCAAGAAAATATTTGTACACAGAGATTCCATCATTTTACGCTTAAATTTAAATTTAAACAACACATAGAAAATTGAATTATTTCATTTGCGACTATTATTATTAAATATTCAAGGTGTAATAAGTTTTTAGTATTTAATAACTGTTGATAGAAAAATATGTAAGACATTTACAAAAACATGTCTTAAGGACTATTTGAAGATGATAATGAATGGGATAAAGCTATGAAAAAGCTGAATTTCCTATGAACTATAGAAAACAAAATCACAGCTCACAATATTGCATACACAGAAACTTGAGAAATATTGAATATTAATGGATACAATATTACGAATTTCCCGTCTATGCTGATAATATTACGAGTAATTATCAATTACATAACAATGAAAGCGATGCTACTTTGATGACAAATGGTATAGAATAATATGAACAATGGAATAAAGAAGGAAATCGTTGATATTGTTTTAGAACTTTTATTGGAAACAACCCAGAACTCAGCAAATGTTACAATTACTTACAAGATGTTTTGATATTTTTAGCGTTCAAGAGCTTATGTAGATTTGGTATTATTTAAGTTTACGTTACTCTAGTATTTATATATTTTAGGACTTACAATTATAATCGGCCTGCGCACTTTGGATGACGTGGTCTCCTTCTAGTGTAGCAGAAACTGATTGTCTTACAATTTACACGATTGCTCGTGGCGAGTTGATTGAACATATCTAAGCTGTGTTGCCACTAACGCCAGATTTATTGACGGGCCCTTTCCTACTAGACACGGGACTCTCGACTAGCAAGTGAAGAGGTGTACTGTTGAATCGTGTGCAGAGTTTGAGTGTTTTCTACGCACTCAATAGACGATGCTCACAGATGCACAGCCCTCGTATTCTATCACCAGGTACAGCTCGTGGTAGCAGCTTGACTCTACGTAAAAAGGCGCTGCGTGGATCGGCTCCGGGGCTTTTAATGCCTCGATGCCGATTCAAGCAGTTGTGAAATTAAGATGATAAAGATCGCGGTAATCCAATCAGCATTTGCCACACTAAGGATTGACGCGCAGGCTTTGACGTTCTGGTTCGCACGCGAGGAGTGCTGACGCAGAGGTCGGTGCACTCGCTCTGATTTTCGGCGCTCGGTATATTATGTTGTAATGATGTACGGTTCCGATCGATCGGATATTTGTTGTCTGTCTGTGTATCGGGTTGGACCATCGCACAGGCGTTGATCGTACTCTTTTATACATACATGCTTGCATACATTCACTCATGTTTACTCATACTCACTAATAAATGTATAAGCGCATATATGGTATATAAACGTGGAACATAATACCATTACCAAGAGGAACACGCAGTATAGTAATTTATTTATTAATTAAAAACAAATTTCATATATTTCATTTAACAAAAAATATGAGGACAGTTAATGAACAAAATAATTTTGCAGAATTTAATTGATGTTCAGTCAATTGGTACAAGAATTTAGGAACGTGCATTAGAAACGCGAATATTATTACATAATCTACAAACGCTTTGAACTGTTAGTGCTCAGCAGACAACAAAATTTAAAATCATTCTGGAATAAGATATAATTGATGGTATAATAAGAAGTGCGCTAAGCGCACTTACATTTCCTAGTATATAAAAATTATGTTATGAATTAGTTATATTAAAAATAAAATTAATGATAAGATTTTTGTTTGTGTTCATAAAAAATGTATTTAATTTAAATATTTTGTAAAATAAAAAAACATTGGTTGAAATTAGGTAATGTACACTACTGAAAGTAAATAAATTTTTTTTTTTGTATAAGCTGTAACGAGGCGCGAAAATAGGTAGATTCGCGCATCGTATAAACGCGACGTTGCGCAGGCGTGAGGCAAGATTCGGGGCCTCGCGTAGACTAGCGGTCCATCGGACGGAAAGATAGCTTCCGGCCACCGTTTCGAACGCATCAGCTCTCGTGTGTGAGACTGACTGCTGCGAGTGACTATACCGATAGCGTGCGAGAGTGTGATAGTGTGTGCGAGCGCGTAAAGAAGACGTCCGAGCAACTCCTACCACAACAGAGAAGGACGAACCGACCTGTCGACCAGTGACCGGACGAGAGGACGTCGGCTCTTGCGAGTGAGCCATCAACATCACCGACGACAGAGTGTGTGTGAGTGTGCGGTGTGTAGTGCCCGCCTACCGAGAATGGTAACTACAAGTAAGTAGGCTGTGTCCCTTGTGTGTCAGCTGTAGCAGCGGCCACAGCTTTGCGACTTGGTGCAGCGGCACCAAAAAACGGCCTTCGCGTTTGCGCGCGTGAGCGTTGCGCGATACTCTTCACACCGAGTTGATCTTGACGGGACTCGTGGCTTACTTGTGTAGATACAAGTTTAGCCGCACAATACATTGTTTCTTTATTCTAGTCGAATCAGGATTCGTATTATTTTCCCGAATTAATCTCACCCGTTCCCTATATCCTCGCCACGAATACCGCTACCTCCGTGGGTGTTTCAACAAACGGTTGCAACGCATATCTGTGTAGCCGGACCCGCATACGAGAGTGCAGATAGAGTAACACACGTGCGAACACGAAGTTCGCAAAGCAGCTCTCAAAGCGAGCTGCGTTAATAATGCGGGTTGAACGCCGGCGTCGAAAGTATTATCCGCTGCATCAAGGGAATCGTAGCTTGTCGAATTTTCCCCTAAAAACGCGCCCCGTTACAAAGTATAATTGTTATGATAAAAGTCTGTAAAGCTATGTACATAGATTTTAGTAAAGTTGTTTGTACAGTTTATTTTCCGATTATTACATAAAATTTGATTGTTTGTTCAGCGATTTATAAAAATTTATAAAGCAAATAATTATTAATATAATAAAATTTTATACAGTTATTGTTATATGATTATAATAAAAAACTATGAATTTAAGTTTTTAAATTTTAATTTTGTAATAATATGGTCAAAATTACAAGTATTCGTATTTAAAATTATGATGTTTGTTATTATTCGGTTGATGACATTTATATAGGTATATATTATATATTCATTTTGGCAAGACTCCCCCTCACCAACCCCACCTTGGTCTCCCCACCAAATAACGTAAAATTCTTTCATTTTTATGTGATTTTTGAAAATTTGTTAATTGAATCATAAATTAATGAAACAATCAGATCACGTCATAATAGAGTAAATGCAACATCCGTTTTAAAGGCAAAAGAAGCAAATAGATTACGTGAGTATAGAAAAACCAGAAAAGAAATTATTCTACAAGATGATATGGAACAAGAATAAATATAAATAAAAGAAAAAGAAAATATATAAATAACGATTTGAAAGAAACAAATACAATAAAAAAAAATTTGATGTAATAAATGTATCACATATAACTAATTCCAATGTTCTATCAGTTGGTTTAATAGCAAATGTAGAATTTGATGAAAACACTATTACGACAAATTTTATAGGACATTTAGATAATGAATGTCCATTTTGTAAAGCAAAACATTTTGAAGAAGAAATGACAACAGAAAGAAAAACATATATCAATTGTTGTCATAAGAATAAAATTCATCTTCATATTAAAACAGCATATCCAATCGAATTAAAAAATGTATTATTAAATAAAAATCATAAAGTAATAATTATAGAAAAATATACGAATTTATAATGATTCTTTAGCTTTTGCAAATTTTGGATCTAAATTTATTTATTTTAATACACTTGGACCACAAGTATTTAAAATATGTGGTCAAGTGTATCATAATTCATACTCATTGCATCCTAATGATAATGATAATCCAAAATTTAGGCAGTTATATATTATAGATAATGAAATTGCAAATAAATATAGAATAAACGAGTGTAAGACTAATGAATCTGATATAATCTTAATGAAATATTTAGAAAAATTCATATATAGTAATAATCATTATGCTGAGGCTTACAAAATGATGTATAAAGTAGAAGAGGAAGAGAATACAAAAGCACATAATAATACAACACCTTAACAAATAGTAATGTTATTAACTCGTGACGATCCTCTCTTAAAAAAGAGATGACCGGATGTTTTGAAGCCTTTTAAAACTCGATTTGATTGGTTATAGCTAGACAACCGGTTGAATGGCGCCAAAATTTAAAATGTTTTAGTATGGTTCAAGTTGAATATCTTGATTTTGTGTCTATTATTCAGTTGATTCTTTTTACGATCATAATTAATAATATGATTGTTTCGTTTATAATCATTCTAGCTTATTTTATATCATATTAATATATATATTCTAACCTCAAAAACTAGATTGCGTTATAAATATGCTTTGTTTTAGAAAATACTGCTTATCATTCTTGAGAAAAAAAAATCAATCAAATACAAATGTGAACTTAATTATGAAATATATGTTAGCGTTTTGAATACTTTTAAGACATTATAATAAACAAACCGCGTGCATTAAAAATGAGCGCGCGAAGCGCGCTTGAATATAGCTGGTTGTACTAAAAATTAATAATATTTTGCTACATGTAATGAAGTTGCTGTTGTGTATGTAGTGTATGATGATAGCGCCCCACCTGTAGATCGTGACATTTCATTTACCCAAAATCAAATAAACCACAAAGAATAAATATTCTTAGTAAACATCTTGATTCGATGATCTATCCTTTAATGTTTCCTTTTGGTGAATCAGGATGGCAACCTTACATAAAAAATTCGAAAGACGAAAATAAAAAGACTAACATATCTTCATTGCAATATTATCTCTCTATATTATAAAAAAAAGTTTCGCCGCCGACGTCACCGCCGCCGGTTCAGAAATTTTCCCCCTCAATTTATTGTTAATATTCCTCTCCATGATAACAAAATAAGTATGTTGACGAACAATAGTGGGAGGTAGCCCTTAAGGTAATAAATTTACAACATTCTTATAAATCTTTGGCAACGTTTCGTCCTATGGAGGGGACCTCTTCAAGCATTTATTAAGAGAAACAATAAATCCAAATTATACAATAAATAAAAATTCGAGACAAATACTCCAAATATACACCATTCATAGACTATAAATTATTTACCAATAACAATGTAAAATTAGTCAAAACATTATAAATTAAACGGCTAAACAGCCTCGTCGTGTTATCACATGTCGACAGGTATGTTTAGTACCGTACGTGTATATAGATATAGTAACTAACAATCAGTGATAACTATAATTGTACACCTCCGTTTTACTATCGTTACGTAGATGACACAATTTTATGTATTAAAGAACAACATCTTGCTATAGTTGTACAAGAGTTTAATAGTTATAACAAGTACTTACAGTTTACTCATGAATTACAATGTAATAATATAATCCCGTTTTTAGACATTTTGTTATCAATTGTCAATAATAGTATAGTCACAAATTGGTACAAAAAACCGACTAATAGTGGTAGAATTTTAAATTTTCATTCGAATCATCCTGTCCAACTAAAACGTAATATTATGTTTAATCTGATTGATAGACCATGTTTACTTTCACATAACAAGTTTCACTGTGATAATATTTCTATTGTCAAAAAAATGTTAATTGATAATGGGTATCCTTTAGTGTTTATTAATACCGGTTTAATAAGTCTAACGACAATTGCAATAGTTCGTCTCAAAATCTTACCAAAATTTTATCTGCGCCCTTTCGTAACAAATTCTTTTTTTCATTAAAATCAGCATTCAAGAAGCATAATTTTACGGTTCTTCCTGTTTTAAATAAAAAACTTAATTACATAATTAAACTTGGCAAAGATAAGTTGGATAAGTGGAATGAGACAAATGTGGTCTATGAAATACATTGTAATGACTGTGATGCCCCTTATGTCGGCCAAATAAAAAGAAGTCTTGAAAGAGAATAGATGAACACAAAAAACTCCGGTTGACAAACTCTTACCTATACCTTCGCATGTAAAAAACAATAATACATATAGTTTTGCTTTTGACAACGTAAAAATCCTTGATAGGGAAAGAAATAGATATAAACGTTTAGTTTCAGAAAGCTTCCTCATTAATAGGAACAGCAATAACATTAATTAATAGACAAGAAGATTTTCAATTTATTAGTAAACAGTATTCTAGATTAAAAAGTTTATTTAACAAAAGAAATAGTTAATGATATTGTCCTAAAATGTTCATTAGTGAGTACATTTTTTATTTATGTGTTTTCTTTCTGCATATTCAAATATTTAGTTTAAATTTAAAAAGTTTTTGTTCGGGCGATATTGTAGTTCTCGCTGTTACCCGTATATAAGAAAATCAGCTTGATACGTATAAACATAGTGCTATGTGAAGTCGTATGAGAATATACTGTGGCGGTGTTCCTATAGTTGTACTATATCTATATACATATACGGTACTAAACATACCTGTCGACATGTGATAACACGACGAGGCTGTTTAGCAGTTTAATTTATAATGTTTTGACTGATTTTACATTGTTATTGGTAAATAATTTATAGTCTATGAGTGGTGTATATTTGGAATATTTGTCTCGAATTTTTATTTATTGTATAATTTTGATTTATTGTTTCTTATAATAAAGGCTTGAAGAGGTTCCCTCCATAGGACGAAACGTTGCCAAAGATTTATAAGGATGTTGTTGTAAATTTATTACATTAAGGGCTACCTCTCACTATTGTTCGTCTTACTTATTTTTTTCCCCCTCAATTTTCCCTCTCAATTTTCCCCCTCAATTTTCAATGCATATTGTCTCAAATGTAGATTTTAGAATTCTTTATTATAGATTCTGTAGTCTCTCTATATTATCAAAAAAATTTCGCCGCTGCCGATTCAGAAATTGTGCTCCTTAACTAGTGCCCCTCAATTACTGTCCCTTAATTCTTGTTCCTTAATTGCCCTCCAATACTGCCATTCAGCTATTACCTCTAAACCACTGTTAATATTGCTTCCTCCTAGAGGAAGCTTTGTAATAGTAAAATTTTCACTTTCGCTAAAACTTTGTAGAAACGCATTTAGAAGTGTTTGGAGTTCGAATCACATATTTTTAGAAAATGTCCGTCGGATGTGTGTGTGTGAGTGTATGTATACCGTAATATTATCGAATCCAGGTTATAAATCTCTACAAAATTTGGCATGTATATCCTTTTTTGGATTCTAAATTCGGGAAAAGAAGTTATTTTCAATTGTGCTAAATAAATTTCATTTTATGGCCGATTATTGAATTTTGCAAAATTATTTTTGACATTTTTCCTATAATCTTGATGTTACACAAAAATACAGCTATAGCGCATTTAAAAGAGAATAAAATTACCTTCCTTAGCCCTCGAGATCGACCGCACTATTATATATGGCAGCAAATGGCCCACCCTCCCGCCTTGCTTGATGGCAGCACTTTTATAACTATCCTTTTGGAATCCACCTTAACCCCCACCTCCCTGATACCCCTTCCCTACAAGTGTCGCGTTCATGCATCTAAACTCTCAAATCGTCAAAGGAATATCATGCATCCGTACAGATTTTTTAGAAACTATGTAATCATGTTCTACTAGCAGAATAGAAGGAAGCTAAGTACCAATGACTTGGCAGCGGTTTTTATTCTGTAATAAGTTCTAATATCACACATACGGTTAATTCAAACTTTGAATTCCGAAAATGTTTGCCAGTGCCGGCCGCTTGTTAACTGGGGACGACGCGCATGCGCTCTATATCAGAACGCGGCCACTCGCGTTCAGCGCATGCTTGTCGGCTCTGGATATCCCCAATGAAGAACTTGCATGAAAAAATTCATTAGGTCCGTCATGTAGAATATCGAAAAATAATCGACACGTATTTTTTCTTTTCACCTACCCTACGCGCTGCAAATTTTCATAGAAGAATATTTATTTGCACAATGCGACAGAACATTGGAGGTAGGTAATCGAAAGCGCAAAGATAACATATCTAAAACAATAATGTTTGAATCCACCTACTCTATTAGCTACGAATTGTAGCAGGGCATTATTTATATAAAGCTCTGATACTAGCATCCTTAAATCCAACTATCCCACGCACCGATCCTTTTTATAAAAGAGTATCTTTTGGAAACGAAATGGTCGTCACATCAGAGGAAGGGAGCATATTATGTAGAACAAAAACGTTTCGACCCACCTACCCCTCGCGCATCTCATTAAAAGTTGATGATATTTATTCAAAAGATTAAAAAAATAGGGAGATCGAATAACATCGAAAACTAAAACAGTTAAACCTAGCTAACCCACCTACTGCGAGTTTTTATGAGAGGATAATTATTTTATTTATTCATTTATTTACCATGTACCTGTAAAGGCATTCTATAAAGACAAACTTAGTTTGAATTTTCTATCAATGCTTAACGCAGTTTATATTATATATTATTTGATCACATTATAATTTTTAAAATTAGTTTCACGCGAGATAGATGGGTTTAAGTATTTTGGTTTGATGTGACAATTTAATATTCCTTATAAAATATTTTTTCGCGAAAATTTGCGATGAGTGGGGTAAGTGTATATTTTTGTTTTAGAAAATATCCTCGCCGACTTCGCCTTCCTCCGATGTGCAAACGTATTTGTTTAATAAATATTTTCTCACAAAAGCTCTCGGCACGTGAGGTAGGTGAATTCAGGAGTTTCGGTTTTTTTCTCACTCTGGCTCAGTTTCCTCCGATGTGCCGTCGTGTATAGTTTAAATAAATAATGACAAGTCGCAGTTCATGGGGTAGGTGGGTTTAAACATTTTTGCTTTAGATATATTATCCTTGATTTTGCTCGTCTTTATCCGATGCGCCGTTGTATTATTTTAATAAATGTTCTTTTATAAAAACTCGCAGCACGTGGGTTAGCTAGGTTTAACGGTTTGAGTTTTAGATTTATTCGATCTCGCTATTCTTTCAATCTTTTGAATTAATATTATCAGCTTTTAATGAGATGCGCGTGAGGTAGGTGGGTCAAAAGATTTTAGAATGGATGGTAGAAGACTGGATTTAAGAATTTTAGTTTTGGAGCGTCGTTTCTCGTTCTCACTCGCCTTTCTTTGATGTGCTAAAGTATTATTCAAATAAATATTCTTATTCTCTCAGAATTCCATTAGTACTCCGTTGGTACGCCTATTACTCTAAAAACCGTGGCACCGTAAGTTATTTTAGGTACTTCCAAGTACTCCCAAGGAACTCTTTGAAATTTTTTGTTGGAATACTGGAGTCGGTAGCTCCTCGTTAAAAACTTTATGTTGTGATTTACCATTAAAAAAGATAATTGCTGTCAAATTTTTAAACAATTTTGTTGAGTGGTTCCCAAGTAAAGAGCTGAAATGTAAAAACCAATTTTTCTCAAAAATGTTGTTTCCTCTTATAGGGGTGTCGTTTCACGTCGAGAAAAACATAAATATACTGTATAATAAAACCATATTTTATTTATTGGACCTATAAATTTAGTTGGAGGAAGCTACGTGCCAATGAATAGGCAGTGGTTGTTTTTCTTACGAATGCGCCGGGTTCGCTTTGTCTACTATGAGTAAGCAAAAAGAAAAAAAATGATATTTACCTTATTGTGGTGTAGGGATGATCTTTCATGTTTCGTAAGGTGGCCTTTCGTACGAAAAGATGTACCACAGCTTTCACATCTAAAAGGACGCTCAAAATAATGTATGTTGATGTGAAGTCTAAGTTGGCTGGGTTTATTGAATACTTTATTACAGATACTACAAACGTTGCGTGTGTCTTCAGTCGTACTGAAATCAAATATGACAGTTGTTAGCACAAAATAATTTGATTCACAGTAAAAGTAAATTTGCATAGCTGACCTTATATAATTGATTGCATTATTAGTAGATGGCTGAAAGATTTCTAGTCCTTTGGACATCACAGATGGAGGAACATTTGAAGATGACTCCAACTTAAATTCAGTTTCAGAAACGACAGAATTATGATCAACAAATTGCACTTGTTGTTTCTCAACGCTACAATCAGAGATAGTAAGATCAGATTTTTTGTTATAAATGTAGTTATTAGATACAATTTTGCTCTGTTTGAAAGGTAATCGTTGTGTCAGTTCTATATGATTTAATGTTTTAGAAACAAGCTCTGACTTCTTTGAAGGTGGCACAGAAGTAACTTCCTTATATTCTAACGTTGACACAATCGATTCCGTAAGAAAACCGCTATTTTTTTCCTTATTAATAATATTAATACGACAATGCTGTTTTAATTTGCTATCCATCAAATGTCGCTCAGTTAAATATGCCTGCAACATTCGACCCTCAGTTAATTCTGTTGGCCAATTATGTTCTTGCATTGGTAATCGTTCCATGGTTTGCACAATAGATTGCAATAATGCTGATCCAGAAACTCTGCTAAGTATGTTATTTGAGTTTTTGCATTGCACTGATTGTTTTACACTTTGTCCTAATCGCACTTCTGATGGTGATTTCAGCTGTGATTTCATTTCTTTCTCTAGTTTCGTTTCGATCTGTCTTGTGGTAAGATCTATCGGCTTAGCTAAATTACATGCATCTGTGCCTTTACATGTACGAATAACGCTTATTCTAGAATAGGGTATGTTATTGCTGATTTCAATGTCAAGTCGATCTTCCCCAAAGATTTGGCTATAGGGATAAGTAGCAGGACGAGCAGCTGACAATAATCCTGGTAGTTGCGGTCTTGCAAGTTGTAATAAACTTTTAGCAGCCTCATGCTCTTCACAACCAGATTCGTCACTTTCAATTTCTGCTTCAAGCTCACTGTCTTCTTCAGATGAAGATATTTCGTCGATATTAACTCCAGCAGAAGTCATTCGATTTAAAGCATCCTTATCGACATTTTTTTCCTCGATGTTTGTTGGTACTGGTAATATCTTCAGATCTACACATTTTTTATAATGAGTTTTAGATTTCATGTGCTTCGTTAGATTCCCTTTGGTTTTAAAACTGAAATCCAAATAGAAATAAGAAAAGTAAGTATAAATTTTTTTATATTTTTGTGTGCTAAAAACAAACAATCCGCTCATAATTCACTTATTTCATTGACATAGTATTATTAAATTAGTTTGATAAAATATCCAATTCCTATAATAGTATATTACGATACGCATGACTTAAGTGGCTTATTACTTCACGGCGTGAGGTTAGCCGAGTAATGGATCACTTTAGTCACGAGTATCGTATACAATTTTATAACACTGCTTGCCTAAATTCGCTATCACACCTATTCATGCTTTAAGGAGTCGGAGCCTATAGTCTACTTAAGAATAATTAAGTCACTGATAGGCGTGACCTAACAGGTCACCTAGTGTTACTACTAGGAATGAAGGCGCGCTTCGCACGCTCTTGATTCTATTCCTGATTTCTGAACTCTGGGTTATGACTGTTTTGAGGTTACCAATTTAAAGCGCATGGTTTTGATCTCGTTACCTAGGCAACCAACCAGCAACCAATCAAAATCACGTATTAAATGCTTCACAACAAAGGCCATCATTTTTTTAAGAGAGGATATTTTTAAAGCATAATATAATTGTATTTAAATTCATAAAATACCATTTTCTGGCCCTGGTATAAATTTCCTTAACTTATATGACTAATTTACAAATTATTTGTAAATTTTATTCAGAGATGCTTAGCAAAAGGTTTAACCAAAGTAAGACAGTTGGCTTACGTAACCAACGTAACGTAACGTGGAGGAATTAAATATTTGATATTTGTATCCCAGTTATAGGTCATATTGAGATGTTTTCGATGCTCATGTAAAAAAAATAAATATACACACGCACACAATACATACTCTTACATCCACCTCAACCCCCACCTCCCTGATACCCCTTCCATACAAGTGTCGCGTTCATGCATCTAAACTCTCAAATCGTCAAAGGAATATCATGCATCCGTACAGATTTTTTAGAAACTATGTAATCATGTTCTACTAGCGGAATAGAAGGAAGCTAAGTACCAATGACTTGGCAGCGGTTTTTATTCTGTAATAAGTTCTAATATCACACATACGGTTAATTCAAACTTTGAATTCCGAAAATGTTTGCCAGTGCCGGCCGCTTGTTAACTGGGGACGACGCGCATGCGCTCTATATCAGAACGCGGCCACTCGCGTTCAGCGCATGCTTGTCGGCTCTGGATATCCCCAATGAAGAACTTGCATGAAAAAATTCATTAGGTCCGTCATGTAGAATATCGAAAAATAATCGACACGTGTTCGTGATGTTTTCGATGCTAATGTAAAAAAAATTAATATACGCGCGCACACAATACATACTCTTACACTCACGACGCACCGCCATCGCAGCAACCACACGCCGAGAAAAAAAGGTCGTACCCGACCAAAATAGAAAAACAGTCGTATCCAGTGCGCATCGACCCCGACTACCGCAAGAATGGCCTTTAAAAACAAGTCATTAAAACAGAACACGAAACAAACAAGTAATAAGTACACCTCGTAAATATCGCGACATTTTCAATAATGACATGCATAAAAATGAACTACGCCGCGGTTCTAAAAAAATCCAGGCGGATTATTTTGGGTTCACGACCGAACGAGAGCAAGCAACTGCGAGAAAAACATCTTTTTATGTCTTTTCTAATTTAAAACAAATCGGGAAAGTCTCACACGCGCACTCTCAATGAGCGCGCAGGCGATGAAGAGCAGCGAGAGAGCTGGTTACGAGCTCGATTCTCCAAACTAGAAGTAATAAAACTAAGTATTTACAAGTTGACCTGTCACAGCTTCATTAGAACTAGAAACATAGAAAATGCTTCATATTAGCCTCTCCTCATATGGAAACGGAGAAAAATACGAAAGATTCCTTTCATAAAATAAATGGAAAATAATAATTCCGTAAATAGGAACTCTGCACATGTAAGTATATTGGTGAGTTGCCAATATCGATGTCGAAATGTTGAATTAGGATAGTGTCTACCGATACATGGACCTTATCAACTGTAAAGTTTCATGTACTTTTCAGATCGCGGTCATCAGTAAATGTGTAATAAACGATTTTAATCAAAATTCTTAAGAGAATATATAATCTTAAAAGTATGCTTTGCTATTTTCAATATTTGTTGGCTAATCAATTCTGAAATCTGTAACGAAATAAGCGATATTATTGGTAAACCAATATGTAAACGAATGGGCAAGCTTTTCCAAAATGGCTAACCTGTAGAAAATATATCAATAACGAAAGATGCTCTTTGAAGTTGGAAACTTGTACAGGCAAGTTTTATAGGTTATGTTGTTGCAGTCATAAGAGCGAGAAACCTATAAAACTTGAGGAATTTCAATTAAATATAACTTTGAAATAAAAATGGACCAGCAAACGCGCTCTTTTCTAGCAACTTTTTCGAACGGATTGATGTAATAAGCTAAAATTTAGCATGCAATTCAACTATGCTTTTACTTTGTCACGGACGAGCACCAGGCTCTCCGTCGGCACATCCAGTGGTATCAGCGAAGATGCAGACGCATCGTCAGCTAGGTAAGCCGCTACCTGAGAGCTCGCGCGTGCAGAAATGCAAGGTGTGCATCCCCACACGCGCGACCGCTATCCGTCCACTAAATTTATTATGTTTGATTTGAAATGAACTACACGCATTTTTCTCCTAAAATTTGTATGCAACACAACTCAGAAGCGGATTAATATAATGAGCTGAAATTTTGCATACAATTCGACGCTGTCCTAACTTAAAACTTACTAAATTTTAGTGCCAGAGGACCAACTTGTTTTGATTTTTTTAATGTCTTATTTTTCAAAAATGCGCTCTTTTCTTTCAAATTTTGTTCCCAACAAACCTCTATAAGGGATACATATGACGAGCTAAAATTTTGCATGCAATTTAACTATGTTCATACTTTGCAGCGTCTTTGCACGGCACCTCCCCTCGTGTCCCCATAACTCGCGCGCACGGCTGCTTACATCGATGTTCAATTGCGTGTTCCACGCATTTCGCTGCATTAAAAAAAAAACTTGGAATAAACGTTTTATAGTGTTTTACTTCTTGAACACCAGTATTAGAATTAAAATCGGGCAATTTCTAACGCTACCAGGCTCCCGGCAAAAAATGCACTAAAATATTGAAATGGCGATTGCGCAAAAACTAATGTTCGGACAGTTCATACCTTTTGCATATTTAAAGTTGATATAATTACTTACTTCTATGCCAAATTTCAGCTCTTAATCTTTATTAATGACAAAGTTATGAATTTTGGTAAAAAATGCCGAATTTTCCGTTTTTTCGCGAATATCTCCAGTTTTAGTTGACCGATCGAGACCGGCGATGGCTCCGTGGTAAACCACCTGCCTCCCGGTCAAGGGGTCGTGGGTTCGAGCCCCCATCAGGGCGATCAGTTTTTTCAGATCCGATGGAAATCTTACTCACGACACCGGGTTTGAGAAAGGCGTAGGTGTGATGAGCCTACCCTGGAAACTTTCGAACGCTAAAATTCATCTAGAAACACAACACGANNTTTTTTTTTTTTTTTTTTTTTTTTTTTTTTTTAGTTGACCGATCGGATTGCTGGACCCCTCATTTATATCTACAGCTGTCCTTATTATAACAATGAAATTGCTTCAGTAGTTTTTGTTTTATGATTAAAAAAAAAATTAAAAAACGCATTTTTTGTACTAAATTGTTAATAATTAATTTATAAATGCAAGTTGATAGTAGAACACACATCAGAATACATCTCTCCTTCTCTGGCTACACTCTCCTACTTGCTCGCTCGTCTAGACATGACAGGATCGGTAAGGCAGCGTCTTGCGTCACGATGCTCGAGAGGCTTCCGTCGCCGGGAGCCTCGTGCACGCCCAATCTTCCTCCTTTTCCGCGCGCGTCAAGCAACACGACGTGACCCCTACTTTTTAGAATCCGCTCTGAGTAACGCTTGTCAGTTCTCGCACTTTTTTCCCGATTTTCTTTGTTCCCGGCCATGTTTTCTCACGCCGAGCTCGTCCGATCGATCCACCCCCTCCCCTCTTTCTCTGTGACTCTATGCCTATGCAGCTCTTAAACCCTTGGACGCTGAGCTAACGAATAGAGACATCATCTCTGTGCGACCATTGGGAGGGGCAAGAGTAGCCCGTCATGATGCTACGGACGCTTCTGATGCAGGCACTAGAGTAATCAAGGTACCGCTTTCAGTCACACTATCCAGGACGCTCATGTGCTTGCTCATCTCCGCTAAAATCAAAATTTGGAAGCTGCACACTATGCAGCTGTCTGGAGACTTGCTGCGTAAAGCTCACTCCGCACTACCGCTCCCAGACCGTTCATCAACTTTGAAGAATGGTTACCGGCTAATGTCTGTCAGCTCCGTGCAACTATAACGGAAGCTGCAAAGAAGCACGGCTGTACCACATTTGTGAGGGATGATCGAGTATATGTCAAGCTAAGGAAGGAGGATCGTGCTGTGAAGATTGCGTCAGATGAAGATCTGAAAAATTTTTCAAGTTCGATCACAGCCAACTGAAGTACACACACCTCGTTCCATGCAGATCATTATCATCTGAATCGTTCACCACATCTTTACTCACTCCTAAGGTAACTCTGTCTAAAGGTCTTAGAGTCTGCCATTTCAATACGAACGCTCTCACGGGTCAGATTGAGATCGTCAGACTCTTCTTGACCACTCGTCCCCTCTTTTACGTGATAGCTGTGACGGAAACCTGGCTCGACGAAAAAGTAACTTCAATCCCTTCACTGGGAAACTATACACTCTACAGACGTGACAGAAACAGGAATGGTGGAGACGTAGTCCTCATCATTCACTGACTGCAAACGTAATATCATTTTCTGATGGAGCTTGGTAGGGCAAACCAGGCAAATCGGAGTACATTTTCTGTGAGGTCTCCGCCAACTAAAATTTAAATTCTCTATGAATTTATTAAAACAATTATATCAAGCTCGAATCCATAGAATGCTTTTTTTAATTTTTAAACTTTATTGTTTTCTGTTTCATAACCTTTAGGTTCATTGATGTATACCTTGTGACGTTGCACTTTTAACGGCTATATAGAAGCTGCGCAAACTGTTAGATTATTCTTGTTTCGTTACTACTACTTACTATAGACACTTAGATCTAAGAGGGGAACGAACATTAGGTTATAGGACAGGAATGCCTGGCGTGGCAGATGGTTTAATAAATTATTACACAATATGTTCTTTTATGCTGTACAGAAATTCTCAGTATATTCTAAAACCCCCGGTCAGATTTGATCTGACTACAATGTTTCCCAAATTGGCGTTTTGAAGAATTATTTGACCGCGTAGCGAGGATTATGACTCAATTCGAACCGTCGCAGCTTCAATGATTGTTTATCAGACTAACGTTAATTGAGAAAAACAGCGCTGCTACTTGCAATGGAAATCCAAACCAAATTAAGCGCGACTTCAATTATCTCTAGATATCAAACGGCAACTCGCAACACTGCACGCTGGACCGTCCAGTAATTCTTCCGTCAAGATACTAAAGATACTAGCGCTTCAATAGCACGCGTCGCAACTCTAACCGTGATTCAATGCTTTTCACGATGGTGGTGGCGTCGTTTGGATAGACGGAGCGTCGCCAAGATGGCGGTCTCCTTGGCTCGTACCTGGATCTACCCTGAATACTACCCTGCTCGTCGGGCCTACCTAGCGGGTTAGCTAGCTGAAATACGCGAATAGTTATGTTTTCTAGTTATTACAAATAGGCTCAGGTCTTACAGTACTCTACGGCGGCGCCTATAAGTTAGTAAAACACTCAGTATTTATAAGTACGTGACGGTCGGGCGCGATCAACTTACACTCTCTGGTCTCTGGTCTCTCGAACAAGCGATGATGACTCTATTTCTAACCAATTTAACAACCCTTAAATCAAAAGCTCATTATGCGCGTGAAACGACGCTGCTTTTAATAGCTAGTCAAAAGGCGTCCGGCTCGGGTGAGATCTGCAGGCAGAGTGAACGAAAAGGAAGTCTCCTCGCGGCGTAATACTCGCACGTCCCGGAAAACGGTGAGCTGCGCCCCCTATACCCGTTTCCGTGACGCCGATACTCCCGGCGTTGAACTCGCGCAACGACGCTCGTCATGGACCCTACAGCTCGTGGTCCGCGCTCGCCATGCGCCCCAACGCTCGCGCTTCGCGCTCAATGTCTGACCTTACTACTTAATCTAATTATTAGAAAACAATTAAAAAATTTGTTGGCCATACATAGCTTCAAAGTTTTTACAATTATTTTAGTTTTTGACTTATGATATTGATGATTTTATGTTGATTTTCGAATAGACATTCATATAAATTTTAACACGTATTCTCTTATTGCAACAAAATAATTAAAAACCCGTTTTTATTCCGTAAGATTAGAAATAATTATCTTTTTCTAGTACTTGAATTCAAATTATACACGCGAAATTTCATAAGGTGGCCAAATTAGGAACCATCCTATTGGTGGAAAATACATTGATTTATATGTAAGCTGTGACTGTCAGACTGTGACGTCACACTTAACTAACCGAATTCCATCCCGTTCCTAAAGTCGTGAATTTTGTGCAAAGATAGTTTATTACATAATTTAAACAGAAAAAGTATTATTAATATCAGCTAAACAGAGCCGAACAGCTGTGCGTTGGCTCTGTCGAAGCGAGGCAGCGAGCTCGACCACTGCGCATACATTGTGCGCATCGATTTGGCGACCGGTTGGCGACATACCCATGCAGCCGTCTGCCGTGTGTGTTTTGACGTTTCGAAGCTGCTTCCCAGCCTCTGCTAACCGCAATGTTTTGTTCTGCTTCACTTTTCGGCGATATAAGTGAGTGCTAGTGAAAAAACGGAAACAACGACGCGATGCAGCAGTGTTATATGTAGTTTTAAAATCAGAATAGAAGTGCTGCTATGGTACCTATATGTGTTTACAAACAACATCTGCGCACCGCGATCCCGCTCGCGGATCAGCTGCTCGCGGCTGTTGCTTTGTAAGACAGTGCAAAAGGTATTCAAAAGTGACGCATACGGAATGGCACCAACGATGCGATGTGGGAGCAGTGTGAGTGTCAGTTCATGAAGGAGTGCTGCAGTATAGGAAGACATGTACTTAGCTCCAACAAGAAACTTGAGTTTTTGCTTGGAGATTATCCTTCGTTTTTTGGATTGGAGTACTCCTGCGAATGCTGCTCCTGCTCATTCTATTGATGTGCTGATATATTCTTCTTGCAAGATGCTGCTTGGCTGAAGATTCACTATTGCATAAGATCTAAGACTGGTTTTCCTTTGTTCTATTTCCTGTGTTCATTATGTTTATAACAGATATCTATTGTGTTATGTACAGTATAATCAGTGTAATTTTATGATCTCTTTTTTAGAGTTGTAATTCCGATGCCCTCGAAGATCACCCTGGACTGGATTCAGTATCTCTCTCTCTCTCTCTCTCACCAGGAGACAACCTTAGAATTACATTTGAACTTTCTGACAGTGCTGGTTGGCGTTTCTAGCTGGCTCAACCACCTACGAATGATCCTGGAGCTCTATTTCTACTATCCGGCAGTCCTTTTTGGCGTTGGCAGCTGATTGGATCACCTTGAGACGATCTTGCAACTAAATTGATGCTGTCTTGGAGTGTTGGTTGGCGTTCTTGGATACTTCAACTATTTTAATACGAATCTGGATATGGATTTATACAATCTGACAAGGTAATTTTGGAAATATTAGAATAAACTTGAACCGTATGTTGAATTTATATTGTATCTTCAATAAGTTTTATCTTGAAACGCTTTGTCCCCTATGATAAGTTCAGTAAACAGATGTCTAATGGCTTGCGGATACCTTTTCAGTGTTCATTGACAGTGTTTGACGGTATTCATACTTAAAAGCTGCCTTGTTTTAAATTTTTATGCAGAGATCAGTGGTCTGAATCTCTCAATAATTATTTATGAGTTTGATTTTGTAATATTTTTCTGTAAGTCTAGGTGTATAAAAACTTCTGTATTTGTTGGATTATGGTCTACTGCGTCTACCGGAGTCAACCTAAGGATACTGATGGTGTTGATAACTGAGCTATCAAAATCTTGGAGTTGTAACGTAACTTCATTCAAGACTCTGGTACTACTATACTTCTACTATAGGTATCTATAATCATGTAAACTCGAGTTATAAACATTTTCATGATTTGATCTTAATGGGAAAAAGTTGTATTTTTGGAAGATCTACAACTTTTCCATTTAACTTTTTTTGTAGAATGCTTAGAATTTGATTTACAGCCAAAAAACCGTTTTTAGCGATTTTTGGAGTTGACCGGATTCTGTGTATACGTGCAGGATCAAGCCCAAAATTAATATGGCACCTTGCTGTTATGAGGGGAGTTCGCACACAAATTTTTAGCTCGATTAAGTAAAGTCTTTCAGAGATAATTGAGTAAGTAGAACATTTTTCTTCAAAAATACGCGTAAAAATCGAAAAAATCAAACAATTTGTGCCCGCATTTTAAAACGACGTAGAGGATCGGGATAAAAAAACCGCTGCCAAGTCATTGGCACTTAGCTTCCTCCTATTCTGCTAGTGGAAGATAATTACATGAGACAATCAACTCATTCTTTGATTTAAATATTCGCTACTATTCGATACTAAAAGGATAGGTTTACTCGAATTCAAAATCAAAAAACATATATGCACGTCCAATCTTATTACGATCGATCACGTAGTTCCAGAATTATAACAGTATACGTACGCACGCATGCACGCACGCACGCACGCACACACACACACACACACACACACACACACACACACACACACACACACAGACAAAACCATCTGCACGGACATTTTATAAAACCATGAAAACTCTCAAAATATACTAAGCTTTAATTATCAAATTATATGGTTTAACAAAAATAATAATGTTCAGTCACACAGAGTATACAGGGTGAGAGTTGAAGAATTTGAATCTTAATATCTTTTAAACTAAAAGGTTTCATAAGCTACAAAAAGAACCTAGCCGAAGTGATCAAAAGATCAATCTTTTCCTAAAATTTCAACTCAATTTAAACCTTTTTACTCCCGTAATCGTACGACATAAAAAAACCATTTTTTTTTAGTTTTTGATTTCTATCTCAAAAACTAGTCGCCAAAATTGCTTAAAATTTTTACAACTAGTAGATATCGTTGTTTTTTATTGTCATGAATTTTTTCAAAACATTTAACTATTTATTTTTTGAGTTATATATGTTTATCGAAAAATTACCTTTTATATCATAAAAAATGAACAGATCAGTCAATCTAGAAAATCTTGCGGGAAAAAGTAGACAAATTTATGTTCTTTTAGATACACTATTGTTGAATATATTGTATAAATCATATCATTATAAAAAAGCAAAAATATTTTTTCAAAAATAGAAAAATGGCTATAATATGGCCATAAAATGGTCAGAATCATAAAACAAAAAATGACCTAAATTCAGAATTAGAAAAAATATATGCATGTCAAATTTTATTACGATCCGTCGCATGGTTCCAAAATTATGGCGGTATACGTACATACACACACACACACACACACACACATACACACACACACCAACACACAGCCATCCGCACGGACATTTTCTAAAAACGTATGATTCGTACTCCAAACACCTCCAAATGCGTTTCCACGAAGTATTAGCAAAACTGAAAATTTTACTATTACAAAGCTTCCTCTTGAGGAGGAAGCAAAAAATTTTCTCCTAAAATTTCAGCCCGTTGAGATATCGCATCTTACACATTTTTCGCACACAAAACTATAAGGCACTTCCGTGTCGCGGTCGTGCCTAAAAGAATATAATTACCTACTTTGCCTTGTTTGGTCCCTTGGATCGACCGCTCTGTTCGACAGATAAAATGAAAAAGATAATTTTTTTTTTAAATTAATATCTCTGAAACTAAACATAATAACCTCACGAAAAAAAGCATGTTGATGAGTCACGTGTCAAACTATATCCCATTAAAATTTCCAGTGATTTGACTATATATTTTTTCAGTAATAAATCGAAAACTGAAAAAAAGAGTTTTTGTGCCTCGATAACAGACGTAAAAAGGCCTTATTGCACTTAAGATTATAGAAAGAGGTAGATATTTTACAGGTTTTGGCTAAGTTCATTGCACATCTTTCAGAGCCCTATGGTTCCTTTTATTTTTAGAACAATTTGGTCTAATGCTTAAAAATTTTATTTGGCGACTCACCATAAAAAATGCTATCCGCTGTTAACATTTTAAACGATTTCGTTAAGGTTTCCAAGTAAAAAGCTGAAATGTACAAATAAATTTTTCTCAAAAATTTTGCTTTTTTTTTTATAGAAGTGTCGTTGCATGTCGTTAAAGTTCCTTCCCCCTTTATATTAAACTATACCTTTAAGCACGATTTTGCTAACATTCAAGAAAAATCTGTTCGTGAACATTCAAAAAGCACAAATATACTGTATATTAAAACAATGTTTTATTTATTAGACCTATAAATTTAGTTGTATAAAGCTTCGTGCCAATTAATTGGCAGCGGTTTTTTTTTGGTTCAAATTATGGATAACCAAGACGTGCTTGCTCTTTTTTCAGACATTATTTATCTCTGTGCAAAGTTTCAAGTGATTTTGTGCAGGCATATAAGAATAAAGTTTGAACGAAATTTTTATCATGTGCACGCTGCGGTTGCTAATTTTTGTTCAAACTTTATTTATTAACGCGTACATGGATTGACTTTAAACTTTGCATAGTGCTAGACGGTTCTAAGACGAAGTGCATGCATGTCTTGATTTTTCATATTTCATTGCACCGATGCATACAATCTTTTAATAGGTTAGTTAGGCTAGTCAGTGTGCGGTGAACTAAAATTGGAACACAGAATCTAATTAAAACAACGATACAATGCGAATTTACTCGATACACACAGTTTAAAAAAGCCCGTTGCAACAATTTGTATCTAACACAGGGTATTAAGAGGAAAATATTGAAAATTATAAACAAAAATAATTTTCAGCGTCAAGACCCTCCACTTACAGTAAAGCAATTATTCCATTTAGAAGCTATATCTTATCATTATGCTACGTTAAGAAATAAATAAATAAATAGCAAAAGCAATACTAGAAATAAGAGTCTTCAATTGCCAATAATTGATAAAGCTATAAGCAAAAAAAATAGCTACTTTGTTGCGTTAAATATTTTCAACTTGCTAACAAATGATCTGAAAGCACTTGTGATTAGCAAAGTCGCGATTAAGAAGAGACTAAAAGTATTTATAAGAGAGAAATATTGATTGATCAAAGAGAGATTTATTTTGTACTGTTACTTAACTTTTGCGTTAATATATGTACCATCCCTATGTACAGACAACTAAGTTTGTCTCTATAGGATGTCTTTTTATAAGACATATGTATATGGTCTAAATAAATAAAAAAAAAATATGTCAGTACTTTTAAAGCATATTTGAAATGAGTGTGGTTATAACAATTTTGATATCTACTTAAGTAATTTATACTATAACTTATATCTGATCTTGTGCTTGAACTTATATATAATAAAGTGCCTATCAAGTTTCTATACTTTATTTCAGACTCACAACTATCAGCCTTTTCAAGTTTCAAATTTGTCTCCATTGGAGTGCTATACAATCTACTATTTTCTAATTGATATTTATACGCTAGTGATTCTATGTATTTTGTTTTACTTAGTTTCATTTCACCATTGTTTAACTCATATTCGATATTTATTCATTTTAAATTTATTCATGAGATTTTTCTTTTAACTTTGAATTCTATTCTTGTTTTTGCAACAAATTAATAAATCATTTACGTATAACAAAAGATAAATAACATCATGTCCTTTCCCATAAGTATACAAACAATTATCAGCATTGCTTCTTTTAAAGTTTACTTTCGCTAAGTATTCATCAAAACATTCATACCATTTTCTTGGACTTTCTCGTAGTTCATACAACGCTTTAAACAATTTACAAACTTTGTTTGAACCGTCATTGTAACCTTTTGGTTGATTGACATATACCTCTGAGGTTACTTTACCGCTGTGACAACATCCATCTGTTCTATAATTAAGCCAAATCGACAACAATATGAAAACAAGATTTTTAATGTCTGCGTTTTTGCTACTGGGGCGTATATGTCATCAATACCATTCGTTTGTTGGAAACCTCTTACTACTAACCTAGCTTTAAATATATCATCAGATTTTTCCGTATAAACCCATTTTACATCTAGGATCTCTTTTTCCTTTAGTTTCTCAACTAGTTTCCATGTTTTATTTTCATACAAGCTACTCATTTCTTTGTCCATTGCATTTTTCCAACTATCGCATTCATCGCTATGAATCGCCTCCTCAAATGTACAAGATGTGTCTACTCTACAATTATATATGGATACACTATTTGCTCACTCATTCTCGCGCGCTACACTATACCTTACTGACTCGACTTTCTGTACAGTACACTATATTTCAACTGATCGTCTCGTCGATCTTGGACTCTTGCCAATCTCACAATCAGCTCGTCCTTGATGGCGTTCACTGAGTCCTCTCGGCTGAGTGCGTCGACGTGGCGCATCCGCGTGCCCGCGCGATGCTTGATCTCATAATCGAACAGCCGGATGAACATCACCTATCTGCCGTCTCATGGTGACAACTTCTCCTTATTCATTGTCAACTGGAATGCGGAGCAATCCATGACTATCTTGACGTGCAAGCCCATGAGATAATACTTAAATTTCTCGAGGGCTCTTATTAGTGCAAGAAATTTCAACTCGTAGCTGCTGTACTTCTTTTCGGCCAGCGATGTCTTCCTGCTCATGTAATAGACAGGATGTAGCATCTGGTCCTCCGCGTTTTTCTGCAGTAGGATGGCGCCATAGCCATCCTTGGAGGCGTCGGTATGCAGCTCCGTCTCTCGGTGCTGACTAAAAAGCTGTAGCAATGGCGCCTCGACCAGCGCTCGCTTGAGCGCGATGAGCGCCCTTCGCTGCTCCTCGCCAAAAGAGAACTCTGCGTCTTTCCTCAACAGGTCGCTGAGCGGCCTCGCGATCTTTGCGTAGTCGCGGATGAATTTGCGGAAATATCCCGCCAGCCCAAGGAACCTCATCAAATGCTTGGTCGTCCGCGGCTCCTTGTAATTGACCATGTCTGCGGTCTTCTTACAATTAGGCGTTGGCGAGATCTTTCAGTCCTCGACCAGGTGTCCAAGAAACTCTACCTTAGTCTGCAGGAGCTGGCACTTCTTCCAGTTTATCCGGACCCCAAATCTCTTCGCGTGCTCCAGGACGTCGCGCAGGTTGTCCAGCGCCTCCCGGTAGTCTCGGCCTTTGACGATCCCGTCGTCCATGAAGAAGCCTACCTTTTTCTCCTTAATCGATTCCGCGAACACGTAGCGTATGAACCGGGTGAAAACTTCAGGCGCTGTACTTACGCCAAACGGTACCACCGTAAATTCATATTGGCCGTCTTGCGTCACGAAGGCCAAACACTTTCGGCTTTCTTCCTCCAACTTGACGTGGAAGAAGCCGTTCTGGAGGTCAATCGTTGAGAACACCTTGGCTTCGGCGAAGCTGTCCAGTACATCTTCGACGATTGGCATCGGTGTGGCCTCCTTGACCATTTGCTCGTTCGGCTTCTGGTAGTTCACTCACAGGCGCATCTCGCCGGTCTTTTTCGTCGTGACTACCAAGGCACTGGAGTAATCGCCGTAGCCTAGCACGATCACTCCTAGGTCCAGCCACTCCTGGATCTGACGTCTACCACCTTCTTCTCCGATGGCGATAGTCGTCGTGGGCGGCTGTAGAATGGCTCATCCTTCATAATGACTTTCATTCTGATCGATGCCTCCTCATTCGGCTCGGGTTTGTAGTTGGCGATGATATCGCGTACCTCCTCTAGATACTCACTAGGAATTTCCTCTCGGAAAGGGACTCTGCTTCTTGCCGCGGCTTCGCTTCCGTCGAGTGATGGCGTTACCGTCCTCGATATCGGCGTCCCGTCGATTAGGCGGCCATTTTGAGAGTTCTGCGCTTAGGAGCCTGCTGCTGCGTCTGCTGCTGCTGCCGCTGCGTCTGCTGCTGCTGCGTCTGCTGCTGCCCTATCGGCCTACATCGTCTCCCTGAGCGCGCCCATCTCTCTCTACAGCGCTTTGGCTTCTAGCTTCGCCGCGTCTCTTTCTTTTATCAGATCTTCCATCTCTTATTTCTGTTCTTTTTTCTGGTTTTTTGTTACCTCGTTTGTCGTTGTAGTAGTAGTCTCTGAGTGGGATGTGGCCGGATTCTCTTTTTACTTCTCTGTGGGAGCACCTGCTGCCTTACGCTGTGTCGACCTCGTCGCCTGTTGTCGTAGCATGGACTCCTTGGCTGCTCTCGGGGGCTGCTGTCGTGACGGGTCAGGGAACTGCTTCCCCTTGCTCCAACCTGACTGCTTCACCGTGTTGGATTCTTTGGGGCACGTCGTCTACGTCCCCTCGTCTACTGCTGCTAAACTTGCCTTGTCTTGGTGTAGTTTGGCCTTGCGTCGCTTCGTCATCTAGTGTCGATGCTAACGGCACGTCTGCCTTCGTTCTCGGTTGTGGGAATATTAGTCTCGTCTAAGAAAAACTAAGAGGTCTCTGCAATGTATAAGAAATGAACTTAATAATCTGAAGATTAGAGTTGTAGGAATAGACAATTACACCAATATGAAATTCTCCCTATCTTTCTTTCGTATATCTTGCATAGCTAATTGTTAAACTGACATCCAAGTGACATCACCCTCCCTTCTTTACCTAACATCTTATTTACTAACACTTTAAAATATTTTATTTAACGTAATATTTGTATTAATTACATCTAAATTCATAGTATTCATAGTATACAGGGTGAGAAAAAAAATGTTGAAGCTTCATATCTTCGAAACTAATTAGTTTTGTAAACAACCCAAACATAGAGATCAAGATGCTATATAATACTAACTAAATCCAAAATTTGAACTTGATTAATGCCTTTTTACTCCAGTTATCGTCTCCCATAGAAAAACGACTTTTTTCAGTTTATAATGTTTTTCTTCGATGAACTGACTTAAAATTAAAGTGGTACATAGTTCTAATTACCTTCAATAATCATGTATTTTTTTAGAATGANTTCGAGTTATAACGGTTTCAAAAAATTTCACTTTATGGTGTATAATAAAAGAACGACGAAAGATAATATAAATTCTCCGCGGTAAAAAGATAGGTAATTTTATTCTCATTCATGTGAGAAAACTGAAATCTCAAAACTAAAAAATCGCTATAAAAAAAAAACACGCCTACAAAATGTAAAAGGGGCTGTTTTCCCATCATGCTATAGTAGAAACGAAGAAAATGAGAGTTGGTGGATCAAAATCCACTGAGTAGAAGCTGAGATACAGATGTCGACGAACGAACGAACACACACACAACACAACCCCACGACACAACACACACCACACACACACACACACACACACACACACACACACACACACACACACACACACACACACACACACACACACGTCCATACGGACATTTTCTAAAAACACTATTTTCTGACTAAAAATACATCAAAACACACTTTCTACATGTTTTTACACAAACTCAAAAAATCACTATTACAAGGCTTCCTTAGGAAGGAAGCAAAAATATGTAGTAGTGTTGATAGTTTTAATGAAATCAGTAGTAGTAAAAACTCTAAAAAAAATTAACTTCAAAAAAGTAAAAGTTTATAGGCGAGTTTGATATATTCCGCAACGAAATAACAGATAAAAAAGAACTGAGATCAATCAAACAAAGTCAAGTTTATTACTTTTAATTATAATGAAGCAACAAAATTATTTTTGGTCAATAAAGGGCTTACTTAAGTTAAAGTTAAGTTATATAATAATCAATTAGGAACAACTCTCAAGATACTTACTTCTTAACTTGCCATGTCCGTTTCATTGTACTTTTGGTGTTTTTATGACGTTCTAATACATAAAAAGAAAATTTTAGTTGTTTACCAATAAACAAAATGAAACGGACATGGCAAGTTACGAAGTAAGTATCTTGAGAGTTGTTCCTAATTGATTATTATATAACTTAACTTTAACTTAAGTAAGCCCTTTATTGACCAAAAATAATGTTGTTGCTTCATTATGATTAAATATAATAAATTTGACTTTGTTTGATTGATCTCAGTTCTTTTTTATCTGTTATTTCGTTGCGGAATATATCAAACTCGCCTATAGCCTTTTACTTTTTTTGAAGTTAGAATTTTTTTTTAGAGATTTCAGTCCTTATGAGTAAATTATTTTGAGTATTTAATATTTGTTCTAAAAATAAAGTATAAGGCTTTTTGTAAAATTTTTATCACTAACATTAAAATCACTGATTTTTCTGATGCACTACTCTCGAATGATTTGTACACGTATAAGACACCAAAAACCACGGAGCGCACCACCTAGATCTCCTCATCGGCTACCCTGTACATCTAGACCCCGTCCTCATATGATTTTAACACCTAGACATCAAGAACGGCCACCCTGTACACGTAGACACCGCCCTTGAACTATTTCTACACCTAGACACCAAAAACCACGAAGCGCACCACCTAGACCTCGTCATCGACCACCCCGTACACCTAGACGCCGTCCCCGTATGATTTTTACACCTAGACACCAAAAACCACGAAGCGCACCACCTAGACCTCGTCATCGGCCACTCCGTAAGACAGCAGACAATGTAAATACATTTACTCAGCGCAGCATATAGAAAACTGTGGGAAAGCGATACCCAACTGTATTACACATAGCTTGTGCGGCCAACTTCATGCTCCTACCACTTTGAAAGCCAACTTCACGGTCCTAACGCACTGGAGACTGGAGAATTTAGAGAAACTGTTCCGAGCATTCGCGATGTATACACTCGTTTATTATTAAAAAGAACGGCTTATTTACAAAAATTTTCGTTGGAAATCATAGTTTAGCTTAGAAAGGACACTAATAAGCCATAAAAACTCACGAACAGTAACGATAAGCATTTTTTTCTGTATCATGAAAAATCCGAACACCAATATAGAAGTAAATAGTGTCACGGGCGCCGCGGCTCCGTCTGCTTCTCAAACTCGCCTTCGTGGCGCTACCGCGCCACTTGATGACACAATTATGCATATAAATATCAGGAGCATGAATGCTAATTTTTATATGGTAAAATTACTAATTGATAGTTTGGTTACAAAGCCATCTATTGTTATCTGCAGTGAAACTTTCCAACGGATTAATTATTATGAAATATATGAATTTAAAGGATCTGGCTATGAATACAAGTGTTACTATAACTATAGTTTGATAAACAAAAATGATGGCGTAATAGTCTTTGTAAATGATAATTCAGAACAAAGCACCGATATGATTGAAACTGGTAGGATTGAGATTGTAAATACTAGTATTAAACTAAGTAACCAAAGTAATCTTGAGTGTAAGCTATATATATAGGTATATGTATATGTATAGGTCACACGTGATTCCAAAATCAGAATTTATTCTAAAGATAAATAAATTTTTAATTGCGAATAAAAGTGTTAAAAATCACTAAATAATAGGGGATTGTAATATTGACTTACTAGAGTATGATAATCTTAGTCAGGAATTCCTATGTAATTTTTTTGAGAAAGAGTACATCCCTGGTTTTGTTAGTATTACCAAGCCGCCAGTCGGAGTCGCTAAGGGTTCCTGTATCGACAATATTCTTATCAAAACAAACAATTTAACAACAACTGCATATAAAATAAAACTTTCAATAACAGATCACTACCCAATATTTATTGCATTGAAAAAGATAAAGGCAAAAATAAAACAACCGAAAACCTTTGTAAATTGTAAAAAATTAATAAGCATCGCTAGGAATAAAAACTGGATTAAAATATTGTCAAAAGAGAATCCTAACCTGGCGACGGATGTGCTCTTAAGGGGTCAAGCCTGGGTTAAATCTTTCGAAAAAACAACAAATATTCCTATAGGTAAAATTTTTGTTTGATGATGTAGCATTGAAAAACATTTTTGTTCAAAATATATATAATATACACCACTTTTACTAAAAAAAGAACCGGAGAGGTGTCGGTGGGACACCCGGTTGGTACAAAGTTCCTTTTATAATATGTATTAAATAAGCAGTACAATTAAATAAATCAACAGCGTTGAAGATAAATTAAACGACATGAACGAAACAAAAATGAAAATTTGGCCCTATACTTGGATACTCAAATATTTGCTATTGTGATAATATACAAAACTTAACCTCAAAAACCAAAGCGGATCAGCATTGTTAACACAAACAATTTTATTGTAAAAAGAAGTTGTTTGAGGTTTGTTTTCTTTTTAATTGAAAGATGATTGTGTTAGGTAATTGTAGGTGTTAATAGTATATTATGACACGTTATAGAGATGGCTTTCTACCTTGCTCGAGGTTTTTCGCACGAGCAAAATGAGTGTGAAAATCGAGCAAGGTAGAAAAACACAACACAACAACCTCAAAAACGACAATAAAGTTGGCATTTTGAGGTTAGTTTGCTATAAAATTTTTTCATATACTGCAATTTGCCTGTACAAAATAAATAACTTCCTATCTTTGTCTCAATATCTGTCCAAGTACTGATAGGCATTGTAGCCTAATACAGCCGCATGTATTGCCGCACGCTACTGCCTGCCAGCTGTCGCCTCCCCGAGCGTCCCTCCCCGAGCACTGTAAGAGAGAGAGAGAGAGAGAGAGAGAGAGAGAGAGAGAGAGGGAGA
>CM053172.1:19176807-19237506 GCA_012977825.3 Pteromalus puparum | reverse complement strand
TTAATTTCAATAGTTAAAAGTATATATTATATATTATATAATATAATAATAAGTTTATATTAAAGTATTTTTAAACATTAAATAAGAAAGTAAATATTTATCTAAGGTAAATTATGAAATAATAAATAATATTTAGTATTTTAAATTATAATTTAAGATATATTTAATATAATATTAAATTAAAATTATAATATAATATATGTAATTATAATAATATATAATATTAATAATAAAATTATATATATAATATTATTGATATTATATAATATAATTTTATATATATAATATATATTTATTATATATAATTATATAATTATAATAAAATCTTAGTTAAATAATAATAATAAAAGATATATATATAATTAAATTATATAATTATATAAATATTAGATAATTATATTATATATAATTATAATTTTATTTTATATATTATATTAAAAAAATTAAAGATATAATATATTAAAAAAAATATATTTATATATATTATAGATAATAAATAAATATTTATATTTATTATTTATTTTTATATATATTATATATAAATATTATATAATAATTTAATATATTTAATATATGAAAATATATTAATATAATATCAGAATGAATATAACTTTATATTAGTATTTTCAAAATATTATATTATAAATTATTATAATTTATATTGAATATAAGTATATTTATTTAATAATTAAATTAATATATAATTATATTTAATTTTTTGATTAAATAATTTATATGATTTAATTATTTTTAAATATATATTAATTATGATAAGGATAATATTAAATATTAATATTTAATTGTAGATATATAAAATTAATTATAAGTAAGTTAGTTATATTATGAATATATTTATTATATTTGATAATAATATAATAGTAATTATAATTATTATTATTATATTATTAATATAATTATATAATATTTCGATTAATAATAAATATATTTTAATATGTGATTTTAATCTTCATAACATTATGAATAAATAATAATTAAATATATTATAGATTAGAATATAATAATAATTAGAAGAAAATATATTAAATAAATACTTGTATTAATATGATTATATGATTATAATGAATATTGTAAATAAATAAATAACTATTAATAAATATATTAATAAATATAGATAGATAGAATAAAATATAGTGATTTCTTATTGGTAATATAGTTAGAAATAAAAATATATATTAGAAATTAAAAAATAAAGATATAAATTAAATTATATATTTTATTATTATTTAAATAATTATTTATTATAAAGTATTATATATTAAATAATTATATTTATTATTTATTATATATTCTTAATTTGATTATTATATTTAATTATATTATAAAATAATATAAGAAAATTTATAGTATTTTATAAGATTATAAAGTATTTTGATAATAAATATTAATTATTGAATAATAATAATATATATATATAATAAAAATATAAAAGATAATATAATATTATTTATATTAATATTTAATATATTTAATATAAGATCATTTATATATAATATATATTATTATTATATCTTATTATTATTTAATAAGTAATATATATTAGTTTTTCAATTAATATTTAATATAATATAAATTAATAATAAAGACAGGAATAAAATAATAAAGATTAGTTAGGGATAAATTAGTAGATATGAATTATAACGATTGTTAAATGAAACTAGAGCCAAAACTAAATACATCAGAGTCACTAGCATGTAAATATGCGAAATAGAAAATAGTAAATTATCATTAGCATCTTAATTGGAGACACAACTGAAACTCGAAAGTCCGGAAAATGGCGAGTCAGATTATTAAGTATAGAAACGTTTGATAGGTTGCTTATTGTATATAAGTATCGAATACGAGGACCAGATATAAGTTTTAGCGTAAATTACTTAAGTACGGTATCAGAATTGTTAGTGACCAGACTCATTGAAGTATGCTTTAAGAGTACTAAGATATTTGTATTTAACGAAGACTTATGTTTAAATTGATAAAAGGAAAGAAAAGGAATGAATATAATCGACTGCTATGTGGATGCAGATTGCGGTGGTGATATTATTGATAGAAAATCTACGACAGGTGTATTGTATAAGAATGGTTCGAAAATGTAATTGACTGGAAGTCAAGAAAACAAAAATGTGTAACTAAAGCGTCGACGATACGCAGGAATAGTGAGCCGCTATGCGAATCTGTAAGCGAAACTAGAATACAATCAGAGAGTTTGGCTAAAGATATTCGAAAAGAATATTGCAGAACGATTAAAATTTATGAAGACAATTCAGGTGCAATAAACATTGAAATAACGGTAATTTTTACGAAAAATTCTAAGCGATGATTGGAAATTCATTATCATTAGTGTACATCAAAGGTGAAAGATAAATTGATTGAAGTCTTGTAAAATTGATACTAATGAAAATGTTGCGGACATTTTTACAAAAGCTCTCTGTAGAGAAAATTTGAAAAATTCAGAAAGTTGTTAAATGTAAAAATATAATGTACAGTACAAATGTAAGGAGCGTATTGAGGAATATAGTACATTTGACTGTATGTATAGTTATAGTTCATGCTAGAATGGAGTGAGCGCCGTTAACGAGTGTGTGACGGGAACGCACACATGCAAGTATCCCCTCTCGCGCGTATGAGTGTGAGTCACATGACTACTTGCGGGTGTCGAGACTAAACGAGTCTCGCACATCGCTCGTCTGGGAACGAGCCGTCGCGAATACACAAGGTGTGTGCGACGCATAGCTGTACATAGAAGACGAATAAATCCACATCGTTATTAAATATTAATCCTCTGCCTTTACCTCATTTTTCTAACACATTTGCTATTTGCAATGACTATTAATAAATCTCAAGGTCAAAGTTTTGATAATGTAGGATTATATTTAAAAAAACCATTATTTTCTCATGGACAATTATATGTAGCATTATCTAGATGTAAAAATCCTGATCAATTATTTATTCAAGTTGAAACGAATAACAATTCAGAAATCGAAAACATTGTTTGGAATTAAATTTTTAACTAATAAAAAACTCATAGAATTCATTAGCACCGAGATTTTTTTACATTAACAGTAAATAAATAATACATTAATATATTCAATGTTACTACACTTTTTTAAAAGAAATAATTTCAGCATGGAATGGAATCCGGTTCAAATTTGGTCCAAATGGACGATATTGATTATTCAAAGTAAATAATCAAATTGCAGAACGTGAGTATAATGAGATAAATTATGAAAGGTATTTAATTACTTCGCTACAAGAATACGATGAAAATGAATGAAATATATTAAATTCAAAGATTGAAACTTATGAAATTTTTAATGATGAAATAGTTCAACATTTTTCAAGTTTAGATGAAATTTCTACCTATATAACTTTAAATATTCAACGTATTTTAAAATTCCGTAAAAAAAAGAATCTTATATCTAAATCTTTGATAAATGATCCTGATGCTTATGTAGCATATATTTTGAATATTGCTAACATTGTATATCACATCAATTTATCAAAAAAATGAAGTTTGCAATTTACATATTATCTAATTAAAATAATTAAAATAAACAATACTACAATCGTTGATACTTACAGTTGATTTGGTCACATTATTAAATTCGAGTCTATTAGTACATTGAAGTCAATTCTTATTTTAGAAAAAATGGATTAGGCCTATCGGGTATACCACTGTATTTATTGTTTAATTTTTTTTTTATTTGAAGAAAACAATAAAAAAAATTAAACAATACATATTAAAAAATCGCTGTATTTTTACCTCCTGGGTGGTGTGAAAAAAATATAAATTTATCAAATAACAAATACAAATTTATATTTACAAAAAAAGTGGCTGGGGGCCGCGGGGGGAATGCGGGGGTGCGGGTGGGCTGGGGGGTGCGGGCATTAAAATTATTCAAATACATGGGAAAACGAGGAAAATTTTACCTTATTTTGCGGGGGGGGGGCATTGCGGGGGGCTCGGGGGGGGGCTATGGTGGGGCTGTGGGGGGAGTATACACAAAATAATTATATAATATAGGAAGATGTGTGATATATATATATATGTATATATATATATGCATCCCCTCTCCAAGCGCCGAAAGAGAGTTCGTACTATAGCAAAAAAATGTCGTTTTGAGCGTGACGATTTTGCCATAGTATATCTTACACTTTTTTCGGCCTAGCCCCCATCTGTCAAGCGTGCGTAATGCGGAGTAAGGAACTTTGCTCCAAAAATCATGGACAAACCTTATAAAATCACTGACCAATAATCATGACATTTTACTACATAAATTAGTGTTTTTAGTCACTTGCCACAGCTTTCTGAAAGATCCGGGCCATCTTCTTTACTCTATCCTGGCTTAAGATATTTCTCAAACATACTTTCTCAGACTAAGCAAGAAACATTCCTTTAAAATATCAATTAAGCATTGTTTGCCTCAAATACAAAGTGAAGAATATTGATTAAAATTATTAGCAAAACATTTAATCAATAGCAAACAATGTTTAATTAAATTTTTAAAGGAATGTTTCTTGTTTAGTCTGAAGGAGTATGTTTGAGGAACATCTTAAGCCTGGATAGAGTAAAGAAAATGGCCCGGATCTTTCAGAAAGTTGTGGCAAGTGACTAAAAACACTGATTTATGTAGCTAAATGTCATGATTTTTGGTGAGTGATTCTATAAGGTGTATCCATGATTTTTTAAAGTAAAAGTAGTGTGTGTGTGTGTGTATATATATACACACATACTACTTATATATATATATATATATATATATATATATAACAGAAAACATTCTTCAATATTACATTATAAAAAGAAAGTTTTACTCATAAGAATATTATTTGTTTTTTTGCAAGATTTAACCCAGGCTTGACCCCTTAATTGAGATCGAAAATTGCATAGACTTAGCTACTACTAAAAAAGGAAAAGAGAAGAAACAGGGTGGAAGGAAGAGCTGGATCAAAAGTGCTATAATAAAATCATGTGAAACTATATATTTTTTGTATGATTTATGGCAACTAGATATGAATAATGACTAACTCAAATTACAGTACAAAAAATATGCTAAAATACTAGATAAAGATAAAGATGCTTTTTTATCAAATATAATCAAAAACAAGTTCAAAGGAATATCAATGACCCAAAAAAGCTCTGGGAAATCATCAATAGTAAAACGGCAACAAGAAATCAAGAGAAACCATAAATCATGTGAAAATCACTGATAGGAAAGTAACGTATAAAACAGGAATTATAAATAATATGAACAGTTTTTTTCAGTGAAATAGGCCGAGAGTTAAGTGGACGCATTGAGAAACCGGATAATACGAAACTCAAACTACCGGCTATGCTTCCAAATACGATTTTCATTAATCCAACGAACACGAGTGAGGTAGTATCTGTAATTAATGCATTGAAATTGGTGGTGTTAACAGGATTAACTCCAAGACCTTGAAATTAATTAGTAACTTTATAGCTGAAGTAATCTCTTGTATTATAAACTTAAGCATTAAAACAGGTATATGGTCTAATGCACTCAAAAAAGCTGAAATTGTCCTAGCCTACAAAACAGGTAAAAAAAGTAAAATCACGAACTATCGGCCTATTTCATTGATATCAAACGTAGCAAAAATTTTCGAAAAAATAATACACAGTAGACTTTGGCAAGAAGCCATAAGCAAAGAAACAGAAGCACTTTAGAAGAAACCAAGTATATGAAGTGGTCAGCAGAACGTACATGGACGGCAAAAGGTTAAACATATTGGATTCGAAATTGTTTTTCAAACGTAACGATAACGCCCAATAAAAAAGGAAATATTTCTGGAAATACCAGATGGCTTCAAAGAATATGAAACTCAGAGACAAACAAAAGTTTTAAAGCTCCGCAAATCCTTGTATGGTTTGAAAACAAGTTTAAAGAACTAAAACGCGCTCTTTTTAGAGTTTGCTAAGCAACAAGGCTTCATAGCAAACAATAGAGACCCATTTTCGTTTGTGTATGCTGTAAACAACAGTAGTATATAACAGGTAATAACGAGCTTAAGATAAGAGGAGTCAAAAAAAAATTAGTAAGAAGTTTGATATGAAGTTCATACATACAAGATATTCCTAAAAATATCAATTAATCATTGTGCGCCATTGATTAAATGTTTTGCTAATAATTTCGATTGATATTTTTCACATAGTATTTATGGCGAAGAATGTTTAATTGATATTTTTAGGAATATCTCTCGGTTCGTCTGTGGGGGTATAATTAAGGAACATTTTAAGCATGGATAAAGTAAAGAAGATGGCCCGGATCTTTCAGAAAGCTGTGACAAGCCACTAAAAATACTGATTTTCGGTCAGTGATTTTATAAGGTATATCCATAATATTTTTCAGTAAAAGGAGTGTATATTATAAATATTTTCAACAGAAAAAAGATTTTTAATATTACATTATAAAAACAACAGGCTTGACCCCTTGAATAAGATAACAATTACAGAAGAGGTCACATAGTAAGAAACCGAATATGAATAATTCAAAAGAAAAGAGTCACTCTTAAAAAAATCCCACTTCACGCCCGTGGTACACAATATACTATTTGTGAATACACATTATTAAATTCGAGTCTATTAGTACATTGAAGGGTATACAAGTGGTACACAATATACTATTTGTGCTTAACAAAAAATCAGTTTTAAACATTCGAGTAACTTTCAAACTTCACACTATTCAAAAAATTTTAGTATCTTAATGATTTTGAGTTGCTTGAAAAATTCAAGTAGTTCAATAATTTTTCGCAAACTCGGCTAAAAAGTCAGCTTGACTTGACTTGAGATTTTGGGACGACTCTCGCCAAGAGCGCCATATGACAATTGAAATTCTGGGGCGCTATATTCAATTGTAGAAAATTGCTGTAAAATTGTATGTAACCGAGAAGCCGGTTTCTTATACACAGTCCAGTTTTGATTTTATAATGCCGGTTCTTCTTTTTGCTAGTATAAGTCTGAATATAACATTTCATGAAATGCTGGCTGAATTAAGGGGTTTTAAAAGCTCTTGTTGAATTAGGTGTTTTTGAGCTCAGTTATGAAGTTTTTCTTGTAAATTTTTTTGTGAGAACGGAGATCTAAGTAAGCAATGAGTTTGCGATGCATTGAAAAGTTTTACTTACCTAAATGCACAGTACTTGCATGTGTATGGCCGCACATCAGTGTGCGTTCGTATGTGCTTTTTTAACATAGAAGGCTTTTTACATCTAATTCCACATTCCTCGCAAACATAGCGACCACGACCTAGAAATATAGACATCTTCTTTTAGTAAAAATATAATATATTCTTGATAAAACTGTAAAAGTATACAAATCCTTATTTTTTAATTCGATTTTGCTAAGTACCTCTACCTCGTACATATGTATAATCTTCATTACTTTCAAAGCCGCCAGAGAATATCTTAAGAATGTTGCGCTTACTTTTATCCTGACCATCGCATTCAAGTCCACTGTCAGGGCTAATAGGCGTGTTTGGTCGTCGTTGTGATGAATGCGTGAGAATATCTTGTTGTCGAGTATAGGCAAGAGTGTAACCAGCAGGTCGATGACGTGAGTCATAGTGATCTAACTCAAGTGAGGGTAGTGCTTCTTTACATATTTTCCAATTAGAATACATGGAAAGTCCATCCTGCTGACTAACATACATTGGTTGAGGTCGATTAAGAGTACAATAAAATAGTTTAGTTGAGCATTTCAGACCAAGGTAAGTGTAAGCGTGCCCATTTAAATATAGTTGACCGTATGATTTTTTTGGTCTCGGTGTTTCAGGGCTTATAAGAGCTAGAGTGTGAGCATTTGGTGTAATACCGTGATGACGTTTTGGAGTAAATGTTCCAGGTTTAAGTGGTAAAGAACTCGGTCGTAAAAATTTGCTAGTACTAATATCATTTTCTAAGTTGCAAAATTTTAACCTTTCTGATTTTTTGAAATAATTTGTATTAATAGAAACTGCAACACTTTCGTTTTGCTGCACATCAACTGAAACTATTGGCATTGACAAATTCTCAGGTCCTGGTATGCCTGGTACATGAGGGATCATCCGACCATCATGAAAAATCTTAGCCGGCTGTTTGAAGTAGCTTAAACATGAAACACTAGGAGCAAGGCTAGGTGTTGAAATGTTAGGAGCAATACTTGAAAGGTTAATAGTCGTCGATATCGAATCAGGTTCATTAACTTGAGATCCAGGGCTTATGATTTTATGAAGCATTGTACCACCTGAGTGTAGGCTTGAGCGCACAACAATAGAAGCTGTCTCAGGATTTTGGGAAGAACAATGTTGAGATTTTAATCCTGAATTCAATTCAGTTGGTCGTAAATCAATTCGCATTGATTTTCTTTCTCCACTGGTATCAAGTATCTTCACCTCTCCACCGAACATTTGCAGTGAGTTAGGTCGGACTGTTTGCAATAGTTCATGTTCAAGCCGCGGTTGTTTTATGACTTCAATAAGTCTTGTATTACCTAGTAATGGTCCCGGTGACTTTTGTGGTTCCGAAACTATTTTACAATCATGTATTTGTTCAGACTTGAAATCAGTCATGACACCTTCACTAAAACAGCGCTTGCGAGAATGTTCAGGTTCATTGCCTACTAATTCAACGAGGCTGTGTTGACGACGCAGCAATTTATGTAACTTCGGATCGACTACCTCGACAATTGTTGAATTATCATCGAAAGTGCCCTCTGTATGTCCATGTAGCCGTTCATTTTTTGAAAAATCACTATGTGATTGTTCAATTGTAAATTTATCACGTAATACTGTGTGAAACTTAGGTTTGTAAATTTTGACAGATTTTTGAGCACTTGTAATTTTAGAATTAAAACTCATACCAGTACTAGAGTTGTAAGACAACGGGATGGGCATCAATTGCATAGGTGGTGGAGTGTTCGTGCCGTTACTTGTACTATCTGACAAGCTTACATCTGAGTCTTCAGATAACTGTGATGAAGCGTGCAAAATCTGAAAAAATATGCAACATTTATATACTGCTCAAACGAAAATTTTGATCACAGACAAAATCAGAAGTAAAATTTCTTTTTACAGACACATACACACACACACACACACGCACATCTATCCTTTACGCTTTTCCTTCTCTAAGTTGTAACCGTAAAGCCAAGAGAGACGTTTTGTGATTAGCACATAAAAAGGACATGCGTCTGAACATCTTCTAAGTTAGGGCGCACCACGTGCGCAGTTTAAACTCGAGGCTAAAAAAATAAATAGTACATTGTGTAACTAGGGCATCTAATTGATTTTTCCTAGCGAAGATGAAGTTACGATGGGTAATCAAGGGTGTGAGCGCACAAGGCTAGCACAAGTGCTTAAATAAATATCATCGAAGTCGGAAAAAGGCACGTTTCTTCTTGTCACAGATTGTGCTTTTAACAAGGATAAGACATATAACAAGGATTGACCCTTTATGGTGTACGAAAAACAAATGGGAAATCGAAGACAAAAATCTTACAATTTTTAAAATCAAAAAATTTAATTGTATACTAGTATGATTTACTTTGCTTTTGACGTTACGCTATTAAAATAATATTCTGTTAAATAAAGTTTATTGTTATAAAACAAGTTCTGAAATAGTGACAAAATTTGAGTTTTGTCAAAATCTGTTTTGCTAATGGTAATTCTTGATTTATATTCTATCAATATTATTTCTATTATCGGTCTTAATTGTTTTACTTCTGCGATGAAGAATATTACATCACGATACTAGTGCGTAAAGGAACACATTTGGGTATGGCGTGAAGATAAATCTCGCCGTCCCAAACGTACCACTTTACGTACGAGTATCGCATACCATTATATAGCACTGCGTGGTTCAAATCCGCGTTTAAGACAGGCTTATCTGGCACTGTGCTCATTATCCCCACCACACTTGGGTGATAACCTGACTGTACCAGAAAGAAACCGTGAAAGGCTAAGCGTGCCTTGGCAGATTTAAGGTAGGCACTGCAATAAAATATTGTACGATACGCTATAAAATAATGTACGAAACGCTATAAAATATTGTTAGTCCAGGCGGTAGAGCAGTAAAAGTAGGGTGTAATGGATGTAGTTTGATAACGCAAATTTTTTTTCGCAGAAAGTTGCCGAATATTGTGTACAACAATAATCTATGTTTGCCTCCTCCAAAAAACGCTTGCTTCACGCTGTATAACAACAAATGTGCCGAAATCGCGAAAATTGACCCATTTTTCGATATATTTGTGTCTGTAACTTTGAAACAAAGCCTTAAATCAAAAAAATTTACTCTTTCTTTTTTGTTTATTTGACGATTTCCTATAAGGGTATAAGAATCGCGAATCGAAAAAGTTTAATTTTCCATTAGTTATATGCGAAAATTAGTAAAAAATCATACGTAAACTTTGAGAAATGTTTTCGGTAAATAAAAATTGATAAATATTTATCAAATTTTCAGAAAAGAAAGTTCAACATATGACAATTACATATAACAATTTTTGTAGCGATCGACAGCGTAGTTTTTCAGTGCCAGAATTGTTAATTAACAAAATATAAAAAGGTTCATCGCGCGTACCTCGTTTAAATAACGGTGAAATAGGAGCACGCAATTTTCACAGTTACTTAGTGTCACAACAAACAATAAGCAATTATAAAAATACCCATTTTTATGCTTTAACAATTTTTTTACAAGTTTATAAAATTTCGGCAAATTCTTTCCATTATAAATAATTTCTCGTTTACAGCATCGGTTCAATGTAATTTAAAAATTATTTCAGATCTAAATACTGCTTTGCAAGCACTTTTATTTTAGCCAAAAACGACGAAATTTGACCGTGTAGATTCGGAGATAGGGGCTTACAAAGTTAATAATCATTTATGGCTTACTTAATCGTTAAATCGAAATTTAAAAAATATACGCTTATAGCTGATAGCAAATACTTTCTATATCCGTCTTTTGTATTTTCGACAGATGAAAGCCTAATGAATGAAAAATCGATAAAAATAACGTAATCACAGGAATTCGTCGGCCGAGCGGCGTGGGAGCAGGAGTGGGGATGGCGCAGAGCAGCTGTGCTCTCGCGCGGCTCGGGTGTTTCAAAATGCGAATGCGCGGTAAAACATGAGTTATCTCGGCAACGGTAGCACTTATCAAGACGATTTTTTTTTAATTCGATGTAGCGAAATGATAGGAATCAGAATATGCCATCAAAAAACAATATTACAAAGAAATTTTGCACGAATTTCAAAATCAAAAAAGTATGCTATTTGCATTTGCATTAAAAAAATAATTTTATGATTGAAAAATTATTTTGTTGCTCAATGTTCATCAAATCATGCAACTAATTAAACGTTTCAATAATAAATATTGATAAAAAGTTTTTTTTTCTTGAATGGTCTTTGTTAATCATAACTAACCGTCCTTGTTTATAATAAATTGTATAAATATGATAGCGCTTTTTTTCCATAAAATGAGATTAATACAGTACAACGAACATTCTGCAAAATAATAATTAGTAAATTTAATTAGTTATTCTACATAAGTAGATTATTAGAGTATTAAAAAGCGTAAACAAATTTCTTTTAAAATTTTTATTATAGAAACGTTTAATTAGTTGCATGATTTGATGAACATTGAGCAACAAAATAATTTTTCAATCATAAAATTATTTTTTTAATGCAAATGCAAATAGCATACTTTTTTGATTTTGAAATTCGTGCAAAATTTCTTTGTAATATTGTTTTTTGATGGCATATTCTGATTCCTATCATTTCGCTACATCGAATTAAAAAAAAATCGTCTTGATAAGTGCTACCGTTGCCGAGATAACTCATGTTTTACCGCGCATTCGCATTTTGAAACACCCGAGCCGCGCGAGAGCACAGCTGCTCTGCGCCATCCCCACTCCTGCTCCCACGCCGCTCGGCCGACGAATTCCTGTGATTACGTTATTTTTATCGATTTTTCATTCATTAGGCTTTCATCTGTCGAAAATACAAAAGACGGATATAGAAAGTATTTGCTATCAGCTATAAGCGTATATTTTTTAAATTTCGATTTAACGATTAAGTAAGCCATAAATGATTATTAACTTTGTAAGCCCCTATCTCCGAATCTACACGGTCAAATTTCGTCGTTTTTGGCTAAAATAAAAGTGCTTGCAAAGCAGTATTTAGATCTGAAATAATTTTTAAATTACATTGAACCGATGCTGTAAACGAGAAATTATTTATAATGGAAAGAATTTGCCGAAATTTTATAAACTTGTAAAAAAATTGTTAAAGCATAAAAATGGGTATTTTTATAATTGCTTATTGTTTGTTGTGACACTAAGTAACTGTGAAAATTGCGTGCTCCTATTTCACCGTTATTTAAACGAGGTACGCGCGATGAACCTTTTTATATTTTGTTAATTAACAATTCTGGCACTGAAAAACTACGCTGTCGATCGCTACAAAAATTGTTATATGTAATTGTCATATGTTGAACTTTCTTTTCTGAAAATTTGATAAATATTTATCAATTTTTATTTACCGAAAACATTTCTCAAAGTTTACGTATGATTTTTTACTAATTTTCGCATATAACTAATGGAAAATTAAACTTTTTCGATTCGCGATTCTTATACCCTTATAGGAAATCGTCAAATAAACAAAAAAGAAAGAGTAAATTTTTTTGATTTAAGGCTTTGTTTCAAAGTTACAGACACAAATGTATCGAAAAATGGGCCAATTTTCGCGATTTTGGCACATTTGTTGTTATACAGCGTGAAGCAAGCGTTTTTCGGAGGACGCACACATAGATTATTGCTATACACAATATTTGGCAACTTTCTATGAAAAAAAATTTGCGTTATCAAACAACATCCATTACACTCTACTTTTACTGCTCTACCGCCCGGACTATACGTAATTGTCATATGTTGAACTATCTTTTCTGAAAATTTGATAAATATTTATCAATTTTTATTTACCGAAAACATTTCTCAAAGTTTACGTATGATTTTTTACTAATTTTCGCATATAACTAATGGAAAATTAAACTTTTTCGATTCGCGATTCTTATACCCTTATAGGAAATCGTCAAATAAACAAAAAAGAAAGAGTAAATTTTTTTGATTTAAGGCTTTGTTTCAAAGTTATAGACACAAATATATCGAAAAATGGGTCAATTTTCGCGATTTTATCACATTTGTTGTTATACAGCGTGAAGCAAGCGTTTTTTGGAAGAGGCAAACATAGATTATTGTTATACACAATATTCGGCAACTTTCTGTGAAAAAAAATTTGCGTTATGAAACAACATCCATTTCGATTGCTCTACCGCCTGGACTATGTACGATACGCTATAAAATATTGTACCATACGTTGTATATATCTCCAGTAATATGTTCGGGCCACTTACACACAGAAAGTGCCACTTACGCCACTTGTATCGTAATGTACTATTATAACACGTGTGACATAAATTCGCCATCATCACGAGAGAAGTGAGGGGGGGGGGGGGCGACCGAGAAAGGAAAAAGAGTAGAGCCTGCCTAGAAAAAGTAAACAAATTTTTAAAAAAACTACATATTTTTGAAATTGGCACTACCTCGTCATTCATCGTTACATATGTTTGATCTCACGCGGTCGAGCGTTGGACTCGCACCCACCTCCCGGGACAACTGAAAATTGCATAATTCTCATGTGCCTATTTCACTGGGTGCTTAATAGTTTGAATCCTTTTTAAAGCTGTAGGTCTATTTAGTCGGGGTGGCGGCGTCCTCCGACGATTTGTACGTTTCCGCCAAAAATATATAAAAATATAAACTAAACATACAAGGTGGCGCATCGGAGTTGCAGTCCTACGGACAAGCATCCCACGGCCAATATAACAGAAAGAAAAAAATAGAAATACCATCACGTTACGTATGCACGTCAAATCAACGCCGTCTGACCTTAGCGACATTGCTGAAAGTGTTTCCGAGAACTAAGTATTTTATGTTGGTATACACGGATTCGAAATTGTGAGCTTTCGAGCTAACGTTTCGACGATGAAGATTAAAAGTGCTTCGTACTATATTTAAAACAAAGTGAAAATCATTTTAGATAGTGATGTTGACTCTGGTAAGGAATTATTCCTGCACAAATTCGACAAGCTCCAAAGAAATATTTCACTGAATCTACTACCAGACAAATCTGAAAGATTGTATACAACCGCGTATAATAGTTTTGAAAGATGATACAAAGAAAACAGAACGAACTTATTCGTTGAAATAGTTTTTCATGTATTTACTGTTATCATCTTTCGAAGACTTATGCTCCGTCAACTTTATGGGCGGTAGATGCTTAAAATGACCGACAACACGTATGATAAAGTAGAAATCAGTTGTTATAAGAAACTGCTATTTCTCTTGGAGAAAGTTAGTTCTGGCTGTATACCAAAAAATCAGCAGTTTTTACTAAGAATAAAATCTCTAATTTTTTAAATGAAAAACCTGATGATGTTTATTTGTCTACAAAGATTACTTAAATTTATACGTTTTACATGTATTACCAGCAAAAATGCTCGCTTCCACAAGCGAATAACATACATTGTTTATTATATTTCATTGTTTTTTTTTTTTTTTTTTTTTTTTTTTTTTTTTTTTTTTTTTTAATAAAATATCATAATATAATGTTTTATATTACTAATAATACAGTTTGTTATAAGATAATATGACAAAATTTTCGTTTTGATATATACTATTATTAAATATTGAAATTAATTTACTATAATAGTTTAGTCGACTGTAAATATTAAACTGACACTTTTAAACTTTGTCGTACCGACTTTTCTACTTCAGGGTTTAGAGTACACGATTATCGGCAGATTTTCAAGTAATTATATCAACTAATAATCAGCTATCATTTGTCTTTTTTTAGTAGGGATACATTTGCACGGTTTTATTATAAATGCGATGGTGTCCATTTACGTACATTTGTGTACTCGGGCATACGTTTCTTTACATTCACGCTCGTTTGATTTTTACCTTTGTTAAAGTATAAAACGCACGTTTTAATCTTTGCTTTACAACAGAGGAACATTTTCTACTTTTGAAAAATATAATCGGCACAATTTATGTGTGGGAATATGTGTATATGGTATGTGTATGTAAAAGCGTGTATGTAAGTATATCTGTATGTAGGCAAGATGGACGCTATGCGTCGCGTCAGAATGCGGCGATGGTGACACGTCAGCTTCCAGTGAGATGCTTGTATGACTGGGGTAGTGCATGGCCTACGTGGCAAAGGAGAAAGCGCAGAGTGGACCTACGATTGGGCCAGGGCCCAATACGTAAGTCAGCTGAGTGTCTAAGAGAGAAAGAGAGAGAGAGAGAGAGTGGGGGGAGGAGATAAAGAGTGGGGATACGGGTATAAGAGGGCTGCGACCTCCGCTTGCAGAGAAAGTCAACTGGGAGACCTGCCAGCGTGACGACGCAGCCCCGTCCCAAAGTGTGCATAGAGTGTGAGAGATAGTCATTAGTTATTCTACTGTTTTTATGTCAATTCAACTTCAGTCTATGTAAAATAAATATATCCAAAGTTCTACATTGGAGTTTTTACAAGTTATTCAGCAATATTCCAGTCAATCCATACCTGGAACTCCGAAAAAAATACACCAATTACTTATTTGGAATGCAGATTTGTTTCGCGTTACATTGCATTCATGATCGTGAAGTAAATAGTGGCACCAAATTGAATACTTGAAATACGTTGAGCCTGATAGAATATGAGATTTATCAATAAAGTATGAAGATGTAAATTTGAGTTTCTTTATTCAATTAGGACAAGCAATGATTCGCGATCTGACCTGTTCGACTGATCAGCCGAGACTTTAACTGAAACGACCAATGGCTGTGATTTCGTCACTCACACATTCGGTCTCCCACTCTATGCATTCTTATGTTACACTTCTGTTTAATATGCATTTCTCAGTATATAAGTCGATTGGTTTTTGTACTCATACTATAGCATACTTACATTCCTATATTAGCACACACATAACTATTGTAATAATCCAACACGCCCCCTCAAAAATTAATCGACAAAAATATATACGTACATTCAACTTATCAGTATACGCATAATATAACGATTTCATTCCTTCCTTGTGCTTTCTGGGAAAATACATCAGTCCAACATTTGTTGCGAGGATTAGGGAAACCCAGAAAACCTAATCAGACCGTTTTAAAATCAATTATGACTTATATGTAATATTTGTTCACAAAGTTTTTCACTTATAACTATTTTTCGAGATTTAACTGTCTTCGAAACTGCAGGAACTCGACTGCTGGTAATGGCTTTGTAAACAAATTGGCTACTTGGTCACCTGTAAGAATATATACAAGTTTTATTGTATTTTGTTCAACTTGCTCTCTAGAAAAATGATACTTTATATCTATATGCTTCGATCTTTTGTGACTGCTTGGATTGCTTGCAATGCTTATACACCCATTATTATCTTCAAATATTGTAATTCTTTCTAGAATATTTATATTAATGCCATTTGCTGAAGATTTTAACCACAACACTTTTTTAACAGCTTTAAAAAGAGCCATATATTCAGCTTCGGTAGACGAAACTGCTACTGATAATTGTTTCCTTGTTGCTTTTTCTGTCTTTCTGATTACCTCCCCGATCAGCATCTACATAGCCTCTTAACAGATCATTATAGTCACCTTGTTTGTACGGTAATTTTAAGTACATCGAACCTTTTAAATCTATTAAATATCTAATAAATCTTAACCTTTTAATTCTATAAAAAACTAATAAATATCTTAATACTTCTTTTAAATATTGCCATAATTGTTTGTTAACTTTATTTGAATATCTACTTAAAATTTTGTATAGCTGTACTTAAATCTGGTCGTGTGCAAACCATTATATACATTAAACAACCAACTAAATTGAGATAAGGTAGATTACATTCTTTCTAGTCAAGATTTAAAGCTACGTAATCTAATTTACTTGGAAGTGGAGCTAATACAGATTTACAATCAGCCATATTAAATTTCTCTAAAATAGTTTTTATGTAAGCACTTTGGTCTAAAGTTATTTTTTTTTAATTCTTATGCCAATAAAAAGCTTTATATCTTTTAAATCTGTCATTCTGCAAATTTCTGATCCTATCACTCCTTCTTTGCTCTGACTCATTATTATAATTATTGCTAATATTTTGAGAATTTTCAATGACTTATCACTTATTTTATCTGTTTCACAGATTTACTAGATTCATCATATTCTAGTTTGGCATTTTTATTACTTGACTTCGACTTATCTGATACATCATTATCAGATTTATGTGACTCTATTACTGATTTTGATTGTACGTCAGATGCATTAGTTTCTTTATAAGAGCTTTATAAATTACTCTTTTCAAATTTTATCGAAGATCTAGAAGTCGAGTAGTTTGTCTCCTCAACAATCACATCACTGACTGTAACAAACTTTTTACCTTCCACATCCCACACTTTATAACCGTTGGGCTCATATCCAACTAGAATACCTGCCCAAGACTTATTGGTTGAGATCTGTGGGTAGATTGAGAACACTTAGATTAATGTTTAATGAGTAATATTAGTTTGATACATGGCAATAGCCATAGTCGGCAGACGTCCGCTCAGCTCGAAGTCTTACAGGCAAGAAGGCAAGAGGGAGAGAATATAGTGCAGTATAGTATAGTCTCACTCCACGAAGCTGAGTATACAGTATAGTATGCGCTTAGAGTATATACGCGAGGCATGCGCACTATGCTCGCATTCGCTCGAGCTTGTCTCGTTGCACGAAAACGTCGTCAACCAGTAGATGGCGCGACGAGTACCTTTTTATGCATTCCGACTGTATGAATTCACATATTACAACACGCCACCTGAATTTCACAGTCGTGATATTTTTACATTATAATTCGATACATTTGTGTTACATGAGTTTTCAATTACGCATACTATAACGGGGTTTTAGACCGGGATAATAGAGAATGACGGGGTCCGCATCCGTATATAAGCGATCAGTGGCGCATCCACTGATCGATGAATAAGCGAGAGGAAAAGTATGTAGCAGCTAGTTGCAGGCTTCTTGAAGGTTATGCGAAGCCTGGCCCGTAGCGCAGTTTGCTGTACGTGCACGTCCCCGTGCACGTGAGCCCGCGGAGGTGTCGTAACTAATNCGTCGTGAGTAATTTGGCTACGTAGCTAGTTCGCGAGATAAACTAAGAGTGAATCGCATGGGAATGGATAGAGTCAGGAGCAAAGTGACACAAGCCGAGTAGTAGCAAAGTTTCTCTTTATGTAAAGACTCGAAATCAGTACAAAAGCAACGCGGAGTAAGAGAGACTGAGCAGAGCGAATATTCGAGAGAGAGTATTGCGATCGGGCAGGTACTTACAGAAGTGCTTCGTGGAACTTGATAAACGCCTCGTGGCTTTGACCGAAGCGGCGCAGGACAGATGACCATGGCCCGACGCTGGACAGCAGGACGGACGCCTCAAAGCCTCGTGTGTGGCCGGGTGCAGCAAGAAGTCGAGCGGCAAACAAATGGTCACGCGGTGCTGAACAGCAGCAGGACGATTCCAGCGACACACGAAGTATCTGGTCAAGGACGCAGCAGCAGTCCTCTGGAAGATGAACGCACGCACGCACGGATATCTCTAGCTTAAAGTACGCGTAGCCACGGAAACAAAGCGGCAGTATCGGTACGACTGTACAGATCGGCGCTATACTCCGAAGTGTCGCGGCGCGAGACGCGACCACGTGGTCAGTGCAATCTCTCTCCCTCTCTCTCTCATTCTCACAGACGGCGCCACACGCACATACACTCTGTGTGTGTTATGGCTGTCTGCTCCTCTTACTTACCTGCTGCTGAAAGGAATGTTATACACAAGAATATTTACAGATAGAATGTTTATTACAGTATGATCATATAGTATAGGGGAGAGAGGGACGTAACGAGTGCACACAAGGCAACTCGTTATAATACAATTTGTTATCGCATTCTAGATTGATTGAATTAAGAGCATTTCAAGTGAACTTAAGTTTTACAACTGAACTTGAACTTTAGCATAAACGCTTTAGATTAATCTCAAATCTTTTTTATTGTTTAGGAACTTTGTTTTATCCATACTTTTTGTGAAGATGTCTGCCAGATTACATTTTGAGTCTACTTTTACAATGTCGATTCGCCCATTTCGTAACTTTCGTTTATATAATGATATTGCACGACGATGTGCTTTGAGTTTGGAGTAAAATTTCCAAATTTAGCGATCGCAATTGCTCCAACATTATCTTCGCATATAGTTGTCGGAACATATAAATCTATATCAAAAGATTCGCTTAACAAATTTCTTATAAACAATATTTCAGAGACTGCCTCTCACAAAGGTACATAATCTGCAAAAGTTAAACATTTTGTTACCGCACCTTGTTTGTGGGTTTTCCAAAAAATTACATTACCATATAATCTAATTACGTATCCGGTTATGGATTTTCTATCTACATTGTCACCTGCAAAATCGGAATCTACCATACAATCTAGTATTTCGCTATTTACATTATTACGATATGTTAGTTTCAAGTCTTTAGTCTTGTACAAATATTTTAAGACTCGCATCGCATACTTATTGTGAGTTTGATCATAGCTTATATATAGTAATTCGCCAATCAGATTTCTAGATTTAATTGTTTCATCTATTTCGCTAGCTTGATCTAACTTTAAGTATCTCTCCATTGGGGTATCACATAGTTTGGCATTTTCTAGATTATATTTAGCAGCTAAAGATTCAATATACTTAGTCTGACTCAAAGTCAATTTATCTCTATTATCACTATAATCAATATCAATACCTATGTATTGACTTATTTTACCTAAATCTTTTATTGCAAATCTTTGCATTAGACTAGCTTTTACTTCGTCTATTATATGTTTATCTTTGCAACAGATAAAGAGATCATCCACAAATCCTAATATTATATATTGGATCTTTGCTTGTTTTGTTTATGTATAGACAATTATCATAGTTACTTCTAACGAAGTTTAAACTTTCCATGTATTTATTAAAACAATTATACCAAGCTCTTGGGCTTTCTCTGAATCCATAGAGTGCCTTATGCAATTTGCAAACTTTGTTGTCTCCTGTTTGATAACTTTTAGGATTGATATATACTCCTGTTTTAGTTCAAATTTAGTTTTTCTTACTTTATTATGCACATGCACTGTAGAACCGAAAATTCGCAAATACTTTAAGTAAGATCTTTTACCGTGCCACAACTCCTACGGTGTTTCATCTACTTTCAAAGCTTTAGTTGGTATCATATTTATTAAATGAGTAGCAGAGAGAACCGCTTCTCCCCAAAAGACTCTGTTTATTTTAGCGCCGCTTATCATCGCATATGCCTTATAGGTGATCGTTCTTATCATGCGTTCCGAGATGCCATTCAATTGTGGGGTTCGTGGTACTATTAAGTAGCAGCTTATGCCTTTCTGTACACAAAAGTCTTTCATTTCATTTGATAAATATTCTTTACCATTATCCGTATATAAATTAACAACTTTTAAATTAAAATGAGCCTCGCCTTTTGCAACAAAATCTTTGAAAACAGAGAATACGCCCGATTTATAAGTAATTAAATAAGTTGCACAAGTTGCACAATAGTGTGTAAATTCATCTATAAAAATTGCAAAATAATTTTTATTATCAATAGTGCAAGGAGTGATTGGACCACAAACATCCGAATGTATTATAAATAATGGTTGTTTGACATGCTCTTTATTTTTTACTTTTTCAATAGGTAATTTTGCTTGTTTTCCTTTTACGCAAGCTTCACACAAATTATCATTCGGCATGATCTTATCCATTAAATTTAAATTATCGACCATTTCTTTATTGTTTAATTCTTGAAATTTTAATTTGCCAATGTGACCTAACCGTTGGTGCCATAATTGATAATTATTATTTATTACATTATATGCCCGTAATCGAGAAATTACTATATTTACTCTACTTTTATCAATTTTGAAATCAACACCAACTAAGTTATTTAACAGCTTACCAAGAATAATAATTTTACCGTTTTTTGTTACCTCAACGTCCTTTTCATTGAAAGTAATACTCATTCCTGCTTTCTGTATTCTCCGCACAGATAGTAAGTTTTGCGGTACACCGGGACAATAAAGAACATCATTAAAGACTCCTCGAATTCCCATGTTGCTGGTCCCGTTGACTTCGCCTCTCTTTGTTGCAATCACATAGGTGTTATTCTTGGCTACTAAAATTTTTACTGGTGGTTGTATATCAAGGTAGCTTGTAAATAAGCTGTCGTCGTTGATTAGATGATCTGACACTCCAGAGTCCAATACGAATGTCAATTGATTATCTTCGAGTGCGTAATCTCCTGTCCTGAAGGCAAATTTATCATCCTTGGTAGTTGGTTTAATTGCATGCAAAACTTGAGCAGTCTTCAGTCTTTTCAGCGTTATGTTAAATCATTTTTTTGCGAAAAATACAATCTTTCAAAAAATGACCTTTTCTACCACAATGATAACATTTACTATTTTTATTTTTATTTAATTTGAAATTATGGTTCTTCGGATTATTTTTATTATTTTTCCATGGTCTTGAATTGTTGCTATTGTTCTTTTTGTTAGTTGATGATTCTTAAAAATCAGCATGAAGAACTTTTACACTTGTTTCATAGCCTTCACTTCTCAGCTTTACTTTGTGATCTAAGAGTCTTGTTTTAACAAACGCTTATGTTAAATCTTCGGATGAAGTTTCTATAGCTTTAGTAACACCATCACAAATTTGGAAGAGTAAGCAACAAATGTGACACTGTCGGTTTCTTCAAGCTTTGCGCCTGCTGCTAGCAATTCTGTGATTAAATTATCAAAAACTGTGAAATGTTTAATCAATGTTGTATCACCTTGCAATTTTAAAGCAAGTAATTTTTTTCGGATTGCTAATTGCGTAGCCAAACTTTTTCTTTCATAAATTCAATCTAAACTTTCAAAAATCTCTTTTGCCAAACTATTGGACTTCGCAGAGCCAAGTAACAAATCAGCTAAATATTCAACAATGACACTTTTAGCAGTATTGTTAGCTTTCTTTCATTTCTCGTCTATATCCTTTGGAGCAGCTTCATTAACAACTTTTATTACATCAAGTTCAGTTAACAAAGCACTTATACAAAATTTCCATATACTATATCCATTACCATCAAGAGGTTTTATATTTCTTTTTAAACTTGAGATATCCATTATCACTTATAATAAAAAAGTTTTAAGTGTCACTATCACTGTTAATTTTTAAGCAAAAGAGTGATTGTTTATCACACTTTTAATTTACACTTCACATATAACGCGACCTGGGCCCGTAAATTGTTAGGATATGGGATTTATCAATAAAATATGAAGATGTAATTTAGGTTTCTTTATTCAATTAGCACAAGCAAGGAATCGCGATTTGACCTGTTCGACTGATCAGCCGAGACTAACTGAAACGACAAAAGGCTGTGATTTCGTCACTCACACATTCGGTCTCCCACTCTGTGCATTTTAATGTTACACTTCTCTTTAATATATATTTCTCAGTTATAAGTCGATTGGTTTTCTACTCATACTATAGCATACTTACATTCCTATATTCGCACACACATAACTATAGTAATAATCCAACCGAGTCAAATTCATATTTCTTTATAGTTAATGAATCTCAACGAGATACGTCATTATTACACTTTTTTTGCTTTCTCCTAGACGAAGCTTTGTAATAGTAAAATTTTTAGTTTTGCTAAAATTTCATAGAAACATGTTTTAAGATGTTTGAAGTTCAAATTACGTGTTTTTAGAAAATATCGGTATGGATGTGTGTGTGTGTGTGTGTGTGTTTTTTTTATGTAGCATAACAGAGCAAGTTCTGCACAAGTGGCCCTCCGACACCGAAACCCCACAGGCACCATTGTTAAACAACAACTTCCGTGGGGCCCGTCAATTAGCTTAGTTGGCTTCTTCTTTAGGGTTTGACATTTCCATACATCCCCCATCCACCAAAGTGATTAAGGTTTCAGGATCTAACTCGTCTTCTTCTTTCTGCATCTTCCAGCCGTCTGCTTCTTGCAGCATCGTCCGGTCATTCTCTGGATAGACTCAACCCCGACACCTTCGTTCCTCTGCATCGGGTGAGGGAGTCTGGGCTCCAACTCAGTTAACTACGTTCCTCTGCATCGGTCTGAGAAGCACTTAAAGGTACTCAACCCTAGCACTTACGTTCATCTGCATCGGGCAGGGAAGTGAGAGCTCAACGTTGTGACCTACGTTCCTCTGCATCAGTCCAAGGAGCGCTTCGTCTTTACGACTCAGTGGTCTTCATATAGTATATTTTACCGGGCTGTTTCGCCTTGTCTTTCCCTTCTCTTTTCTTCGTCATTTCTAACTTTCTTGAGGATGGTTCTTACGTAGTTGTTTACTGCGTACCAACCATCCTCCGTCGTCAGCATAGCTGTCATCGGTGTCACTCTGGTCTGGAGGTAGCACTCGAGTACTTCTCGTTCCCTTTCGCGAACAGTCACAGAAGACATGCTCTGCATCTTCGCTAGTTTCCAAGCAGACTGGGCAGTTCGGACTGTCGTCAATTTTAAACCAGTGTAGGTACGCCCGGTGAGAAACTGCGTGAGGTAGTAGTTAACCTCACCATGTCTTCTTCCAATCCAGTCTTCTATCCTTGGTATAAGACGTTGAGTCCATCGCCCCTTGTCACTAGCTTCCCATCTTGTTTGCCATTCAGCCATTGTCTTCTTTCTTGAAGCATCCCAGATCTCATACTGGCTTTTCTCATTTGTTCGTCTCCTAGCTTCGAATGCGTCCTTCCTGTCCAGTGCTAAAAGGTCAATGGGCGGCATGCCTGCTATAATACAGACCGCATCGCCCGATACCGTACGGTAAGCGGACGCCACTCCTTAGTGCACTTCGCCTGTACACGGTAGTTAACAAATTTGGGCTCCATATAGCATGATTGACGTAGTCACACTGGCTAGGAGTAACCTTCGCTTCTGTGTTGGCCCTCCTACATTTGGCATCAATCGTGATAGAGCAGCGCTAACTTTTCCTGCTTTATCACTGATTATCTCCAGATGTTGTTTAAAACTTACTCTTGCATCGATAGTGATGCCCAAGTATTTGATGGATGGTTGAGAAGCGATCTCATGTCCATCCACCGTCAGTGTAATTTCATCAATCTTTTTTCTACTAGTAATAATAATAACTTCCGTTTTGTGACTGGCTAATTCCAGACCAGTTTCCGTTAGCCATTCGTATACACATAATACTATACGGGTAGCTTCTTTAGCTATGTCAGTCACCTCTTCTTTATGTTTCACTACTACCACTACTGCTATGTCGTCAGCGGATCCCGCGACTGTTGCTCCTTCCGGTAATTGTAGCCTTAGTACCCCGTCGTACATGATGCTCCATGTCGGCAAGCCAAGTACTGACCCTTGGGGGACGCCTACTGTAATTTTATAGGCCTTGGTACCGTTCTCAGTGTCATTTAATAGGATTCTGTCCTTCAAGTAGTCGGACATTACCCTTCTTATATACATATGTAAGGGCACATCCTGCTTCCGGAGTGCTTCGTGTATTTTACTCCATTTGGCCGAATTGAATGCATTTTTGACATCCAATGTAACTATGGCGTAGTATTTATTTTTTCCTCCCTCCCATCTTTTCCCCTCTATCGCTGTTTGCGCAATGTCAATCACTAGGCTAACTGCATCCAGGGTTGAACAATTCTTCCTAAAGCCGTATTGATGTTCTGCTAATCCACATTTACCTTCTATAAAATGATTCATTCTGACGCAGATACCAGTTTTATAGTATTTCTTTCTTGCCCGTTGTTCCCGTCTTCTGGTCCGGTGGCATTTGGTACGTGCACTCGCAACCTCCTTGTCCCACCAGTACACTGGTGATCGTCTACTGTTTACCACTCTTCGAGGCATAACAGCGTCACATGCTCAGGTGATGTTCACCGTTAGCTGCGCCGCCTTGCTGCTCGCTGATCCAGACAGTTGCATTTCCTCTAGTGCTAACAGGAACATCTTCTTATCATAATCCTTTGTTTTCCAGCTAACTCTATTGGTCGTAGTACTCGTTCTGGGTACCTGTTTTGATATTCCTTTATTATTATGACCTAAATAAATTACCTTTATTATGACATTTATAATCCCTTATTATTATGACCTGGTGATCACTATGTGTGTAGTGTCACTTACTGTCCATGTGTCAACTGAGCCAATAAGGCTGCTGCGTGAGATTGTGTGTGTGTGTGTGTGTGTGTGTGTGTGTGTGTGTGTGTGTGTGTGTGTGTGTGTATACCGTAATATTTCTGGAACGACTCCGTCAATATCAATCAAATTCGACATGCATATCTATTTTTGGATTCTGAATTCGGGAAAAACAGTTATTTTTTATTTTTTCGTATTTTTCTAAATCATCCCATTGTTACAAGCAATTCAGCTAAAATGTATTTGAAAGATAATAAAATTACCTACTATTCCCGGTTTGGTCCTCGGAATTGACCGCTCCGTTCGGCAGATAAAATGAAAAAGGTGTTTTTTTTAAATTCATATCTCTGAAACTAAACATTATAACATCACAAAAAAAGCATGTTGAAAGGTCACATGTCGAATTACGTTTCATTAAAATTTCAAGTGTTTTGACTACTTATTTTTTCAGTAATAAATAGAAAACTGAAAAAAATAAGTTTTTTTTTGTGCCTCAATTACGAGCGCAAAAAAATGTTTTGGCTAAGTTTATTGCACAGCTTTGAAACCCCTATGGTTCTTAAGATATCAAGGTTTGAATATTTTTTTAAATATTTTTCGATTTCTTATATCTCTAAAACAATGTAGCCAAACGCTTCAAAATTTCATTTGGTGATTCATCGTAAACAAAGCTATCTGCTGTTGAAATTTTTAACGATTTCGTTAAGCAGTTCTTAAGTAAAGAGCTGAAATGTAGAAACCGATTTTTCTCAAAAATTTATTAAAAAAATATATCTTTAAAATTAAACGCTTTATCCTGCAACTTTGCTATTTCAGAGATTTTGATCGGATCTTTCTGATTATTATATATCTTTTGCTGTAAGAAAATAGCTTATACAGCAAAATAATTAAACTTGAAAATATTTTTAATAGCATTCACATACTGTATCTTAAAACAATATTTTATTTATTGGAACAATACATTTCATTGGAGGAAGCTACGTGCCAATGAATTGGCAGCGTGCTTTTATTTGTAATAATACAATTCTTGCATTACCGAAATAAAGATACTTTAAAAGTATTAAAGTATCGAAATTCTAAAAAAACAAACAAAAACAAAGAAAACGCGTATTACATGAAAAGACGCAAGTAACGCGGCAAGTGTTTCGGATGCAGCCGAAAACGCCAAGCGCTGTACGAGCGGCATTGCTAGTCACGCCGTCGCGCGTAGTTTCTGCTACCGCGTAAACCCATGCTGCTCGCGCTGTGCCGGATCTATCCCCTAAACATAAGCCAATACGGATCTTGAACAATGAAAAATCTGTTTAAAACGTGGGGATTGCCGCAGTTAATCCCGCTATTCCTTATTCCTCTTTTCTTTCCAACTTAACGCTTGGTTAATGAAGACATCCGACCCTCTTAACTTAGCTTTGGCCCTTACGATCTTTTCCTTATCTTCTCAGTTCCCACATTCCGCTCTCATTTTATTTATCCTTCCTGTTATTACCCATGTTCTTTTTAAGCCTATCTCTAGACTAAGCTTGCTATGTAACCAGCTCTCTGCTGTCTCCTTGTCCCACTTTTGCTCCGATCACCCTACTATAAGATGTGTCGCCTGCTATTGGTAAGTTCAGTAGCAGTGCTTGGTCGCTCTACTTTCTTGGCAACTTACTAATATTCTCCGTACTTCTCGGAATATACTTTTTCAGCGGAACCGATCCCATCACTCGGCTCTTATGTTCACACTAAAAAAGCACACAAGTCTCGTGCTTTTTATGAGCTTAGATGAATTCTTTCGCAGGCGACGACTAACATAACCTGAATGTGCTGGCACATCTGTCGAGAGTCTGGTAGACGAGGAGTTATCCAGCTACTCAAAGAAATCCAGGTGCAGCTACGGATTTATACATGAATGAGACATTGAGGCTTATACCAAATAGTCCTTGATATCAGAACCCTCAATGAAAGGTTATCCGAACAGGAGGTCAAACTTGCCCTCCAAGAAGCCAAGCTGGTGGAACTTGAGAGTAGTTGTGCATCGATAAATAACAAGTGCACGGCTATGGCTGAGCGGGTCCAACATCTGGAAGAGCAAGTGCGCGGTTTCACCGAATAATAATAATAGTAGCATAACTAATAGAATTAGTAATAAGTTTGTAAATAGTGGAACCGCTGACGGTACCGATGTTAACAGTAATTTAAGTGACGACAACAACAGCGCAGCAAATGTCGGTCTGGGCGGTGATAGCGAGACTACTGCTGTTTTAAATCCAGAATCGCCGGCGTCGAAAGTGTGGTATCAAAATCAGAAGAGGGCAGATATAGTTGTAACCTCGCTTAAATCAGGTCAGGATTGACTAGGTGGAGGAAAAACCAGAGAGGCGGGGAGCGAAGCATTGAGAGCAGGCTCCCTCAATGCAACTTCGCTCTTTGCGTACATGGGGATGTTTCGGCAATATCTTAAGACTGCTCGTCCCACCTCCCATATTTTTGGCGTGGCTGAGACGCGTTTCGGGTGCGAGGTTGATGACATGTTCGCGCGGGTTGACGGGTACTCGGTTCTGCGGCAGGACAGAAATAAGCGTGGAGGAGTTATAGCCCTGTTCATCCGAAATAGCTACAAAGCGACTGTCCTGTACTCGTCGCAGTCGGAGGTGGAGGGTAAACCGTGCATCTCGAAGTATCTTATGTGTAGCGTACAGCAGAGCAAAAAACCACCAATTTTTATCGCCGTAATCTATCGTTCACCGGGTGTCTCTTTTTCTGATAATTCAGAGCTCGCCACCAACTTACGAAGATACTCTGTGGGCTATGATGATAGACTAGTTATGGGCGACCTAAAACTGGTAGATCATGGCACGACTCACCACGTCAGGGACTTTCATATATGGATTGACATGATCATTATTGACGAGGATAACGTAGTGCTGACTGCGAACAACTTACTGGCGACCTTTCCAAGCAGCCATAACATCATCGACATTGAGATATACTTTCAGACAACAGAGCACCCTGCTCTCAACAGTTTTACGTACAGGGACTTCAAATCGATAAAATTAGAGGAACTTTTTAATTAATTGTTCCGTTAGCGGAGTTGACACCCGCCTAGAACATATGGTCACATGAAATCCTACGGACAGTGCCAAAATGCTCAAAACAGTATACGGAGAGTCACCATGGGTAAGTAGGTGCTAATATGGATTTACCATGGTAAAAATACAGGTAATATAACCTAATATTAGTATAAAAATTATATAACAATTATAATTTATTTTTATTATTATTTATAAGAAGTTTATTTTTCAGAGTTTAAAGGTGGTGTGCCCCCTTAAAAATGAGAGAAACTAGTTGTAGTTAGATTTTGATCTAAAATGAGAGAAACTAGTTGTAGTTAGAGTTTGATCTCATAGGCCTTTATTCGGGATATATTCGAGTTATAGCCAATATTAGTTAAATTCAACCAAAAAACCTAGTTCATTCAAACGAGTATAACTTCTAAGGCATAATTTCTAGAGCATCCTGTATAAAATTTACTTCAATTACGGAAAATTTCCTATCGATTCAGGTGGTTTTTGAAACCAAAATATCATTTTTTTCAAAAAATATAACCAATGAAAGATTTTACTTAATTTCTCACGGTTATTCTGTACACTAATTTCCAAGTCAGAAATACGATAAAATTTTCAATTAGCTGTATCATTTGAAGAAAATTATCTTTTGGCCTTTGTAATCACCTAATTTTATAGGAAATTTTCCGCACTTAAAGTAAATTTTATACAGAATGCTCTAGGAATTGTGCCTTAGAAGTTATACTCGTTTGAATAAACAAGGTTTTTTGGTTGAATCTGACTAAAATTGGCTATAACTCCCGAATAAAAGCCTATGAGATCAAACTACAACTGGTTTCTCTCATTTTTAATTACTAGAAAACATTTCTGAAAGTCTCAGCGAAATCCCTTTCCCGGAGCTTGGTAGCTCTCCTTGTTAGCTTATTTAAAGCCGTGACGAAGTCCTGCACTGACTCCCCGTCTAACTGCTTTCTGCAATTAAACTTAAAATTTTCAGAAATTTCAAGTGCTACTGATGCGTATAGATCTTTCAACTTCGTTGTTAACTCAGAAAATTTTTTCTTGTCAACTTCAACATTTCCAAAGGTGTCACACAAAGCGTTATATGCGGTTTCACCTATGTAGTGCAATAAGTGCTGAGACTTTGTGTTGTCCTCCGTAACTTTCATTATGGCCAGAGCTACTTCCAATCTCTGTAGCCATCTGGAGAGATTGTGAGCATTGTGATTCACCTGGCGTAAACGGGCAAATAGATAGCTGTGCACTGGTGGTCATCGCTTCAACGTAGTATTTATCGTTGGCTTCTACAACTTCTTCTTTCGTCGAATATTTCGAATTGCTGGCTGCGTTTTTAGGAGTCGAGTCGTTGTCCGTTTCCTCCTCCGTTTTGAAGTGAATACTTCTATAGGCTTGCCAGGTACATATTTTTCCTGGGGGAGTGGATCGAGAAAAAACCGAACAAACGAACGAACGAAAAAGCGACCGTAACGAAATCGAGGCAGATCTCTCTCTCCCCCCTCCACTGCGCTCTCCTCATCGCGCAAGGCATCACATCTCTCTCTCTCTCTCTCTCTCTCTCTCTCTCTCTCTCTCCCTCCACTACACACTCTGCATACGCAGCTCATCACATCTCTCTCTCTCTCTCTCTCTCTCTCTCTCTCTCTCTCTCTAGAAGGAGAATAAAGAGGTTGAATGTACGTAGTAAGAGTGATGCTTCTGATTTATCAAGATTTGCACAAGAAGCCGTCTGCCTGGTTACACTGCTGTATTCTCTCTGGTCACTACGGGTGCATGCTCGCACTTGCACTGCTCGTGACGCATGCGCACAACGTCCTGCACACCTACTGTACATAACTACTCACATACTATACTATACAATACCCGCACACATACTATACTGTACCCGCATACCCAACATGTGATTTGCTGACGAATCTATGATAACCAGATATGAACAATGTGTGCCTTGTGTATATTTTTCGAAACTTTGAAAATAAAACTTATTTTATTCTATTTTATTCTATTACTACGTTGTTTCTTTTTTTGGAGCTGTTATAGTTACGACAGATCGTTGTACGAATGCTAGTTTGTATGTATATAATATGAAATATGGTTGATTGAATCTGTCCCGTTCCGCATTCCTATTTCTTTGAGTAGCACAATGCGATGCGATACAGCGATGTCGTATAAATGTATCAGTCTTAAGTTGGAAACAGTTAGCGTACGCTGCGCCGTTTTCGTTGTATATTTTAGTTTGCCTTCTATTCCGAGAAATTTCAAAGCTCGACGCCTCTCGGGCCTGAGCGAGTTACAAGCACGTTGAAACTACCCGCTACCGTCTATCAGTCACTGTCGGAACGTGGTTAGTCTCGTATACCTCTCACCGTAAGCGTGTTCTATTGCTTTTCTAGAAAAGATCTTTTGCACTGTATTGTGTATTTATATTTTGAGTTTCATTCTTGTTAATGCCAATAATTTGAGGATGTATTAATTAAAGTTCCTCGATAAAATAAAAGTAAGCACGAGTGAAAGATCGGAAAGCACACGTCATATTACAGCAACAGCTCGTGGAGATGAGCCTTTTTTCTACAAAGGAATAAGTACAGATGATCAAGCCGAGGCAACAGTGTGTATTTGTTTTCTACGAGTATCAAGCTGATTAGTCGTGGCAACAGCTCGCGGAGATGAGTTTGCATGGTTTTTCCAGAGGCTAGCGTTCGCGGCAACCGCTCGTCGAGACCAGTGTACTTTTGTTCTGTCGACGGCAAATCCCGCCGATTTCGCCTTGAAGGCGGCGTTAAACGTGTTTATTCATCCTCGATTGTTGGTGTAGTGTGCAACGTTCATATCCAGAGGCTGGATAGATACAGGGGATCCGGCGCAGTTGACCACGTGGTTGCGTTTAGCCAGGGGCCCCGGCGGGACTTCATACGTCCTGCACTCGATCTATCTCTCTCTCTCGCTCGCGGGTCTGATGCCGCGGGAGAGGATAGGTTAGTCTTTGGCAGCGCGTGCGCATTTTCCATCGACGCGCTGAGGCCACATGTATATGCAATTGCGTTTATGCGCATCACGCTGTCTCTCTCTTGCTTCGCGTCTCCACGGCTTGCTAGCGACACGAGGGCTCCTGCGCAGTCAGTTCATCTCCAATCCTTCTGCAAGTCACACCTACTTCTACGTTATATTAACGCCACGTGTTTTTGTAAGAAGGAAACCATATTTCCAGTGCGCTGAGCAGCGGAGTCTCCTCGCCGCTCGATATTAGTACACTCTGCACATAACCAAAACACTAATTCACCTCCGACGAGTTCTAAAAGTGCCTCTTCGTGCCGCCCGGCTGGACTGGCTACGTCAGACTTCAGTCGGTTTTTTCATGGACGCACGACGTCTTCAGGTCCTTAACTAACAAATTCACTCTAACCTCTCCTGTAATAATAATTCAACACATACGAGACAGCGAACTCATATATTTTGAGCTTAACGAATAACTTGTCTTTTCTCACATCACATCACGCAAACGTATGTTTAACCTTGACATCATCTATCAACATAATTTTATTGAATATTTTTGTCAGCTTATTTGATCTATAAGGCCTGTTGAATTCCAAGCAGGCGTTTGTAACATAGGCAAGGCTGTAACGAGTTGACCTTTTTTTAGGCTTTACGAACATTATCTTTCAAACAATTATTGTTGTATGCTTTTCATCTTACAATATTAATTTCAATCCGATAAATCATTTATACGCCATAAATTAACCATTAATTCAACATAGCTTATCTATATTCATATCTCAACCTTTCCTATAATCCTAAAATAGGGAACAGACATGGTTTTGCTATATACATATATTTATATATTTATATGTATATAGCAGAACCATGTAGTTGTAAATGTAGTTGCTATTTTCTACTGCATATAAGTATGAAATTACAGTAGAGATATAAGTATGCAGTAGAAAATAGCATAAGAGTACGTTATGTATCAATTTTTTGCTGATTTAGTATCTATAGGCCATAATATGATTAATTAAAAAGGGTTGACTGTTGCTATCGGTCTCTCCGAGGCAGGTAAAGGTGTTTCGAAAGAAAAAACAAGTTAATTCATTTTTTCTTTCAACGTTTCGGCGAACAATGTCGCCCTCATCAGGAGAAAAGAATTATAGGACTCGACAGGCTCGCTGATGAAAAGTTCGAGTCTGCGTTTCCCCCGCCGGGCGCCGGCGGCGGCGGGGAGAGAGCGTGTGGTCGTTGTGTCGCTCTCAGCTACTCGAGGCGAATTCGCAATTCGCAGATTCGCAAAATCATGTCTGTTCCCTATTACCTCAATATTACATACAATTATATTTTCTAATTATTTTTTAAGGTCTTCGAAAATATTCTGTAAAATACTTTGCTCCGAATAATTTGTTTGATGTTGCTTCGACATAATATTTGTGAACATTTGTAATTAATTTTATTATATTGTCGATCTGTAATTTCATCACTTAAATATTTTCTTACACTGAGTTTTCATCTTGATATGCAGCTAATAATAAAGTGATTAAAGGCAATGCCACTCAAAAATTTCAAACCATAAATAAATTGTGTAATTATTTATTTTACCCAATCCTGCTACGACCGTGCAGTACCTTAAGAACCCAAACTCTTTATTATATTCGAAATCATTAATCAATATCACGATTATATTTAATATTCAGATTTTGCTACAAAGTAAATTATTTAAAAGATATTTAGCATCTATTGAAATTTTTGTCTCTCACGAACTTTGCATATTTGAGATTATTCAATCTTTACATAATAAGAGCAAAATACCGAAAAGTTGCAAGTGTGTGACTTTGTAAACATTGCACGCACATCATGGCGACGATAGTGTGTTAGACGACAGTCTGAGTGATTTTACAGCCGATTCCAGGAAACGGTACAAAGGAAGAGAGAAGGAAAGTCAAAGTCAGACTTCGCAGTCTCAACAAAAATCGTCAGATGCAGAAATAAGGAGAAAATTATGTTTTTCTGAGAAGGAAGTAGATAAGTTCAAGAAACATTTGGAGAAATCCACTCATAAATTCTATCGCTGACGCGACGGTAAAAGCAAGTACGACCTTAAAAATGAAATTCGCACATCGCGGAATCCAAGTATCAAGTTTCGTCATGTGCGGTTCGAATGTATTGTATATATGCGAAGGAACCTGTTCCATTACTACTGTCCGAAAAGAAGACCAAAACATAGTAAGTTAATTTATGAAATAAATAAGTGTGTTCTTAATTGTAAACTATTTCATTGCTATTGTTGTAGCACTTCTTCGTTGGGATGTAAATGTCAAGTTAAATTGAAATTGTTTGAAGATGGGAGCTGTTACTGCATTTTTGAAATCAGTCCACACGACAAACATCCAGAAATAAATGTGAGTAATCAACTGGTTTTTTACTGTGCGAGTTCAATTTACTAACTAAAGTAACTCTGACAAGGAAACCCCCTCAACCCGACCTCACCGATTTCAATAATCTTTTGATATGTTGTAGATTATCAAAAAACAAGAGACACGTGGTTTTTTTATCGGCGTAAACGCACTTTAAAGAGGTGAAAACCACCCTCAAAGGTTACCCCCCAAAATTAATTTTTTAATATATCTCAGGTTCTAATTGATATTTCTGAATGAAACAAATTTTATTTATTGGAAATGGGTGAATAAAATGAAACGAAACTCAGAATATGTTAACTTGATTTTAAATTTATTCTGAGAGCACAGAGAAATAGGCACGTCCGATTGCTACAAGGAGCTGCCAGAGACTAAGGGCTGCTGAGGGCTAGAGTGACCGGCAAGCTATCGGTAATGCAAGGGAATGCATTCCGCTGCTTCGTCTGCTGCTTAAGCCTAAAACAATGGTCCCGTTTTTATAACTGCATGCGGGCTCCAGATGGCTAAGCTCTCCATAAGATCGGAGACGAGCGACGCGTCGCAGCGCGTCGTATTGCAAACCCGGGCCACTCATAAAACTATAAATCGGGAAACGGATTTACTTTCCCCGCCTCAGCTTTCTACATCTGTTTAGGATTTGTTTTTGAAACATAAAAACTAGCGATTCCAACACGCCCCCTCAAAAATAAATCTATTGAACGTTAATTTATAACTCTGTTGATTTTACTTAAAGAAACATATATCGACTATATTCTACGTTGTAATACAATTTTAACATACAAGCAAAATAATAATATACGTGCTTCCTTCTCTGTGCTTACTCAGTTTCTGGGGAACAATTACATATGGTCCAACATTCATTGCGAGGATTAGGGAAACCCAGAAAAACCTAATCAGACCATTTCATATATGTTTTACATCATAAAACTTATATGTAAATACATTTATATATTTTACTCCAAGCCCATCTCTTTTCTGAACTCCAGAAATTTAACTGCAGGCAGCGGCTTGGTCAGTACATCTGCCAATTGATTTCCTGTAGGAACATACATCAATTTTATTACATTTTTCTCAACTTGCTCTCTTGAGAGATGATATTTTATATCAATATGCTTTGATCTCTTGTGATTGGTAGGATTGCTTGCTATACTGATACAACCATTATTGTCTTCATAAATTATTATAGATTTTGAAATATCAATCTTTATACTAGTTGCCAATGATTTTAACCAAAGAGCTTCTTTTACAGCTTCATAAAGAGCCATATATTCAGCTTCTGTAGATGAAGCAGCTACAGAGGCTTGTTTTCTAGTATTCCAACAAATCGTACAATTTTCAAATAACTTAAATAAATATCCGGTTGTGCTTTTTCTATCAAATGGGTCATTACCCCAGTCAGAGTCTACAAAACCACTTATAAAATCATTATAGTTCCGTTTTACGTAATTTAATTTGATATTTGTTGAACCTTTTAGATATCTTAAAACTCTTTTTAAACATTGCCAGAGTTCTTTATTATTTTTATTTGTATATCTACTTAAAATATTAATTGCAACACTCAAATCAGGTCGTGTGCAAATCATAACATACATTAAACATCCAATTAAATTACGACAAGGAGCATCATACATTTCATCAGAATTTAAATCTATATAATTTAATTTACTAGGAAGTGGTGTACTAACTGCATTACAATCTGACATTTTGAATTTTTCTAAAACTTTCTTTATATAAGCACTTTGATCCAAAGATATTTTATTTAATGTTCTTTCTATTTTAATACCAAGAAATAGTTTAATATCTTTCAAATCTGTCATTGAAAATTTATTCATAAGATAATTTTTGAAGCTATTCATTACTTTAATATTAGCCGTAGCAATCACAAGATCATCCACATATAATACAACATATACATTTTCTTGTATATTTCCTTTATCTAATATATATATACATCTATCAACTGATGAATTTTGAAAGCCTTTCTCAACAAGAGCTTTTTCAAACATCTCAAACCAACATCTTGCTGCCTGTTTTAATCCATACAAAGCTTTATTCAATTTGCATACTTGATTTGCATTACATTTGACTCCTTCAGGAACTTTCATATAAATTTCTTCTTTTAATATGCCATTTAAAAATGCAGTTTTAACATCCATATGATGTAGTAATAAATTAAATTGATTAGCAAATGCAACAATGAATCTAAAACTAGAAATTCTTGCTACTGGAGCAAATGTTTCATTATAATCAATCAAGTATTCTTGACTAAAACCACGAGCAACAAGACGAGCTTTGTACCTTAATGGATTTCCAAATTCATCATATTTTATAGTAAATATCCATTTATTATCAACAATATTTCTATCTTTAGGTCTTGGTACTAATGTCCAAGTTTTATTTATAATTAACGAATTAATTTCGTCATTAATGGCTTCTTCCCATTTTAATCTATCGTCTCTAGTTTTTATTTCATGAAATGATACAGGAGTATCTTTTACTAGAGTTTCAGCTATCATAATATAATCATACTCTATATTATATTCATTATAAGACATAGGTGGCTTTTGTTTTATCCTCTCACTCCTTCTAGACTCATTATTTATTATGGGATTTTTATCAACTATCTCTTTTTCTATTGACTTCGAAACACTTAGTTTTTGAATCTTATTATTTGATTTATTATTATCAAATTTATTTAGAATATCTGAATTTTCTCTTTCAGATTTTTCTAACTCTCTATCTGATTTATCATTATCAGATTTTTCAAGCATATCTGATTTATCATTATCAGATTTTTCAAACATATCTGATTTATCATTATCAGATTTTTCAAACATATCTGATTTATCATTATCAGATTTTTCAAACATATCTGATTTATCATTATCAGATTTTTCAAACATATCTGATTTATCATTATCAGATTTTTCAAACATATCTGATTTATCATTATCAGATTTTTCAAACATATCTGATTTATCATTATCAGATTTTTCAAACATATCTGATTTATCATTATCAGATTTTTCAAACATATCTGATTTATCATTATCAGATTTTTCAAACATATCTGATTTATCATTATCAGATTTTTCAAACATATCTGATTTATCATTATCAGATTTTTCAAACATATCTGATTTATCATTATCAGATTTTTCAAACATATCTGATTTATCATTATCAGATTTTTCAAACATATCTGATTTATCATTATCAGATTTTTCAAACATATCTGATTTATCATTATCAGATTTTTGCAACAATTTCTCATCTGATTTATCACTATCAGATTTCATAAACATTTCTGATTTATCTTTATCAGAATTTTGCAATTCATCTACTGATTTTGACCTCATGTCAGATGCATCAGTTTCTTTACTCTCATTTTCACCACTTTCCATTAGTGGTCTAGTAACTAAGTAGTTTGTTTCGTCAATAATCACGTCTCTAACTACAACGAATTTCTCGTTTTTCACGTCCCATATTTTATACCCATTAGGCTCATATCCGACTAATATGCCTTTCCATGATTTTTCATCAAATTTAGTTTTTCGAACTTTATTATGTGTATATACAGTTGAGCCAAATACTCTTAAATATTTTAATTGAGGCTTTCTACTATGCCACATTTCATATGGTGTTTTATCACATTTCAGAGCTTTGGTTGGCGTTAAATTAATTAAATACGTAGCAGTAAGAACTGCCTCACCCCAAAATACTTTTTGCAAACTTGCACCGTTTATTATTGCACGTGCTTTTTCAGTTATAGTTCTAACCATACGCTCTGATACACCATTTAATTGAGGAGTTCGCGGAACTGTTAAATGATAGCTAATGCCTTTTTGAACACAATAATTTTTCATTTCAGTTGATAAATATTCTCGACCATTGTCAATATATAAATTAACTAATTTTAAATTAAAATGTGCTTCACTTTTTGCAACAAAATCTTGAAATACCGAAAATACATCTGATTTGTATGTAATTAAATATGTTACACAATAATGTGTAAATTCATCAACAAATAAAACAAAATAATTTTTATTGTCAACTGTAGAAGGAGTGATCGGACCACAAACATCTGAATGAACAATAAACAATGGACGACGTACATAATCTTTATTTTTAGATTTCTGAAATGGCAATCGTGCTTGTTTACCATTTATACAAGCTTCACATAAGTGATCTATAGGCATCACTTTCTCGATTATGTTAAAATCATCGACCATTTGTTTATTTCTCATTTCTAAGAATTTTGATTTTCCTATATGGCCTAATCGTTGATGCCATAATTTATAATTGCAATTCATAACACTATTTACTTGAAAGCCATTAAATTTTAACGTATTGCTATTGACTTTAAAATTGATTGCAACTAAATTATTTAATTGCTTTCCAATCATAACAATTTTACCATTTTTACTTATCTTAATTCCTTGGTCGTCAAAAATAATTGTCAATCCTGCCTTCTGCATCTTGGTGACTGACAGTAAATTATGCGGAACATCAGGGCTGTAGAAAACGTCCTCCAAAACGCACTTGATCCCCATGTTGGTGACTACGTCGATTTTTCCTTTCTTAGTTGCTTTTATGAAAACTCCATTCTTGGCTACAGCAATGCTCAATGGTGGATTTAAATCAATGCAACTTGAGAAATAACTGTCGTTATTTATAAAATGGTCAGAAGCTCCTGAATCCAGTAGAAAAGTTAAATTTTTATTATCTGGAATTTTATAATGACCAGCCATAAAAGCAAAACTATTTGCAGTGTCATTTGTAGAATCTTCAGTTACTTTCACTGTTTGAATGGTTCTTTGGTTCTGTTGATTATATTGCTGACTTTTCTTGTAGTAAATGCACTTTATCATTTTGTGGCCTCTTCTTCCACAGTGATGACATTTTATATTACTTTTGTTTTTAGACTTGAAATTCGACTGCTTCTTATTGTTATAATTTTTGAAATTATTTCTTTTAGAATTATGATTTTGTGTGTCACTTTGATTTATATTTAAAACTTTTGCACTTGTGTCTCTGCTTTCTGTTTTTAACTTAACTTCATGATCCAAAAGTCTGGTTTTAACAAACGCTACAGTTAAGTTATCTTCTGATAGCGTTTCAATAGCTGTAATTACGCCATCATACGATTGAGGGAGAGTTAGCAACAAATGAGCTACTTTATCAGTTTCTTTCATCTCTGCACCGGCGGCAAACAACTCCGTAATTAAATCATCGAATATCATGAAATGCTGAATTAAAGACGTATCACCTTGTAGCTTTAATTCAAGTAATCTCTTTTTCAATGCTAATTGTGTCGCAATACTTTTCCGTTCATAAATGGCATCTAAACTAAGTATAATCTGTTTTGCTGTACTTTCAGTTTTTACAACATTAAGTAGCGAATCTGATAAGTACTCAACAATAACATTTTTAGCAGTTCCTTCTGCCCTAATCCAATCAGCACCAGCTTCTGCAGGAACTAAATTATCGATCACTTTAAGCACAACAAGTTCATTTAATAAATTTCTTATTCTTAACTTCCACACACTATAACGATCTCCATCAAAGGGTTTTATATTTCTTCTTAGTTTAGAATGTTCCATGATCACTGTTATAAAAATATAACTACTGTCTATATTTAAAAGTTTATGCACACAAAATCACACGTAAGATAAATTTAAATATACACTATTAATAACACAGTTTTAAACAACGTATTCTGGGCCCATAACCTATTGGAAATGGGTGAATAAAATGAAACGAAACTCAGAATATTTTAACTTGAAATTTATTCTGAGAGCACAGAAAAATAGGCACGTCCGATTGCTACAAGGAGCTGCCAGAGACTAAGGGCTGCTGAGGGCTAGAGTGACCGGCAAGCTATCGGTAATGCAAGGGAATGCATTCCGCTGCTTCGTCTGCTGCTTAAGCCTAAAACAATGGTCCCGTTTTTATAACTGCATGCGGGCTCCAGATGGCTAAGCTCTCCATAAGATCGGAGACGAGCGACGCGTCGCAGCGCGTCGTATTGCAAACCCGGGCCACTCATAAAACTATAAATCGGGAAACGGATTTACTTTCCCCGCCTCAGCTTTCTACATCTGTTTAGGATTTGTTTTTGAAACATAAAAACTAGCGATTCCAACATTATTTCATTTCAACTAACACAAGTAGTTCCGACCATTAGGGTTGCAACCCCCATTTTTTTATTGAAAAATATACTTTTTTCATCCCTATTTTCATGAAAATCAAATTCAAAATAGGCTTAAAAATATTTAAAAAAATGTTTTCATAGATAAAATACAAAAATAAAGTTGACCTGTCCGAGATAATTTTTCAAACCACCCTTAAAATGGCAAAATCACTCCCCAAATTAGATTTTTTCAATATAATTCGTTCTAATTGATAATTTACAACGAAAAAATTCATTTCAGTTATCATGTAAATACACAACGAACCAGCGCAGTTCGGACCATAAGGGTTGCAACCCCTATTTTTTGCAATTAGATTTCTACTTTTTTGTGCCAATTTTTATGAAAAAAAAAAATTCTTAAATGAGCCAAAAAAAATTCGATAACATAATATTATTATCGTGGATTGAATACAAAAATGAAGTTGACCGTTCCTAGATTATTTCTCAAACCTCGCTCAAAATGGAAAAACTACCTCCAGAAAATGTTTTTCGGTATACCACAAGTTCTAGTTGATAATTTACTGTGAATTACATTGCGCATTACTTCTAATGTAAAACAATGTCACTAACAAATCTAGTTCCGGCCATAAGGGTTGCAACCCCTATTTTTTCAAATGAGCCAAACAATTGGAAGAAGTATTTTTGTTGATTGAATACAAAAATAAACTTGGTCCCTTTGAAATTATTCTTCTATCCACTCTCATAATGGAAAAGCCACTCCCCAAAAATCGAACTGATACTATTTATTTTAATTTGAATTTCTACCTCTTTTGAGTCAAAGAATGGATTACAATTATATACAGAAAAGGACAGTATTATTCGAATTTTATGTATATTTCACAATAAGCGGCTCTGACGACATACAGTTGTTTTCAAGTTTACACTTATAGAAGAGACGACACCAAGTAATAAAATTATAAATGTGAAAAAATACCGACTGGAACAACGGGAAATATTCAGCCACTTGATGTTTATGGATTTCGCATTTGGAAGAACTTTGTCTGACAATTTTCAGATTCTGTAACATTGATGAATGATGATTTGACTCTACATAAGAGGAATGACATCATTAAACTTCAGTCATTAGTCCATAATCAACTTTCTTCACCAAGATATACTAATCTTTTTAAATATTCCTGATTTAAGAGTGGTTACATCACTGAAAGACCAGAAAAATTTGACAATCCTGTTATTTACGGTTTTGGAGATTCATGCAATACGCATTGTGAAATAGGAGGGTGCCAAAATGTGGCCATCATACGTTGCAGTTGGTGCAAAAAGTCATTATGTTTCAAGCACTTTTATGAAGAATATCATTATTGTAAGAAGTATATATTGTACAATAAATATATCCTAATTTTCTTGAGTTTTTTTAATTGGAAGCCGGATGTATTATAATGTTTATATATAATAAATTCGTTACCATATTAATCCATTTCATGTTTGAAAATACTATACTTGATAAATTACAATTTTTTATTTTTTTTTTACGAAACTTACAATTAACTCTATTAATCACAAGAATTAATTGTATGTTGATATACATAAATATCTCCCAAGATCAACATCCACAGACGATATTTATCAATGTAATGTAATTAGTATTCAGTTCGATTTTTGGGGAGTGGCTTTTCCATTATGAGAGTGGATAGAAGAATAATTTCAAAGGGACCAAGGGACCAAGTTTATTTTTGTATTCAATCAACAAAAATACTTCTTCCAATTGTTTGGCTCATTTGAAAAAATAGGGGTTGCAACACTTATGGCCGGAACTACATGTGTTAGTGGCATTTTTTTATATTAGAAGTAATGCGCAATGTAATTCCCCGTAAATTATCAACTAGTACTTGTAGTATACCGAAAAACATTTTTTGGGGGTAGTTTTTCCATTTTGAGGGATGTTTGAGAAATAATCTCGGACCGGTAAACTTCATTTTTGTATTCAATCCACGATAATATGTTATCGAATTTTTTTTGGCTTATTTAAAATTTTTTTTTCATAAAAATTGGCACAAAAAAGTAGAAATCTAATTGCAAAAGATATGGGTTGCAACCCTTATGGTCCGAACTGCGCTGGATAGTCGTGTATTTACATGATAACTGAAATGAATTTTTTCGTTGTAAATTATCAATTAGAACGAATTATATTGAAAAATCTAATTTGGGGAGTGATTTTGCCATTTTAAGGGTGGTTTGAAAAATTATCTCGGACAGGTCAACTTTATTTTTGTATTTTATCTATGAAAACATTTTTTAAAATATTTTTAGCCTATTTTGAATTTGATTTTCATGAAAATGGGGATGAAAAAAGTATATTTTTCAATAAAAAAATGGGGGTTGCAACCCTAATGGTCGGACCTACTTGTGTTAGTTGCGTATAATTATGAGAAGTGAAATAAAATTTGTTTCATTGAGAAATATCAATTAGAACCTGAGATATATTAAAAAATCAATTTTTTGGGGGTAACCTTTGAGGGTGGTTTTCACCTCTTTAAAGTGCTTTTCGGCCGATAGAAAAAACACGTGTCTCTTGTTTTTTGCTAAATTACAACATATCAAAAGATTATTGAAATTGGTGAGATCGGATTGGGGGGGTTTCCTTGTGAAAGACATTCACAATGTTCGTGCTGAAATGTCTAATGACCGTCTGGGAAATTCTGTTTCTGCTGTTACAGATGTTTTGAAGCAGTTTCGTAAGTCCCTAATTAATATAATAATAATTTTGTTCCTCTTTTCTATTTCCCTACTGTAATGTTTTAATGCATTTTTATGTTATTAATGCAATAATTATGTTATTAATGCATTCGACACGAATTTTTCAGATGCTGATTATGAATTTCATGTCAACAAATAAAATGAATTTCAAGTTTTGTACCTTGCCACGCCTAACATAAATGCTGTTTTTGAAGCTTGGCCAGAATTCATAATGACAGACACCACTTACAGCTTAATTAATTTAAATTTTCTTGTCATTCTCATTAATGTTGTTGATGGCAATGGAGCAACGGAAATCGTTGCTGTTGGTATTTTGAAAACAGAATCAGAAGAAAATCTTAGACGGTTTTTTAAAGTTTTTAAAAATAAACAGAAAAATGTTATTGGAAAAATGAAGTCATGCATGACTGATAAGGATGGATCTATTAGAAAAGTGTGTGAAGAAGTTTTCAATGTTTTAATGTTATTTTGCGCATACCACACTGCAAAAATTTTTAAAGACAAAATGATATGTGAAAATATGGACATCAGTAAAACCGAAAGAGAAAATATCTTACATATTTTGCAAAAAATGATATATGCTTCTGATGAAAAGGTTTATTTTGAATAGTATGAAGAATTATTGCAAACTAAAAAAAAGAAAGTCAGAACTTATTTGATTACAATTGGCATAATATTAGACATCAGTGGGTTAGGTGTTTTATGGTTTTGTAACGGTTCGACTTTCCCCGGGTGTTGAGTAGTCGGCCGGACGCCAGGATTTGGTTAGGGGAAAGGTTAATTGAAGAGACTTGTTTATGCAAATAATAACAATGAAGATATATTCTAATGTTTAAGTTAACAAGTTGATAAATCAATTATGAGTCTCCATCTGTAACAGAAATCGATATCGCGGTGATTTAGAATATTTCGCCTTCACAAACAATTTAACTTAATCTATAGCGGTTTACGGTACATTAACGCGTCGTTACCGGAGTTACGTAGGTTCGGTGCGACTACCGGTTTTACGGATACGGTATCGGAGGACGGTGAAACGGGTTCGGGTTAAACAACGGATTTTCGGAGGTTTAGGTCTTCCTCGAGTCCATGAAGTCGTGTGCGCACGGCTACACGGATCGAGGTCGCTCGTCTCGTTCTTCTCCTGATCCTGTGTGCTCACAGTGACCAGGTGAATCTCAAGAGGTCGGCGGTATTGAACGGACAGGAGTTGACCGGTGCTTCACCAGGACGTGTGCTCACGACCTGGGGAATCGTCGGCGGGCTTTAGTTATTCTCTCAGCCCCGTGTGCGCACGGTGGCTGGGAAGATAACCAGTCCCTTGGGGCGGATGTTCGGAGGCAGGTGGCGACGTCGAGTATCCACTACGTGTGCTCACGTAGGGGAGCCTCGGCGCTGTTCGGTTACTCCTAGTTGTCTCGTGTGCGCACGACGGCAACTCGGAGTTTCGGGTTCGTCGACAGCGTCGTCACGTGTGCTCACGAGCCGACGTTGCTGGCGTCGATCCTCTCTAGCTGTTCCTCTCGGTAACGTGTGCGCACGATACCGACAGGAGTTCAACTCGAGTAGAACTGCCCGCTATGCCGCGCGGGCCGCTTTATATAGGCGTGTTCGCGGCGCGCCGCTCGCGCCGCCTGGCGCGTCTCCGCTGAGTTGCTAGTAGAGTCTCGCGCTCGTGCGGACTGGCCTTTCGGTTGGTGCGCGCGCGCGCTCACTTCGCTTCGTGCGGACTCGCCTTTGTTCGCTGCGCGCGCGCGCTCGCTGGCGTCAGCTGACTTACTCGGCGCTGCGTTTGTTTACATCATGTGCGAGACTTACGTCTCGTCACAGTTTGTTTTAACTTTTTGAATGATACCAATAATCGAACTGAGTTCATTAATAACAAGATTAAAATCTTTTGTCAGAAGCATCATTTTTTAGCTGATTTTCTTTTAGAATTTTTGCAATTTTTCGTTTACGTTTTTGAGAACGAAAGAAATGTAAAAGCTCTACAAAATTTTACGAAGGTTCCAGATTACGTATTAAGCTCAACTCTGCAAAAACATTATTCGCTTGTAACCAAGTATGCATTTGACTTCATGTAAAAACAAAATGCTGCTCTATGTTATGTAAAACATTGTACAATAACATTAAATAACATTTTATTAGTTTTTGATGTTCTTAAATACATTGTCTCTTCGAAATCGTGTTCATGTAAGAGTTTTGTATCAATAGGTTTACCGTGTAAACATATATTTAAATGCAGAATACTGTTAAATGTAAGTCTTTACGATGAGGATTTAGTCAATGAAAGGTAGACAAAATAGTATATTGTGTGCCAAGGGCGTAAAGTGGGCTTTTTGGCCTCGTGTGGTTGCAGTACGAGTCAAGGCGAGTTAGCCCGAGCCGAAGGCGAGGGCGTTTACGAGCCGCAGACGAAAAAGCCCACTTAGCCCTTGGTGCACACCATATTTTTTGTAACGCAAGTACAGATTTTTGTGTTTTTTTTTTAGATATTGAGTGCGACTGATGCAACTTTTTCAAGAATCGGCGACCACACTCTTAGTAGACTAATTTTTAAATGTATATATATATATATATTATATATATATATAAATTAAGTCACCGTTAAGTCAGTAGTAGTTACAAATAAGGATATTTCACGTAAATGTATATGCCGTAAGCTAAAGGACTCTGGGAGTATGAAAATTACCAAAGAGAAGCCAAGTGGCTCTAATAATTCAGAAGACACCGATGATAAAGTTAGTCTTGATCTCTGTAACGAAAATCGTGTACCTGCGGATGCTGTAAAAACTGGTAAAAGTATTAGCAATGTAGCTAGTAGTACTACAGATTATGTAATGCAAACATCAGTAAATGTTAGTGATAGTATCAATAGTCGTTCTAGTTTAAGTAATTCTTATGTTAAAGATAAGGTTTCTGAATTACCAAACGACAGCTGCGATTGTGTTAATTCAAAAACTACAGTTACTGTTCATGAAGAATGCTTACAAAATGTGATGAGTATGTTATAGAATCTGCGGATATAGCTAGTAATTCGGCGTCTACTGTTGATAACTCTAAGTCAGTTAGTAAAACTAATGTGCATAATGCTGATGATGTTGCTACCAATTCTACTGTAGCAATTGTACTGTAGCTAATTCTACCAAGTATCTGCGAAATCAGTTTCCCAAATTAAGTGATGCTAAAGTAAATGAAGGAATTTTCGATGGCCCTCAGATTCGTAAGATGATAAATGATGAAATTTTTGTTACGAAAATGAATCATACAGAGAGAGAAGCATGGTTATGTTTCAAGGACGCAATTAAAAACTTTCTTGGAAATCATAAGAGCCCAAATTACCAACAAATAGTTTTAAAAGTAAATAGTTACAAAAATCAAGGCTGCCTAATAAATCTAAAATTACACTTTTTATATTCGCATGTTGATGAATTCCCAGAAAACCTAGGTGATTACAGCGAAGAGCAGAGAGAGAGAAATTTCACCAAGATATCAAGGAAATGGAGCGCAGGTACCAAGGAAGATGGGACGTAAATATGTTAGCAGATTACTGTTGGTCGTTAAAAAGAGATCTATTATCAACATCGGACAAGCGGAAGCGTAATCCACTTCGTAGATCATTTGACAATAAAATAGTTCGTTATCTTAAAAAAAGAGTAATGGGCTTAATATTTTTACGGGTATTTTATTAAATTGCATATACTTCTAACAAATTTAAAGTAAGCCCGGATTCAGATACAGCGCCCCAAAAAAACCCAAGATACCATGGTTTTAGTGTATTTTTCATGCATTTCGATAATTTGACCTTCAACTGACCTTGAGAAAGTTCTGATGGGGTCAAACTGACCCCGGATTCGGATTCAGCGACCCCAAAAACCCCAAGATACCATGGTTTAGTCTTTTCTTAATGTATTTTGATAATTTGACCCCTATTTGACCTTGACTTAATATCTGATGGGGTTAAAAACTAACCCTGGATTCGGATTCAGCGATCCCAAAAACATATAAGTACCGTGGTCAAGTTTTTGGGACTTACAATTTTTTTTTGTGGGGCTGTGTAATCACTATAATACACGTCTTTTGTAGCACGTCGAGCTCATCTGCAAGTATTCGGAAGGTTTTCTCATTAGTTGTCTATTTTTGCTTCTTTTTAGATGAAGTACCGTAATAGTTGAATTTTCGACTTCATTAAAAACACGTTAGTAATACGTTTCAAAGTGTTGGGATTTAGAATACGCGTTTTTAGAAAATGTTCGTATGGATGTGTGTGTGCGTGTACGTGCGTGCGTGCATGTGTGTGTGTGCGTGTGTGTGCGTGCGTGTGTGTGTGTGTGTGTGTGTGTGTGTGTGTGTGTGTGTGTGTGCTCACGCAGAGAACAACAAATAGTTGAAATATTTACATCTTACAAACTAATGATACGCAAATTACTCTATTTAAAAAAAGCACTCAATTGTCCGAGCGATTGCATCGCTTCGCGTAAGGCCGCACGTGGCGCGCTAGTTTCATCAGATTTTATCAAACACGGCGCATTAGCCGTTAAGTTTTGTCGGAGTTTCATGAAAAGAATGAAAAGTAACACATTGCGTCATCGAATCCTTCATCGGCATCATAGAGTCAGCGCATTCCCACGCACAGGACAAGTTCCACATGACGTGGTTTCTGTAATCAGATCTTCGTCGTCGTCATCATCAGCAGCACCAACAGCACCATCAGCATTAGCTGTTGAGAGTTTAAAAATCAAACCAATTACCTGCAACTTGCTGTGCCCGACGACGTACGCATTCAACAAATCAAACTGCAAGCGTGCAATGATAGGCCTGGATTATCACAGTGGCTACTACAGAGCAGTGCTAAAGATTTGAGCCAATGGATCGCCAGCCAAGTATGTGACACTCGACAAACACAGCTGGGAAGTGATCGAAGATCAGATGGAGGCAATGGATGCCAATCTGAACAACGCTTTCACGTTCTACCAGAATTTTGGAAATCCTACAAAGATCCTCCTTCCCAACCACGATCTGACATTCATAAACTGCTTCGGAGCAAGGGCGATTGGCAACAACCAGTACACAGAACAACCAGTCGTCATTCTCAACCAGTACTTTCTTATTTCCAGAGAATAATCACACAGCATGCCCGCGAGCGATAAAACAGTGTTTTATCGGTTATTTATTTAGTAGCGATCATTATTCATGCTAATTGACATACTTAGCTACTGTTTACAACAATTAGGGGTCATAAATTATGTCAATTGGCCTAATTAACTACTGTTTACATAAACAAGTGCTACTGTTTATGTAAACACCGGCTACTGTATCCCCTCCTCTACTTAGGCCACGTCCAGTATCTCCATAGTGGCCTACATACTACTGTTAAATTTTCTGATTATTTAAATAAAAATACTTTTAGTCATAAATATATATATATATATATATATATATATATATATACTAGGGGGGTTCTCCCTTGCTCGCTCCGCTCGCCAACCCCCCAATTTTAAATTTAAAAACAGAATGATGAATAAAATATTACATTTCTTGAAACATATATAAATTTAAAAAATATACAATTAACTTTAGAAAAAAAAATTCATTTTTAACAACCCTGGTAGAAAATAAGCCAACCAAAATAGCCTGTGAATAATAATTGGCCGAAAATGTTGGCCAACGCTTATCACGAATATTAGCCAGCATTGAACCAACGGTTCGGGAAAATTGAAAATGTAGTGATTTAAGGTTATGAGATTTTAATACTATTGAATTTATTTATAATTTCGGTTTGTGATATACCTATAATAAATATATAGAATATGCTAAGTTCTTGATGTCAACGTGAATGTTCACCGTGAGTAAATGCTCAGGTCACCCGGAACTCTCAAAAATCTTGTCCAGGTGTTTATTATGGAAAAAAATGTTAGGCTAAGTAGTGCGCTTCGTGGTTTTCGGTGCGTAGGTGTAAGTTCTGCTCGAAGATGAAGGACACGTTACCCGCGAGTCTCGTAGACGATGTCCAGGTGTTCGGCGGAAAAAAAATCTAGGTACCTTGCCCAGTAGTTTTCTATGTGTAGGTGTAAGTTCTGCTCAAAGATGGTGAGCAAATCTCCCAAGACTATATAAAATTTTTTTAATTTTCCAAAAATTTTCCAAAATTTTCCCAATATTTTCAAACAGTTTTTGAAGTTTTGTATAGTAATTATATCCACACAGCGCGCTACCTACATTTTATTTATTTTTCTTTCGTCGAAGACCTAGACATCGCCTACGAGCAGAACTTACATCTATACATCAAAAACTACGCGCTACTCAAGTCTCGTGTTTTCCTCTTTCGAACACCTGGACATCGTCTACGAGAGTCCCGGGTGACGTGCTCATCATCTTCAAGAAAAACTTACATCTACACATCGAAAGCCACGGAGCGCGCTACCTAGGTTTTATTTTTTAAGTAACCTTACGGAGATATAATTTAAATTGAATCTAACCTCAAACCAGTATTTCAAATTTTACCATCCGTTTACCAACCGAATCACTTGTAATGTGACGAAATAAGCAGTATTTAAGAGTAACTGTTGGTTAAAGCGTTCGCCAATTCGTTCGGATTTGGCCAAGCGACAGCGAATTAAATCTTTACGTTTCTACCAGGGATAAACCATAATTTTATATAATTCAATCATGTCATTAAATTATATAAAATTATTGGTGATTTTTAGGCATGACCGCGACACGGAAGTGCCTTATAGTTTCGTGTACGAAAAATGTGAGGTGCGATATCTCACGCAGTTTTCGACCGATCGGGCTGAAATTTTAGGAGGAGTCTCCTCTCGCAAAAACTAAAAAACTATTTTTTTTATCCCGATCCTCTACGTAATTTTGAAATGCGAGCACAATTTGTTCGATTTTTACGCGTATTTTTACATAAAAATTTTGGTGTTACACGATTATCTCTGAGAGACTTTAGTTAATCAGGCTAAAACTTTGTGTGCAAACTCCCCTCACCACCAGAAACTGATGGTTCTATTTTCAGCTTAATTACGCACATGTACGCAGAATACGGCCACCTCCAAAAATCGCTAAAAACGGTTTTTTGGCTCTAACTCAAATTCTAACCATTTTGCAAAAAAAAGTTAAATAGAAAAGTTGTAGATCTTTGAAAAATACAATTTTTTCTCATTAACATCAAATCATGAAAATGCTTATAACTCGAGTTTACAGCCCAAAATCGATTTTTTACAGCTTAAAAATCAATTATTTACAATAAAACTTTGAGGCTTTAAGTTTTACATAAAAATGTTGAACGTAAAAGTTACAGATATTTTAAAAACACAACTTTTTACTGTGGCAAACATTTTTTTTTAAATACTTTTTGACATACAAAACCTTATAAGCGATTTTTTGATATATAGATTCAATAATAACTTCGGTGCAACATGCCGCATCTAATCCAAATAATTTCAGGAATTTTCCTATATTGTTAAAAGCTGAAATTTATATTTTGGCCTTTATCTCGTACATACATGCATGATTAAACCACTTTTTAAATTAAATTATAAGAAATGCGTTATTTAAGAAATACTCAATCGCCGAATACAAGGATCAGTGAAGCCGATCCGAGTATTACTTGGCATCATATAACGACGTACGTATGCTATGATAATTATATCTTTTAAGCTGAATCAGTAAAATTCACTTCCGAAATTTAAGTGTATTATACTGAACTAGAAAAACCTAAATTCAATAAGGAAATTCGCTTAGATTGAAGAAAAGCTCTAAGTAGCTTACTGAATTGCTAAACAATCAATTTTCTAATTGAAATCCTACAAACGAAATATTATCCCTTTGAAAACTGCGATACGGCAGTGTTGTATTATTTATCTGAAATTACAATAAAATAAAATTGAAATAAGGTTTATTTTAAGAATAGGTTTACAAACAAAAATAAATAATTGATACAAATACAAGTAAGTTGCCAGTTTTCCAGTAGTTTTTATAGCTGTTAAAAGAATACCAATCAACACTTGGCCACAATGTTGAGAAACTAGAAAACAAAAAAAACATTAGAAATTTATACTCACAAATAATTATTCAAATCACTGATCTTACCTGATAAAAATACTCATCTACAATATAGCAGTATAGTAGTAGTATAGTAGTGCACAAGTCTTAAATGAAGTTACGTTCCAACTCCAAGATTTTGATAGCTCAGTTATCAGCGCCATCACTATCCTTAGTTTGACTCTGGTAGACGCAGTAGACATTAACCCAACAAATTCAGAAATGTTTATACACCTAGACAGAAAAATATTACAAAATCATACTCATAAATAATTATTGAGAGATTCCGATCACTGAGCTCTGCTTAAAATTTAAAACAAGGCAGCTTTTAAGTATGTATACCGTCAAACAACATGTTTTAGTAACATAGTTCTTATGGCTTGCATAGAAAATATGCAAGCCATAAGAAATCCGTTGACTGAACTTATTCAGGGGACAAAGCGTTTTAAGTTAAAACTTATTGAAGATACAATATCAATTTAATATACAGTTCAAGTTTATTGTAATATTTTAAAAATTACCTTGTCAGATTGTATAAATCCATATCCAGATTCGTATTAAAGTAGTTCAAGTATCCAAGAACGCCAACCAACACTCCAGGACAGCATCAATTCAGTTGCAAGATCGTCTCAAGGTGGTTCAAGCAGCTGGCAACGCCAACCAGGACTGCCGGATAGTGGAAATAGAGCTCCAGGATCATTCACGGGTGGTTGAGCCAGCTAAAAACGCCAACCAGCACTGCCCGAACGCTCAAATATAGTTCCAAGGTTGTCTCCGGGTGATTACGTCAGCCAGAGACGCCAAGCAGTACAACCAGATAAGATAAATCCAGCTCCAGGGTTGTATTGAGGCTGTTGAATAAACCAGCACCACCAGAGAGAGAGAGAGAGAAAGTGAATCCAGTCCAGGGTGATTTTGGAAGGCATCGGAATAACAACACTGATGTAACTTTAAAAAAACAGATCACAAAATCACACTGATTATACTGCACATAACACAATAGATGTTTGTTGTAAATATAATGAACACAAAATCAAAGGAAAACCAGTCGTAGATCTTATGCGATAGTGAATCTTCATCCAGACAGCATCTTGAAAGAAAAATATATCAGCACATCAACAAAATGAGCAGGAGCAGCGGCCACAGGAGTAGTCCAAAAAACAAAGGATAACTTGTTGGAGCTAATATACTGCAGCACTATACTGCAGCTTCCTATACTGCAGCACTCCTTGATGAACTGACACTCACACATCACATCCTCGGTGCCATTCCGGGTGCATCACTTTTAAATACTTTTTGCACTGTCTTCCAAAGCAAGAACCGCGAGCAGCTGATCCGTGAGCGGAATCACGGTGAGCAAAGGTGGCTTGAAAACAGGCACCATAGCAGCATTTCTGTTCTGATTTTTAAACTACTTATAACACGGTTACATCACGTTGTGTCACAGACGCAACGTCTGCAACGCGAGCCGCGAGACGAGTCAGCGATAAGAGTCGAGCAGCTGAGCCGTACTATGATGCAGCGCATCCGAATGCATCGTAGACGTTAGCTCAGTGGTTAGAGCACAGGCTTCGCAACCTCGGGTCCGTGAGTTCGAGCCAACGAACAGCTTTTCGGTTTATTTGCTTGGCTGATATAATAAAACTAATACTTTTTCTGTTCAAATTATGCAATAAATTATCTTTGCACGAAATTCATGACTTTTTAGGAATGGGATGGAATTCGGTTTAGTAATCGTGACGTCACAGCTTCTATATAAAAACCAATGTGTATTTTCCACCAAATAGGATAGTTCCGAATTTGGCCACCTTATGGAATTTTGCGCGTATAATTTGAATTAAAGAACTATAAAAAGATAATTTTTTTTAATCTTACGAAATAATAATGGGTTTAATCATATTTAAAATAAATTTCGTTGCGATAAAAGAATACATGTTAAAATTTATATGAATGTCTATATTCCAAAATCAACAATATTGAAAATCATGAGTCAAAAACTATAATAATTGAAAAATTTGCAAGTTATGCATGACCAACACATTTTTAATTGTATACGACGAAGATAAAAAATCAATGTTTTTTCAGATAGCGAGCGCGCAGCACGAGCACCGGCGGGGGTATGGCGAGCGCGAAGCGCGAGCGTCAGTGGTCGTGCCTTATACGCAAAACGCGAAGCGCTTTGCATGCCTTGTTATAAAATAAAATAAAAAAAAAAAATCAATGCACCTAAAGTATATTATATTATGACCCTAATACAGTATACTTCTGACAGTACCTCTTGGGTGGTGTGGAAAACTGTTATCTAAAATTTATCGTCGTACGATATGACATTTCCCTTGACGACATAAATCTATAGCCATTATCTTTAAGAAATTTCATAAAACTTTCATAATCAACTAACTTACTATATTTGTTTGGGATTCTTAAATTTCGGCATTGCTTTCATCTTATAGGACCAGTATTACACAGAAGTTATTGGAGAGTAATGTAGGAATCTGTAGGATTCAGACACTCAGTAGATCTATTTAGCCGGGTTCTAAACCAGCGATCTACCGCACAAAGGGATGCCAAGTCTGCTAACTTAATATATTTGTTTGGGATTCTTAAATTTGGGCATTGGTTTCATCTTATGAGACCAAAATTACGCTTAACCTTCTTCTTCTTAAATAACAGTGAGATTGATATAAATAATGTCGATAGTTAAAAGAATTATACCTATATTGCAATAGAAAGTAGCTCTCCTCTACTTGTATTTCTTTCATACATTCTGCTTTTACTAATGTTTATAGATTAAATTAATTTTTGTAACACAAGCACGATTTTCGCGTTTTTCTGACCTATTAAACGGGACTAAAGTAACTTTTTTCAGACCGGCGGGCAAAAAAAACTGAATAACGCCCGCTCACATTTTTCGGGAAATTGTCTATATGTATACACACACATATATATATATATACACTAGGGGGGGTTCCCCCCTGCTCGCTCCGCTCGCCAACCCCCCCAATTTTAAATTTAAAAACAGATTGATGAATAAAATATTACATTTCTTAAAACATGTATAAATTAAAACCGCTGCCAATTGTTTGGCACGTAGCTTCCTTCAATCTTATGTATCGCTTTAATATCTAAATTTTTTTTACTTCATATATAATTCTATAAAGTTTTTATGCTTTTTCGTTTGATGGATAAAATTATTTCGAAATAATTATATTACATAATCAATGCGTAACTGAAAATATTGTTTGTACAATTTGGTTGCGTTAAAATTTATAATGATCAGGGCGGCAATTATTGGCATAAAATAGTATATTGTATATTGCAACACGGGGGGAAAATTGGCTTTTTCTAGCGAAGGTGATATTTTGAGCACGAGTCGGACACGAGTGCTCAAAATATCACCCGAGTCTGAAAAAGCCACTCCCCCCTTGTTGAACACCGTACTTTTTATGATACGTGCATGAATAGACCCTTTTTTAAGCATGCAAAAGGAGTAGGAAATTGAGAACTCTTTGACGCATAGCATATTTTCAAAAATTTTGAAAATTTTGAAAATTTTGAAAATTTTGAAAATTTTTAAAATTTTGAAAAGTTTCAAAATTTTTAATTGTCGTAGACTACTTAAAATTAAAGTAGTCTATAGAATAACATTCGATAATCATGATGTTTTAACGAAAAGTTCAAAATTTAGTTTCCGAGATATAATGATAAGGATATAGTTCGCGGAACGTATCTAAAATCACCAGTGATCGAAAAATCGCCATGAATATACGCACATGCGTAACTGAAAATCTTATTTTTAACGAATTAATAAAACTAAAACAGCAAAAAACGAGTCTAAGTATAGACGAGCGAAGCGAGCGTTTTTTTGCTAGTATAGATTAAAATCCATTAATGAAACTGAGATCGAAGCGATACAGTTTTCAGTTATATAGAGTATACAGGGTGAAAAAAACAAAAGTTTGAAGCTCAATATCTTTGAAACTAACTGGTTTTATAAATCCTAAAGAAAGGGATCATTGTGCTATATAATGCTAACTAAATTCAAAATTTGAACTTGATTATTGCCTTTTTACTCCAGTTATCGCAGCGCGTAGAAAAACGATTTTTTTCAGTTTTTGATGTTTTTCTCAGGATCTGCCCCATGAAATGACTTAAAATTTAAGTGGTATATAGTTCTAATTACCTTCAATAATCATATATTTTTTTAGAATGATTCGCTATTTAGTTTTTGAGTTATAACGATTTAAAAAAATTGCACTGTATGGTGTATAATAAAAGAACGACGAACGATAATATAATTTTTCACGGTAAAAACATAGGCAATTTTATTCTCTTTTAGGGTACATATTAAGCATTTACTTTTATTAACTTTTCTGATAACTTTGTTGGCAAAACTGTAAATCTCAAAAGCTAAAAATTCACTATTAAAAAAAAATCGCGTATATAAATTGTAAAACGGACTTTGTCCACTTATCTTCTAGCAAAAACAAAGAAGATGAGACTTGGTGGGTTAAAATCCACAAGTAGAAGCTGAGAAACAGGCGTATACATACGCACACACATGCATCGTACGGACATTTTCTAAAAACCAATTTTTCGAACTAAAAATTCATCAAAACACACTCCCCACATGTTTTAACCAAACTCCAAAAATTACTATACAAGGCTTCCTTAGGAAGGAGCAAAAATATAATAAATTCGTCCGCTCGCCAACCCCCATTTCAGTTTCTGTTTTAGTTTTATTTTAAAAATTATATTCTATATAAATTTATAGATTATAAAAAGGATTAAATATTGTCCAAATTAAGAAAATAAAAAGGAAATTCGTTACTGGAAGTCAAAGTACTGTTTAACATATACTGTTAATGGCATTTTAAAAAGTTGTTTATAGGATGGAGTATTGGGTACAGTAAAAAACCAAATTCTGAATCAAATCAAATTATGATATAGATATAAATAGTAGTAAGAATAAAAAAAAAAATTTAGAAATCTCACTCTTTACAATATTACTCTTTAGACTATCATATAGACCAAAAATAAAATGTTCTCATCCTTTATTATTCGGTGGTAGACTAAATCACAATATTTTATACATCACTTGTTATGGTAGAGAATCAAATAGAATGAACTTCTTCAGAAATAATCAAAAACAATTAAGAATTGAATGTTATCAAGGTTTATTCAGATCATGTTTATAATTCTGCTTCAAATATTTCACAAAATTTTGAACAAAAAGAAAGATGGGGTAATTTGTTTATACTACCAGCTACATACATAGGAAGTCCCCGATAGATGCAGCAACATTATCAGGATGCAATGGCAATAACCAGAGCTAAGTCTAGACTAGATTTACTGATTACCATGACTTGTAACCCTAAATGAAAAGAATTAAAAATGGTTTTAAAATATTTTCCTAATGGTACTACTCCAAATGATATTCCAAATATTACTGTTAGATTATTTTATGCAGAATTTAATTCGTTTTTAAACGATATTTTAAAAAATAAAATCTTTGGAGAAGTACTTGCTTACGTGTATACGATAGAATTTCAAAAAAGAGGCTTACCACATGCTCATATAGTTGTGACATTGCATCCTAATAACAAGATTATGACACCTGAATCAATAAATAAATACATTTCTGCTGAGATTCCAAACAATTCTAATAAAGATTTACAAAAATTAGTAATCAAACACATGTTACATGGACCACACACAAATACATCTCCTTGTTTAGAAAATTCTAAAATTAGTAAAACTAAAACTACTTGTGCTAAAAATTTTCCGAAAAAATTTTGCGACAACACAACTTTTAAAGAGAACGGTTATCCATTATATCGTAGACGAGATAATACATCTGAAAAATACACGTATTCGACAAAAAAGTATAAAGAAATTATTCCAGTAGATAACCGTATGGTCGTTCCTTACAATAGCTTCCTACTGCAAAAATATAAATGTCATATAAATGTAGAATATTGTGCATCTATTCAAAGTATTAAATATATATTTGATTACATACATAAGGGTGGAGATAGAGCATTATGCAAAATTAAAAAAATGGATGATAAAGAAAATGATGAACCAGGTGCTGTAGTTCATGATGAAATTACTCAATTTATTGATGGAAGATATTTAAGCGGAATGGAAGCAGCTTGGCGACTACAAGAATTTCCATTATGTGGTAGAAGCCATACTGTTACACGTTTAGCAGTTCATACAAAAGATCAACAAAACATTATTTTTGAAGAACATAAAGAGTCAGAAGCATTACGCAACACAGAAACCACATTAACAGCATGGTTTAAATTAAATAAAATAGATAATTTTGCAAAAAATATTAAATATGTTGAAATTCCGCAACATTACAAATTTGATCAAAAAACAAAATCTTGGATAAAACGATCGCGAAATTATAAATATGGTGCCATTGGACGATTAAATGTAGTATCTCCAAAAGATAGTGAAAGATTCTTTCTGAAGTTGATACTAAACAGAATAAAAGGTGCTACTTCTTTTGAAGATTTACGAACTTATAAAAATACACTGTATCAAACTTATAAAGAAGCAGCACTAGCTATGGGTTTAGTAGCTGATGACTCTTGTGTTTATAATATTTTTGAAGAAGCTTGTCAAATAATGTTACCATTTCAATTACGTAAATTTTTTGCTTGGTTCATATTAGCAGAAAACATCCAAGGAAATACAATTTGGAATAGGTTTAAAAATTTTTTTACTGAAGATTTTAAAATAAATAAAGAAAATAATGCTTTATCTCATATCCAAAGTATATTAGAAACAGAAGAAAGGTGTTGTAAGGATTTTAGTTTACCAGAACCTGACAATCTTATTCTCAATGATGATATGTCTTCCGAAAATATAATTCAAAGTGCCACTATTTTCAAACAAATGGTAAATCAATTAAATGAAGATCAACACTCTATTTTCACAGAACTTATTAATAGCAAAACTAACATTTATTTTATTGATGGTCCTGGAGGTTCAGGAAAGACTTTCTTATACAAAACTTTAATACACTATTATATCTCATTGAACAAACAAGTCTTGTCAATGGCTTGGACTGGTATCGCTTCTATATTATTACCAAAGGGAATGACAAGTCATAGAACTTTTAGATTACCTTTAGATTTGGATAAGATAGATACTGCTTTTTTAAAATTAGAATCAGATAAAAGAAAATTAAGATTGGCTGATTTAATTATTTGGGATGAAGCATCTATGATTCCGAAAAAGGCTTTAGAAATCATAGATCGAACCTTGCAAGATGTATGCTGTAATAAAATACCTTTTGGAGGAAAATTAATCATATTAGGAGGTGATTTTAGACAAATTCTTCCAGTAATAAAACATGGTTATAGAAATTCTATCGTTGAGGAAACAATTAAATATTCCAAATTATGGCCTCTTTTCAAAGTTTTAAAATTAAAGAAAAATATTCGTTCTAATGATAGAGAATTCTCAACATTATTATTAGATTTAGGAGAAGGTAAAATTAATCCTTTCAAAATACCTCAATTTTGGAAAACTGATAATGTTTGTGAAAAAATTTATAGCAATATTAATCAAAATATATCTATAAATTCTGTAATTTTTGCTCCTCATAATGAAGATATTAAAATCATTAATAATAAAGTATTAAAAATGTTATATGCTGATACATGGACATATTACAGCATAGATTACGCAACACGTATAGGTGTAGATCAAACTGACGAAAATATTCATCTAAATTATCCAATTGAAATGTTAAATGAAATTAGAGAAGGTCTTCCACCTCATAAATTAGACTTGAAAATAAATGCAACAGTTATGTTAATTCGAAATTTGAGTATAATAGATGGTCTATGCAATGGGACTCGTTTGAAAATCATTAAATTATATCAATACAATATTGAAGCAGAAATAATTACAGGAGAGAATATTGGAAATAAAGTCTTTATACCGAGAATCACCTTAAATACTATAGAAAATTCTTCATTTCTATTTACTCTTTATAGAAAACAATTTCTAATTATATTAGCTTTCGCAATAACAATAAATAAATCACAAGGACAAAGTTTTGATTCCTTAGGAATTTTTCTTAGACGGCCATTATTTTGTCATGGTCAGTTATATGTAGCTTTATCTAGATGCAAAAATCCCAATAAAATATTCATTCAAAATGAATTAGAAGATTCTTCAAAAATCGATAATATTGTATGGAGTGAGGTATTAAAAGAGTCTATTTAAAATATATACAAATCTATTGCAAATTATTACATTTTTTTATAGATATATTATAATACAGAAGTCATAATTGATTAATTTTAATTTACATATTAATTTTTTTTATTTTTAAATTTTTAGCATATTATTAACAATGGAATGGGATCCAATTCAAAATTCATTTGTTCGTGTAGAAAATGATGAACACAGAAATTATTAACTTTTTCATAATTTGGACTAATATTCAAGAATTTTTTCAGCTGGAGGAAGCATTTTAAATTATTTGTGAAGTTAATTTATAAAATTGTTTATTTCAGATCAAAAGTATGAGAATGATCAACATCAATCATTCTCTAAAAATAAAAAAATAGTCAACTGTACGCAGTTTCATCTAGATGCAGAAATCCTAACAAAATATTTATTCAAAATTATTTTTATTTATTCTCAATATAATAACATTTTAAACCATAAATATTATTTCAATTTATTTATTAAAATTATCGTAAATTATTAACTAATTATAAACTTACAGGCACAGAACACAAAGCACACAAATAATCATAAAAATATAAAACATTAAAAGTTAATTTCGTATTATTATAGGACATGCTGTAATAATACTTAGTTACTCGTAAGTATTTAATGATTATTTGTACACTTTTACATGAAAAAAGTGGTTCAAGTAGCGAGCTCGCTACGCTCAAGCACTAACTATCTGCCGTTGTAATGAAATACTAACTTAAGTTACAAGTATTATATACTTCCAAAAATGAATGTTATAACTAAATAGCAGTACATTAATTGTAATACTCAAAACTTTTTTCAAGTGAAAGTGATGCTGTAGGACGGAGGATGGTATGAGGTGGAGTCTTAGGGGAGGAGGATTGGTATCTAAGACTCCCGTGGTTATAAGGCTCCAGGCGATGATTCCATGGTTTTTTTTTAGATTATTGTATAAAAATTCTAATTGTAAAAATGAATCAATTTTAATTATTGCATTTTCAAATTTATTAACTTTAGAAAAAAAATTTCTAATTGTAAAAATCGATCAATTTTAATTATTTCATTTTCAAATTCATTAACTTTAGAAAAAAAATTCATTTTTAACAATAACCATAATTTTATATAATTCAATCATGTCATTAAATTATATGAAATTATTGGTGATTTTTATACAATAAAATAAAAAACAAAAACAAAAAAAATCAACGCACCTGAAGTATATTATATTATGACCCTAATACAATATACATTTGACAGTACCTCTTGGGTGGTTTGGAAAACTGTCATCTAAAATAATGATCTTTCATAATCTACTAACTTACTATATTTGTTTACGATCCTCAAATTTCGGCATTGGTTCCATCTTATAGGAACAGTATTACACTGAAGTTATTAGAGAGTAGGAATTTGTAGGATTCAAACACACAGTAGATCTACTTAGCCGCGTTCTAAACCGGCGATCTACCGCACGAAGGGATGCCAAANTCTAAACCTGCGATCTAACGCACGAAGGGATGCCAAGTCTGCTAACTTACTATACTTGTTTGGAAATTTTAAATTTCGATATTGGTTTCATCTTATGGAACTAAAATTACACTTAACCTTCTTCTAAGCTTAAATGATACAGAAAATAATTTTGGTTCTGCTTTTAGTGATGTTTATACCGATCATAATATCACGTAACATTTGTATGAACGTCAAATAGGAACATATAGGGGAGTAGAGAGGAAATTGAGAGGAAGTGGAGGATGA
>CM053172.1:19130598-19174674 GCA_012977825.3 Pteromalus puparum | reverse complement strand
GTATAAGCCTTTGTTTTTTTTTTCATGTGACTCACACATAGTCGAAAACCTCAGAATTTGATCAAATTAATCATAATAGCTGCTGACAAAGGACGTAAGATTCCTTTTTACTAACATTAAACAACCACTGTGATATTTTTATGTATGGATACGTCTTTGGTCTACAGCTATTATTAGTTATTTGAATCATTTCTGAGGGTTTTTCACTACTAGATGTCACCATAAAAACAAAAAACAAAGGCCTCTGCCATCTCTGGCTCTTGTACAGGTACTTTGCACTATAATAAAGGTTATCATTTTCACCGTACGAAAGTAGTCGGTAGTCCGGTATTTCCGGATCAAACCCTTCGATTATCACATTTTAAGGTTTAAAATGCAAATAAGGTAGCCTAAACATGTATATATGACTTTAAAAGTAAATTTATTGAAAAATTTAGAAAATTTAACAAAAAAAAAAGTATCAGGGTAGTTTTAGTTAAAAATGCATCCATTATGAGCTACAAATCATTGAAAATAGGCAAAAAATGCAAAAATCGATTAAAACACCAACTTTGACCAGCTATAACTTGAAGCCAAGTGAAGGGATCGCGCTGAAAATTTTTTTGGGAGCCACGGGCATCCTATAGAACATATATATAAAGTTTGGATCAAAAAAATTTTTTCATCTTCGATTTGACAGAGAACCACCCATATATATGTGACTAAAAGTATTTTTATTTAAAAAATCAGAAAATTTAACAGTTGTATATAGGCCACTGGCTATATATCTTCCTATCCTCTCTTAAAAAAGTGATGTGAAGCAATCAATTGATGTCCAATTGCCTGGTACAAGAGTTAAGGAACGCGAATTAGAAACGCAACATAACCTAAAAACGCTTTGAACGATGATGCTCAGCAGGCGGCAAAATTTAAAATCATTCTGGAAAGAGTCATTGATATTAATAAGGGCTAAGAGGTGGCGCGCAGCGCACTAGATTCCAAGTCATGGTATATAATTATTTTGTGTGAATTCACTCCCCCCGCACCCCCCCGCCCATACCCCTCACAATTCCCCGCAAAATAAGGAAAATTCGTTTGGTTTGCCCATGTCATGTGAATAATTGGAGAAGCCCCCCCCCCGCACCCCTCTGCAGCCCCCAGCGACTTTTTTGTAACATAGTAAAATTTGATTTGTTATGTTTGATAAATTTATATTTTTTCCACACCACCCCGGAGGTAAATATCCAGGTGGCGTTTTTTTTATATTTATTGTTTAATTTTTTTATTGGAAGAAAACAAAATTCTATAACGGTTTTTCTTTGCTTTTGTATTGTTAACACACGTTAATGTGTTTATACTTGGTGTATATATATATATAATATATATATATATATATGTATATGTTATAACAGACTTGCTTGCAATTTAAACTTAAAATGTGAAATCCAGAATCCACTCTGAACTACTTTATATAAGAAATATTACATTGGTAGGTTTATCGGTAAAAAAGAATCTTACGTCTTTGTAATAGGCTATTATTATCATTTAAAATTATTTTTAGGATTTTTCACTACTATGTGTCCATGAAAACAAAAAAAAAGGCCTCTGGCCATTCTGGCTCTTGTAACGGTACTTTTTTGCGACTATGAAAAGGTATCTTTTGACCGTAAGAAAGTAGTCGGAGTGAAGATCACATCTTGGATTTTCACATTTAAGGTTTAAATTGCAAACAAGTCGTTATAACATATATAATATATATATTTTATATATCTATTATATATATAGGTCTATAAGGGAACTTTTATGAAAAAGTTGAGAGAATTTTACAAAAAAAAAACATTTAGTGTGTTTTTAGTGAAAGATGTGTTGTTTAAGAGCTATAAATCATTGAAAATAGGCAAAAAATGCAAAAAATGCCTAAATAACCAACTTTGAACCCTTATAACTCGAAGAGAATTGATCAAATCGATCTGAAAATTTACAGCTGACATCGTAGTGACCTCTAGAACATATCCCCCAAGTTTGGGCAACATTTTTTTTGTCGCGCACGATTTGTCAGAGAACCACCTATATATATGTATGTGTGTATTCGTGCGATTCAAGTATGACTTCTAATAAAAAATTTCATTCCAAACTATATTTTCTATATCTGAATTGTTTTCACTTTCATTTTGAATAAACAATCGATTAGTATCTTTGCGTCTAGATAATGATACATAAAATTGTCCATGAGAAAATAACGTTTTTTAAAGTATATTCCTACATTATCGAAACTTTGTCCTTGAGATTTATTAATAGTCATAGCAAACTAAAGGAAATTGTTTTCTGTATAAAATAATTGGCAATGAAGATAAATTTCCGGTATTTAAAGTAATTCTAGGCATGAAAACTTTATTTCTAATTTTTTCCCCAGTTATAATTTCAGCTTCAATGTTATACTTGAATAATTTGGTAACTTTTAATCGTGTGTCATTACACAAACCGTCTGTTATACAGTACTTTTAATTCCAGTAACGAATTTTATTTTTATTTTTTTAATTTGGACAAATATTTAATCTTTTTTTATAATCTATAATTTTATATAGAATATAATTTTGAAATAAAAATAAAACAGAAACTGAAATGGGGGGTTGGCGAGCGGAGCGAACAGGGGGGCGAAGCCCCACTAGTATATATATATATATATATATATATAAAATCATATATATCTATATATATATTAGGGTGACACGTTTGATCATGAGGTCGCAGAATTTTTTGTCTCACCCATGTTACCCAGAGGTGTAAGGAAATCAGTAGGCGTTGTTTATATATTTTTAAGTTAATTAGGAGCCATGCACAAATCACTTTTAGTTTAGTCAAACTGTTTGACCGACTAGTTCAAGGCGGATAAAAAAAGTAACGACGGTTCGAACAAGACAAAGCGGGTCGTTAAGGGCCATCAGCAGGGGACCGACCCAGCCATAAATTTTTTGGGGATTTTTGACTGTGAGCAGACGGCTTCTCTTTGCGTTTCTGTCGAATTTTCTCTCTCTCTCTCTCTCTCTCTCTCTCTCTCTCTCTCTCTCTCTCTCTCTCTCTCTCTCTGACCTCTCTCTCCGATTCGACCGGAATAATTCTACCTTTTCCCAAAATCTCAAGTGCAATAAGGCGTTTTACGCCCGTAATCGAGACTCAAAAAAAAAACTCATTTTTTTAGTTTTCGATTTATTACTGAAAAAATAAGTAGTCAAATCACTTGAAATTTTAATGGAATATAGTTTGACACGTAACCCATCAATATATTTTTTTCGTGAGGTTATGATGTTTAGTTTCAGAGATATGAATTAAAAAAAAAATCACCTTTTTCATTTTATCTGCCGAACGGAGCGGTCAATTCCGAGGACCAAACCGGGAATAGTAGGTAATTTTATTATCTTTCAAATGCATTTTAGTTGAATTGTTTGTAACAATGGAACGATTGAAAAAAAAACGAAAATAATGTTTTTCGAAAATCAAAAAATGGCCATAAAAAAATAAGTAATTGAAAAAATTAAAAAATAAATGTTTTTTCCCGAATTCAGAATCCAAAAATAGATATGCATTTCTTTCTTCTCACTCTGAATCTTTGTTTACTCAATATAGTAAATTGCGTGATGTCTATCATTTTGTCTGGCAAAAAGATTTAGCGGCAATAGATACGACCAGAAGAATTAAATTAATTTTAAATTATATATAAATTGAAATGATAAATTTCTGAAGCTCTAAATAAACAACTTTTTAAAATGCCATTAACAGTAGATGTTAAACAGTACTTTTACTTCCAGTAACGAATTTTCTTTTTATTTTCATATTATTTATAAAGTATTTTTCATATTATTCATATTAAAAAATTAATGTTTTGTTTAAAATATTATTTAAAATAATATTGCTCTTACTGAACATGATAGCAAGAGAGAGAGAGAGAAGGAGAGACGGGCTATACCATGGGCAGCAAGGCGAGCCGAGAAGAGCAACATGTGTTGCAGTCCTGAGGTCAGGCAGTTAAAGTATCATGTCGGCTTAAATCCCAAAAAAATTTACGGCTTTCACCTACTTTCGGACTTCAATCCATCCTTCTTTTATTTGCTGTTTGAACGCGTTATTGAATAATTTTTAAAAAAATTATGTCGTGAATCTGTTCTCAAGATATTAGAGTACAATGTGTCAAAATTACAAGTCCTTATAGACAGGCTGTGAGAGCTCGTCAAACATGGTGCATTTCAGGCAAAAATCACGAGTTTTAATTCTTGCAATTATTAACTTTTTGTTGCAAAAACTTTCTAAATATAATCTTGCCTGTGCAAACATATGAATAGAGAAACAAAATTTCATAAAATATGCATCTTTAACTCACAAACGTCGAAACAAAACTCAGGTTACGATGCCCCGTATTAATTACCATAAGATACTAAATCGAAAAGCGCATGGCTTCTAATTATCTTAAAAATATAAAAACAACGCCTACGGATTCCTTATAGCTCTAGCTAACGTCAGGATAGGTGAGACAAAAAAGTTTGCGACCTCATGATCAAACGTGTCACCCTAATATATGTATATATATATATATATATCGCGCACAATTTGTCAGAGAACCACCCATATATATATAGGTGGTTCTCTGACAAATCGAGCACGACAAAAAAAATGTTTGCTCAAACTTGGAGGATATGTTCTAGAGGTCACTACGNAGACTAAGGAGTAAGACATAACAATGGATCAAGATATCAGCACTGAGGACATAGGCAAGTTTGAATGTGAAGTCGAAAATCTAAAAGAACTCAATAAGTCATTAATGACAAAGAAGAACTTTATTTTATGCGTAAACATAAGAAGCTTAAATGCAAATTTTGTACAACTAGAAGTGTTTACTGAGTCTCTAGAAAGAAAGCCGTGTATAATTGTATGTATTGAAACTTGGAACTTACAATACACTCAATATTATCAACTGCAAGGCTACAAAACTTGTTATAATGAAAGTAAAATTAATAAGGCTGATGGCGTCTTAGTTTATATAAAAAATAACATATATAGTAATGATAAAATTGAGGTTGTTGATAGATTGAGTGTTGTAAGTACTGATATAAAACTTATGACAGGTGAATCCATTAGAATGTCTGCGATGTACAGATGTCATGACATACCAAAGTCTGAATTTGTCAATAGTGTAAAAAAATTCTTGGTAAGACATAGGAATGTTAAAAATCACTGTATATTTGGAGATTTCAATATTGATATACTAGAAAATAATGTAGCAAATCTAGAAACTAGCGACAAATCAATTAGTCAGGAATTTGTAATTAATTATCTTGAACGTGAATATGTACCGTACTTCAGAGGAATTACGCGGCCATCCTTAAATAATGAGAAGGGAACGTGCATTGATAACTGTTTCGCTAGAACTAAGAATATAGAAATTGAATCTTTTAAATTAAATACACCGTTTAACGATCACTACCCGTTATTCATAAATATAGATCAGATTAAGATACACAAAGCAAGTGAAACAGTTAACAAATGCATAAACTATAAAAAGTTAAAAAACATAGCTGAAAATTTTGACTGGCAGATAGTACTGACAAAACAGGATCCAAATGATGCAGTAAATGAACTTATTCAAATGATACATAGTTGTCTTGAGTTAGCTACATATTCCAAAAAATTAAAGAAAAAAACAAAGAAGCACTAGCCAAGAAAAAAGTGGATAACTAAAGCAATCCAAGTCTCGTGTCAAACTAAAGAAAATTTATATAAATTGTGGAAATTGAACCCAACTAATTTGGAATTAAAAAATGAATATAAAAATTACGAAAAAATTTTAAATAGAGTCATTAAAGATGCGAAATACAAATTTGAGAATAATGAAATAAAAAAAATTAGTAACAATCCAAGACAGCTATGGAATACTATTAATACTAAACTTAATAAAAATATGCAACAAAACAAGTCACCTGATTACTTAGTTATAAACAGCCAAAAAATTGAAGACGAATTATTTATAGCTAACCACATGAATGATTATTTTTGCAAAATAGGATTAGACTTGAGTAAACAAATCCCTAATATAGATACAGATCAACCTAAAGTACCAGATAAAAATAGCAAATCAATCTTTATATATCCTACCAATTGTGTTGAGATTCGAAAAACTATAGATTCATTGAAAAACAAGACTGGAGGTGTTGATAATATCAATGCAAAAACGATCAAATTTCTAGTTAACTATATAGATAAACCATTAGAACATATTTTTAATACGTCTATACAACAAGCCTCCTAGCCATTTGTACTAAAACAAGCTGACATAGTTCCTATTTACAAAGCTGGTGACAGGTCATGTATGACTAACTATAGATAAACTATAAATCTTGTATAATAGGTTGTATCTATTTCTAATGGAATGCAATATCATATCGGAAAAACAATTTGGTTTTGTTAAAAATAGAGGCACAACGGATGCGTTAAATTATATCTCAGACATAATATATAAAAAAATCGACAAATCGAAACCAATTATAACTACTTTCTTAGACTTAGCTAAAGCCTTTGATACGGTAGATCACAAAAACCTATTGGATAAACTAGAGAGATATGGAATAAGAGGCAGTGCCTTAAATTTAATAAACAGCTACCTCTCTGGTAGGAAACAATGCGTTAAAATAAAGAATTTGAAAAGTGAATACAAAGAATAACCATCGGAGTTCCCCAAGGGACCATACTAGGACCGTTATTTTTTATTTTATACGTTAATGACCTACTGAGAGGTATGCAAGATGATACTGTTGTTTCTTATGCTGACGACACCGTTATCATAGCTAGTGATAACACGTGGGAGTCAGCTCAAGAGAAAATGAACAAATATCTTAGGGAAGTCGCAAAGTGGCTTACTGTAAATAAATTATCTTTAAATGTTAATAAAACTGTATATATTGCTTATGGTAGCTACTGCCATAGTGTTCCTGTCTCACTTAATATTGAGATAGGCAATAATACAATAAAAAGAGTAGAAAGTTATAAATATCTAGGTCTAATTTTTGATTATAACATGAAATGGGATAAACATGTAAATTATTTGGTTAAAAAAACAAAATACTTAGTTTTTATCTTTGCCAAAATTAGGAATATAATGGACTATAGAACTTTAACTATGATATACTATGCTTTTTACCAAAGTTTAGTCAATTATGGCATAATTGCTTGGGGTGGAGCGTACAATAATTGTGTTTATCTAATACAGGGTATTCAGAGGAAAATATTGAAAATTATAAACAAAAATAATTTTCAGCGTCAAGACCCTCCACTTACAGTAAAGCAATTATTCCATTTAGAAGCTATATCTTATCATTATGCTACGTTAAGAAATAAATATATAAATAGCAAAAGCAATACTAGAAATAAGAGTCTTCAATTGCCAATAATTGATAAAGCTATAAGCAAAAAAAATAGCTACTTTGTTGCGTTAAATATTTTCAACTTGCTAACAAATGATCTGAAAATACTTGTGATTAGCAAAGTCGCGATTAAGAAGAGACTAAAAGTATTTATAAGAGATAAATATTGATTGATCAAAGAGAGATTTATTTTGTACTGTTACTTAACTTTTGAGTTAATATTTAAACTGTTATCAGGAAGATTGGCTCGACATCTTCCTGTACTTATTTAGTTTTTTTAAGTTTAGATTCTAAGTTTTTTTTTATGTACCATCCCTATGTACAGACAACTAAGTTTGTCTCTATAGGATGTCTTTTTATAAGACATATGTATATGGTCTAAATAAATAAATAAAAAAATGTCAGCTGTAAATTTTCAAATCGATTTGATCAAATCTCTTCGAGTTATAAGGGTTCAAATTTGGTTATTTAAGCATTTTTTGCATTTTTTGCCTATTTTCAATGATTTATAGCTCTTAAACAACGCATCTTTCACCAAAAACACACTGAATGTTTTTTTTGTAAAATTTTCTCAACTTTTTAATAAAAGTTCCCTTATGGCTCTATATATATGCTATAACCGACTTGTCTGCAATTTAAACCTTCAAATGTGGAAATCTATAATTTGATCCGGACTCCGACTACTTTTGTACGGTGAAAAGATACCTTTTCATAGTGCAAAAGTACCTGTACAAGAGCCAGAATGGCAAAGGCCTTTGTTTTTTGTTCTCATGGGACACAGACTAGTGAAAAAACCCCTGAAATGATTTAAGGGGGACCTAACCACCTTTGTCAAAAAATGAAAAATCAGATTTTACTTTTATATTAACATTATATTGTTTTAAAAAATGTATTAAACAAACATATAAGCTTGAAAAAACTATAGAGAACAAAAGACAATTTTATATGTACCAAATACCAGGTGCAACATGTCTCCGAAGGCCAAAATTCACAATTTCCATTTTTTCACTCACCGCAGACTTACCTAGGCATCGAAGAGCACTAAAACTTTACAAACATGTTTGAAATACATATAGTTCTGACATGAGTGTAGGAATTTTTAAGTAAATTAAATCTTAAAAAGTTATCTTTAATTTAAACAAAATATTTGTCATTTTTAACATTTTTTAACAATTAAATATTGAACAATTAAAAAATCCAGAATATTCTATTTAAAAAATGTTTCTTCTTTTTCTTCTTCTTCTTCTTCTTATTTTATGGCTGTGGGTTGCTGTCCGATATATGAACTGCAACACCGATGCGCCACCTTACATAAAAAATGTTTCATGGAGGCGAAGCCTGATTTACCAAAACTCCGTCCGTGCGCAGCCTCTGATGCACATGAGTATTGACCCTCTATTACAAATTGTACTTACTCGAACCAACTTTTTATACTTAAACACACTATATATATTGAATATATGATATATTATATGACCACGATATATCTACATCTACATAGGTCCACCTGTATCCGGCCGAGTGGGTGCCACAAAGACATTTTGACCTCGAAATCGCATGAAAATCCGTCACCGACTTTCTGCTAACCATTCCACCTACGCAGACAGGACCTCAGCCATTTCAACTATTCCTTCTTACCCTTTAACCTAATATAGATCTCCGCCAATTTCGCGATATGACACGCGTTTCATTCAACCTTAGAAGATAGGCGAGTGCCTCATGTGAAAAGCAAAGCGTTTCGCTTTTAGTGATGTTTTTATGTATCTTTAGTAAGTGCGAAAACCGTATACTTTGCACGTAGTAGTTTGAAACTGGTTGGTTCGTATGTATTTAATTAATATATTATTATTAAATGATACAATAATTATTTGTTGTAGCAATTAATGGAAGTAGTATAGGGATGATAACACCAGAAATAGGTTATATGTAATATAAGTTATTTATTGCTGTAATATTTGTTACTTAATTGACATTAAAATATTTCAACTTTTTAAAGTAAAATGATAGATAACATAAATGATACCGAACATACTGTACACGTAAAAACCCTACCCAATCGCATTTTCCTACACGAATATTCCCTACACTTATTTTCGATTATCTTACTACACTGCATAACTCTACACGATCACATAACCTATTGTTATATCATTGTTGCAACAATAGGTTATACGCTTGTGTAGAGTTTTGCACTGATTCTAATACAGAGCGCATGTACGTCGGCCCCAGTCAACAAACGGCCGGCGCAGGCAAAAATTTCCAGAATTCAAAGTTTAATTAAGGGTGGGTGTACTACCGAGGTACAAGCGTAGCTCAGAACGAATACACACACACACACACACACACACACACACACACACACACACACACACACANACACACACACACACACACACACACACACACACACACACACACACACACACACACACACACACACACACACACACACACACACGCATACAGACACACATCTATACGGAGACATCGTTTGTGTAGAGTTTACCGTTGTAGTGAGTTGAAAATGCGCGTAGAAAAATTTTGTGCAGTAAATATTTATGTACAATTTTTATGTGTACAGAATATGTGTCTAGAGTTATTTTTGTGTAGTGCTTAGGGCTTCTTTTGTGCAGTTTATATAGACACTTTCCGAAACATAATTTTTTAACTAAAAGTATATCAAAATACTTATAACATGTTTTTGCACAAACTCTCAAAATTATCTGCTCATTGCCGCTCCAAATCAATATCCTGACCGAGCTGCGGCAAATTCGTTTGCGCGATTTAGGTTTATCCGGCGCTCTTTGCTTTAAAAAGAACTAGCACTGTTAGCCAAGGTAAGCAATTTTCTGGATCTCTACACAAGATCTAAGTAGATATGAGCATGCTATTTCATAATACATGTAAAAATTATTCATAGTCCTGAGATTATTATATTTATACAAAATGATAATTATTATAAAATATAAATGTGAACGAACCTTAGAAGTATCTGAGTCCTCCATCTTAAGAGTATGAGCTCTAGATCTGCAATGTTTATAAAGATTAGACTTCGTTTTGAAGGCAAATCCACAAGGCACGCATGGATAAGGCCTCTCGTTCGTATGAGCTCGAATATGTTTTTGTAGAACGCTAGGCTTAGCACACGAAATTTTACAATATGGGCAAACGTAGCCAAACTTGCGAGTTTCAACCGCTTCATTGAAGGTATCTGCATTTATTCCAAGATTAGTTTTCGTATCTGAGAATACGCCATCGATATGTCCACTTGTTGCCATTTTTTTAAATTTTTTGTGTCTATATTTTGGTTCTCCGTCATAATGATTATGATTTTTATTATCGTGGTTGTTATTATTACAGTTATTAGTAGTTCCAGTGCTGTTATTCTGATTATTGTTGTTTACTAATTGTGGATCAGTCATCGCTACCGTATAAGTTTCTGTATAAAAATTATTTAAAAAAAACGACTTTAGACATTTTCATAGTATTTTGTATGTTATATAGAAATACTGTAAATTATACATTATGTATATATAGCAATCCTGTCATTATAAAATAACTCGTTTCATAGACAGCCCAAAGAAAGGGATCAAGGTGCCCTATACTGCTAACTAAATACAAATTTCGAACTTGATTATTACCTTATTACTCCAGTTATCGCGTGACATAGAAAAACGACTTTTTCAGTTTGCGACGTTTAACTATGTGAGTTACACGCGCATACAATTAGCGCCAGCATTCGTGCCCGTATGCGTGCAACATTGCGCATAGTAAGGACTGTGGCAATGGACCGCACTGCAACAAAACACGACGACAACACCCGCGCCGAGAGAGAACATTAATAATTGACGCAATGAGCTTCGGGGCTCATAACATCTCCTGTCATCGGACAGGAGAGACAGTGACTCCGCGCTCGGTGACACCAGCAGACGACGTCGTTGCGCCGCGCTAACGCGGATCAGCCGCGCTACCGCTCGCGGTCTTACCGATGTAGCTGGTGGGAAAAACCGACGATGGGCACCAAGAGCCGCGTTTACGGTAACATTCCGCGTCGAGCTCACGTAACACCGTTTCGCCTGCAACTTGACTGGCTCTCCACTAGACGCAGGCTCAAGTATCTTCTGGGATCACTTGCCTACTCTGTGATATCCAAGGGCTGTCCCCGGTACCTCGCAAGGAGATTTTCTCGACTCAACGTCGATGTTATTGCGTGTGGCTCGGAAAGAAACCCCCCGCAGGCTTTGATTTAAGCGATCCCAAGAACTGAAGCCATGAAGCAGTCGTTCACGATTCAGTCGGCAGAGCTGTTAAAGTCGCTCAATGTAACGGCATTTTCACCCACCTCGATAAACACCTTCAAACAGTCTCTTCGGAAGTCCCTAGCCGAGCGAGACAAACTTGACTGGGACCTAAGAATCGAGCGAAAAGAGATACAGGCACAGTCTTATATACCTTAGCCAACCAACATTCTTTCGAACAAGTTTTTCACTTGCGGCTTTCACGACCTTCAATGTAAAGAACATCTTAACTCGAGCAATTCAAAATTGTAATAGGGCCCGTAGAGCCCTAAATACTTTAAACTTACTTTGTATTTCTTAATATGTAAACATTTTCTCTTATGTACTATAACAGGGTTCTTATCCCGTGTATAAGCGATCAGTGGCGCATCCACGGATCTGTCGTAATGCGAGAGGAGAAAATGCAGCAGCTCGTTGCAGGCTTCTTGTCGGCTATTCGAAGCCTGGCCCGTAGCGCAGTATGCTGAACGTTGTGACGCGATTAATCGCGTTCCAAAAGGGGACTCTCTAGAGCAGACTACGAGTCCCGAAACGGCCCGCACACCGAGACTGACACGCGAATATAGAGATTATTTAGTGTCACAGACGCACACGTCTGCAACGCGAGCTGCGAGACGAGTCAGCGATAAGAGCTGGCCGAGCTGCATTACGATGCACAGTGGTTGTGCTCCATGGCTCGCATCTCGGGGCTCCGGGTTCAATCCCATCCACCAACTGCTCTTTTTCGCTTCCGACTCGTTCTCCGCCTCGTCCGTTACACTTGGCATCCCTTCGTGCGGTAGATCGCCGGTTTAGAACCCGGCTAAATAGATCTACTGAGTGTCTGAATCCCACAGATTCCTACATTACCCTCCAATAACTCCGCTGATCAGCTTGCCCTCAGAATCAGAATTAAAAATAGCCCGCCTCTGGTCGACACACACAGTATGTGCGATCAAGCGTACTGGCATCTGATCTGTGCGGTTAAGTGCAGACTGCAGCCCAGTGTCTATGCTACACGTAAGAGGCATAAGCAGTACCTGCCGATCGGTAAGGTAGTTCACAAGCCGAGGACGACTCGTCTCAAAGGGGAGTGATGTCATAGACGCACACGTCTGCAACGCGAGCTGCAAGACGAGTCAGCGATAAAAGCTGGCCGAGCTGCACAGCTTACGCTTGTATCGCAGCGGTAGCACAGTGGTCGTGCTCCATGGCTCAAATCTCGGGGCTCCGGGTTCGATCCCATCCACCGTCTGCTCTTTTTCGCTTCCGACTCGTTCTCCTACTCGACCGTTACATTTAGTAATCACGCGGGATTATTTTTGAACTATTACATTTGAGGAGAGGAGAAGCTCGAGGCGCATTAACTGCCAACCGCAAGTAGCAGACGACGCACCGTCCGCAGCACACGAGCGAGCAAGAGAGAGAGAGAGAGAGAGAGAGAGAGAGAGAGAGAGAGAGAGAGAGAGAGCAGGAAGTCGTACTGTTGCCCGAGAGAGAGCGATAGGAGGGAGACCCGCACTGCTGCACGGGAGAGAGAGCAAGAAGAGAGAGTCCGCCGCTTCGGCCCGGGAGTGAGCGAGAGGAGGGAGGCCGCACCACGAGTATGAGAGAGAGAGAGAGAGAGAGAGAGAGAGAGAGAGACAGAGAGAGAGAGAGAGCGAAGAGCCACGACGCCACGCGTACACTGTACAGTGCGTGCGGGAAAGAGAGAGAGAGTCGGAGCAAGAGAGGATAACAGCATGCTGTCCCGCTCGCTCCCATGCTCGACCTAATCGGACCACCTACGACGGAGCGAGTGACCAATCGCGGATTTTACTGTGTCGGAAGCCACGCTGATAGGTCGGACAGGCCGGCAACACCCAATCAGCTTCCATGAGGACGGATATTCATCATCGATAGGCCCGCTAGCGTCGCTGGAGCGATGCGCCGTCCATCTTGGCATCACTTCGAGTCTGCTCTCGGTTACGTAAAGACGTCCGTCGCGCAAATCTCGCTTCTTGCTCCTGCTTCGTTTGGTTCGTGACCAAAAATCCATACCGCGATTGTTCACGGCGGTCGCAGCGAAGACGGAGAGAGGAGTTCGACCCTCGTTAAGCTAAGCTGTTCACGGAGACGACGACGACCTGGTGAGTGACCTGATGCGTAGGAGTTCTCGGCACAAGTTCGAAGTGAAGCAGTGGTATTTGCGTGCACGAGACGCGACAGTCTCCAGTGTATGTGAGTGATCGTGATTAGGGATAAAATCCAGCGCGACTCGGAGCGCAATTTGTGTGTAACGAAATTAGTGAAATGTGGTTAAAGTCTCGGTGTCTCGGGTAGTTCCGGTACGCCACGTGGCGACGCGAGTGTCGGCCATCTTGGCTTCCGTTGTGCGTGCGGACTTTTGTGAGTCTAAGTCGTTCCTTTTGTTATTATAGTTCATTTGAGGAAATTTTGATGGTTTTGAGAGTGTTGTTACGGTAATAAATGCTCGTAACGGAGTAGTTTGTCGGAATTGTGACCACGAATAATAGTGTCGGTAAAGTCATCATTTGTTCGATCGTGTCAACCGATAGGCGTGCAAATCGACGCGTAATTGTGAGACCGATTTTGAGTGAGTATGTGAGTGAAGTGCGCGCACTGTGACGCGTGATTTTTTTTTTTGCGAATAGATATGCGAAGTGAAATATCTTGCGTTATATTTTAGGTTAGATTAGGGATATCAAGGCAACGCTGAAGGTTCCCGCGACTTCGTCGAAGATTTCCGTATTCGAACATTATTTTGGATAGTTTAGGGTTTAGCTTAGCTAGGAACATTTTCATTGAATAAATAGTATTCGTAGTTATTATTCTCATATAAATATTGAGTGGATTTATTGTGCATGAAACATTTTTCCACACACACATTAAGACCGTCTGATGTTATGGCGGCCGACTACTAATCCCGAGTAGTCAAGTTGGCGGATCCCCCTCTGGGACTTGGAAGAATCTTATTTTTCCACTAAAATATACTCGCGAAAAATAAGATTCGTGAGTTCGAATGAATAAATTGTTGAAGGATTTGTGGCGCAGATATTATTATTTTAGGAGTAGATAGGAGCAGTAGGTCAAATAAAGTATTACACAGATTTAAGATTGACAAAATGATTGTGGCTCGCAGCCTTTATTCACTTTATTTATTTCTCAAAACTTACTCAAGAATTTGTAAAAAGTATGAATAATCTAATATTGAACTAAGCTAAGCGTAGGAAATCGACACCTAGAAAAACTCCAAACACAACTAACAACAATTGCGGCGACTCGACATATCAAATCACTTTATAAACACGGATTATAATATTATTCGAACATGTCACAATATTGACTACTTTTGATATAAATCGAGGAAAACCTATAGCGCAGGAAAAGATAGTTTATAATAATGGTTAGTAAAAATGTGGATGAATTGTTAGATGAAATGTCCTGGAATAAATGAAAATTTGTACGGAAAAGATTGATTATATATTTGAGTTATGATGTTTTGAATTTACTGTTCGGAAAAATACGCGGGGAATATTATGATTTTATTGAGTATATGTCTATAATATTAGATTACACGATTTAATTGTATATAGTATGACTTATTTTCCATTACCGTGTATCCAGACACGTGTCCGGCTTTCAACGGATAGATTATATGGAAAATAAGTCTCGAAAATACTAACGCGGTTGATGAACGAAAAAAAAGAGTAATATTATCACACGGATAAGAAATCATTGAGAAAAAATATTGTGATGGAAATTGTCGAATGTAGAGTAAATGATCTGCAAAAGGTGAAAAAAGGTGATATGTGATCTTCGTGATTGTCGTAGATTATTTAGTTAGTTTTACGAGGTGTTACGATGATATGATTATTTTGCGTATAAATCGCGAAATGCGACCATGGGAGAACTTACTGAGCTAGCCCAGTAGGATAGCATATAACTATCTTTTTATGACCCGTCGGTGGCAGGGTTAGTGAATTATATATGCGTGAGTCTTTCCCGAAGGAATAGACTCCCCGGATCAGTCTGGTGTAGAGATCCCCGGGTGCGAAAAAAACAATAAAAGAACAAATGTTAGTTTGTTAAGCTAAAGGTAAAATGAGAATACATAGAGTCCAGCGGCGAGGCGAAACGGCAACTCGAGCAGCTAAGACCTGGCTTCCTCTGGAACACTCTGGCACGTGGTTTCGTCTGTAGAAGCATCATGCGGAGTGTTGTAATCTGTTGAAGGAAGGAAATGTACTGATACGCTGCTTCGCTCGAGCTGGTCAGCGAGGCGACGAGCGAAGCGGGACCCCTAGGAGAGGGGTATGCGCAGTGGACGAAATCTCGTTTGCGGCGTAGATCTGCTGCGTCGGCGGCCCTCATACGATCGATAATCGTATGGGAGCCGCGTAAGCGAGAGAGAGAGAGAGAGAGAGAGAGAGAGAGAGAGAGAGAGAGAGAGAGAGAGAGAGAGAGAGAGAGAGCGAGGCAGCCCTGTACCTGCGCTCCGCGGCACCTGAGCTAGTAGATCAGGGCCGTACCTGGACAGACCCAGAATGTGGCCGTTGCAGACTAATGCTCTGTCGAGTTAGCCACGCGAGGGTCATCTGGCGCCGATTTTTCACAAATAATCGGTGACTACGCACTTGTATAGTCGCACGGGAAATTTCTCTCACTAACCCATGTTGAGCGGCATTTGCACTATTACAACGTGAACGTCCTTGTGCACGTGAGCCCGCGGAAGCGTCGTGAGTATTAATGCTACGTTGCTTATTTGCGAGTTAAATCTAAGGAGAAACGCACGGGAAAGGATAGTCAGGAGCGAAATCACACAGGCCAAGTAATGATAACTGTTTCGTTTATGTAACGATTCTGATTCTAATATAGGTGCAGCGCGGGGTAAGAGAGAGAGACAAAGCAGAGCGCATAATGCAGAGAGAGAGAGAGAGAGAGAGAGAGAGAGAGAGAGAGAGAGAGAGAGAGAAAGAGAGAGTATTGCGATCTAGCCGGTACTTACAGATGCGGTTCGTGCAGACTCGCTAGATGCCTCGTGGCTCGACCGGAGTGGCCCAGAACGGGTGACGGGGGCCCCTCGCTGGACGCCAAGAAGGACGCCTCGTGGCCTCGTGTGTGGCTGGGTGCAGGGGGAAGTTGAGCGTCAAACAACTGCACTGCTCGAGACCGGCACGCTCTATCGGGTAGCATACTGTGATAAGTAGCACCATATACTCCCGGCGACACACTCCAACACGTCACTAATGCAGCAACAATCCTCCGGGATACGCACACTGTAGCTTGAGTTCGCGAAATTACACGAAGCGAAGACAAAGGTAGCGAGCTAATCGGCGCGACTATTCGGCTCGGCGGTAAACTGCTAAGTGTTGCGGCGCGAAGCGCGACCGCATGGTCAGCGCAAGCTTTCTCATACTCTCTCTCACTCTTACTCCTGTTGGCACACGCACACACTCGCGCGTCTCTCTCTCTCTCTCTCTCTCTCAGCGTACGACCACAGAGCAGAAAATATGGTACGACGCTACAAGCCTATAGCGCGTTTTGTATATGTATATATTACTGCAGTCTTAAAGCTAAGCCACGTGAGTGTCAGCTGTGTTCGTGCGTGTCATTTGTCTACGTTTTATTATTTTTCATTTATTTTGTTTAATTACTCTCCAACGTTGTTGATTTATTTAACTGTGCCTCTTATTTAATACATAATATAAAAGCAACTTCGTTCTAACCGGGTGTCCCACTGACACCTCTCCCGTTTCTTTTTTACGTTATGTCGATATTCTGGCACAGCCTGACATAATATGGCATAGTTTGGCACAGTTTGACACAGTGTAGTGTGTGTGTATATTAAGGCTGTGCGAGACGCTCCGTTTACGAGACGAGACGAAAACCGTCTCGTCTCGAAAAATCTCGTCCCGTTTCGTGTACGACGAGATTTTGAAAAAAACGAGAATTCTCGGTTTTTCCGAGACTTTCCGTGTGTTTCTCGGCCTCTTCGACAAAACTCACGCTTCTCGTGCGGCTGTGCTTTGAAGGCAAACTAAACGAATCCGTCGTTTTATTTTCAACTTATTTTATTTTTCAAACAGTACTTTTGTTTACAGTTATACCAGTTCAGTATCTTTTAATAAATAATCCAAAATTTGAACGATAAAAATCCGATAATTTTTAGCTATAAGTTTAGAATAATATTATCTGAGAAAAGCTAATAAAAGTTAATAACTTTTATGATCAGTTTATAGTATGTCGATTTTGGACTCTAAAAACATTTATAATAATAAATTATAGCTTTTATTAGCTTTTTTTAGCTTTTATTAAATTTTTGATATATTCTGGCACAAAAATAAATAAATGCGTGACCTCTAAATAAGTTAATAACTTCTGATAAGTTTTGAAAAATATTAACGTACAATAATTTAGGAAGTTTTTTTAGAAAGCCTCAATAACTACTATGAAATTCCATTAATTACTTTCAGTTTCGTCTTAAAATATCTTTAAAAAAATTGTCTTCAAAAAATATATGATTAAATCTTTTAAACATTGATAAGTGTTATAAGCTATCACTAGAGTCCACTCTTCATAAATAGTTATTAATAAAATCCAATAAAAGCTAATAAGTTTTATTAACAATTATGTAAATGAGATTATTTCGAACTGTGCTCCTGGTAGAATCGGTAACCCACTTAATGGCCCGTTCTTGGCAAGGAATCTAAGAACTGGACAGCTTTATTTGCCGTTTCTTAGGCAGAATGTAACGCTTTTTCCCCTACTTATTGAGCAGTTCTTGGATTCAGTCTGCGTACCTCTTTTTATGTACAAACTTCCTATTATAGTTGGTCGAGTAATACGCTGAGTTACACGTGGCTTATCGCGGTTTGAGGTTAAAATCGGGATTTGAACCCACGCCCTGTACGTGGTCAAATAAGTACGGGCGTACGCCTTAACCGACTAAATCACCCACGTCGACGTTCTTCGACACAAGCCCTACAAGCTTCGCCATATGTTTAAATTGTTAAAATTATTTAGTTTATACCTGAATATTAATAATTTTGTATCTTGCATCCAAAAAACTAATTGATTTATTAATACTTTCATGAAATATAATTCTTACCCATAAAAATACACAAAATATAGCTACTTTCGGGAAATTTAAAATGTCTGGTTTTTTCACATTTTACTTAGCCAGTTTCTGCCTTAACGACTATTTTAAATTGGCGATTTTCTATCAGGGGGATGTTACAATAATAATAGAGAATGCAATATTTCTTGTTTATTATTATACGGTTAAACTATTTATTTACAAAACGTTTGTATAAAATATTTGGTTTATATTAATATGATTTATAAAATTTTAACATTTAATAAACTATGATAAAAATTATATTTTTAATTCGCAAAATAATACTAACATTATTCGAATTTTTTATCCTTTATTGACTTAAGAGTATTATAATTTTTATGTGGAAAACAGCTCCTACATGTTTTGGTGACAAACAAGCTCTATTACTAGTAACAATATTGCCTACCGTTGAAAGAAAGCGTTCGCTAGGTGCTTGAGTGGCTGGACAATTTAAATAGTTTAAAGCTAATTGCGCTAATAATGGAAACATTGCTTTGTTATCAGACCACTATTCTAAGGGAGTAATATTTCTTGAAACGACGTTAGCTGATGAGTATGTATATAATTCATATGCTGTGTGACTGTGTGATACGGTATCTAATCGATTATCCTTTTTGGCAATCGAATATATAAATAACGTCATAAGGCACCCACAATTTTCTGAAAATTTAAAAATAATTAATATTTTATATAATAGAACTTATTTTGAGTGAATAGTATACATGAATACGCACCAGAATTCAAAGTACTGTTGACAACTTCGGGAGAGCTTATATCTTGTGCAAATTTTGTTGATGATTTTGCCGTCTTTTTGTTGATATAATGCTGCAATGAATTTTATAAGCCTAAAATAACTGGAATACAATACGAAGCTGTGCCATACTTCTGCCCTTCCATTATTGTGGTTGCTACTTTGAATGGCTCCAAAATCTGCACATACGACTCAATCGAATTCCATTCTGCGCCACTCAGATCTGATTTGGAAGTGTAATTGGGAAGAACTGAACTAACTGTTTCTTTTATTTCAAATAATCTCGCGAGTATGTCATACTCCGAGTTCCAGCGGGCAACGTCTTAAATTAACGCAAGAGGAGTATCGTTGGGGTAGATTGATTATTGCATTCGTTGCAAGCTCTCTTTGGCTATACTGGATTTTTTAGGATTTTTTTAAAAGCCAACAATTAACCGACCATTCTTTTATTCAAATCATTTAATCCGTTGCTCATTTCTATAGCGTCCTTTATAGCAAGTTGCAATGTGTGTGCAAAGCAAGGGATTCTTGTCCACGATTCTTCCGATCCCACGGCAAAGTTCCCACGTCTACTCATCAGAATAGACGCTAAACATTTGGTAGCAGAGCATGTGAAAGTGTTGGTGTTAATTGTCGGTTGTTTAAAAGTGAGTGTGCTAAACGGCTACAGCGACCGATTGCGACCTTGGAATTGTCGCAACGGTCAACTTTCGTTAGAGGTACTAGAATACACGAATTATTAGAGGTTGGTTAGAAGTCTAGAAGTTAGAGGATTAGAGGATTCAAGATTTGTTTAGAGGTCATCAAAAGAAACCAAGTTTTATCGTCGTCGCATCCCAGTGGCAAGCCGAGTACAGCGGAGGGACGCCTTTTGCTGTAAAGAGGCAACACCGGGACCAGCTTGTCGTCATCGGACTCCAGAGGACTCAGCCTTCGCTAGCAGTCTGGGCAGCGTTTGGAGCATCTCCTGGGCCAGCATTCATTGTCATAAGCAACGGACGGAGAGGAGTTGGTAAATTGTTTATACTGTCGTTCTCTCTTCGCCCAGCTTTTGTTGTGGTTTGGTCTCTGTTGACAAATTATCGATAGTGTTGCAAGGTAAAAGGGAGAAGTTTCAGGATCAGGAATATTTCGAGAGCGATGAATTCAATGCCACGGAGTGTACCTACATAAGCGCACAGGCGGACTTGATGGCAGCTCTAGCTGATCTTGAGGATCTAGATCGACCAGTGAATCCAGAACGCAGTAACAAAGCAACTGACGCGCAGGCTGCTGCGATCGAACGCGCACTTCACATTCTTAAGTTCTCCGGGAAACAGTCAGAATAGGAGTCCTTTAACGAAAAATTCACATCCTTCCACCACAGGGGGATAACCCTGATAGACACAGGTTACAAACTATACGCAGATATAATAAGGGAAAAGATGGAAAAGGTACTAGAGGGAGAAGGACTACTGGACGACACACAAATGGAATTCAGAAAAGGAAGAGGAACAGCGGACGCAGTGTATATAATGAGTAAGGCAGAAGATAATGAACTTAAGAAAAAAAGAGGAAAGGTGTACGCCTTCTTCGCGAATATGAGAGCGGCTTTCGACAATGTAAAAAGCAAAGAGATCTGGAAAATGATTAGGAAGCTGGGACTGGAAACAAGAGTAAGAAAGAGGGTTAAAGAGCTGTACGAAGGAACAATCAGAAAAATCGAGGATAATGGTTTTCAAAAACGGAGGTAGAAGAAAAAAAGAAGAGAGCTTCTATTGGGAAAACACTGAGCAGGAAATAGTAAGTTTCGAGTATTTAGGGTACACAAAAAGCGTTTTTCGTTCTTCATGCAAGTATATGTGAAAGATTCAATAGAACATTAAAAAATGCAATGTGGATAGAATTCAGCATATTGGAAATGGGTGAATAAAATGAAACGAAACTCAGAATATTTTAACTCGACTTTGAATTTATTCTGAGAGCACAGAGAAATAGGCACGTCCGATCGCTACAAGGAGCTGCCAGAGACTAAGGGCTGCTGAGGGCTAGAGTGACCGGCAAGCTATCGGTAATGCAAGGGAATGCATTCCGCTGCTCCGTCTGCTGCTTAAGCCTAAAACAATGGTCCCGTTTTTATAACTGCATAAAATCGGAAACGAGCGACGCGTCGCAGCGCGTCGCATCGCAAACCCGAGCCACTCATAAAACTATAAATCGGGGAAACGGATTTACTTTCCCCGCCTCAGCTTTCTACATCTGTTTAGGATTTGTTTTTGAAATTTAAAACTAGCAATTCCAAAACAAGGAAGCTACAAATGGTTGAATATTTTACCTAACTTGCTCAAAGCATACAATTCGAGAAAACATCGGACGACAGGAATCGAGCCTGAAAATGTTAACCAGACAAATGAGAGATAGGTCAAGAGACGTTTTCCTAATGAAAAGTCACAAGCAAAAAAAAACCGAAATTTAAAGTAGGAGATAAAGTACGAATAAGTAAGATCAAGAATATTTTTGAAAAAGGTTATACACCAAACTGGTGTACTGAAATTTTCCCAATAACGCGAGTTGTAAAAACAAATCCGATAACTTACCACCTAAAAGATTATTATGATAAACCGGCGACTTTTATGAAACGGAAATTCACAAAACTATTTATCCTGAAATTTATCTCGTAGAAAAAGTTTTGAAGAAAAGTGGTAAACGCGTATATGTAAAATGGTTAGGCTTCGGCAGCGAGCACAATAGTTGGATAAATAAAAATGAGATTCTTTAAATTATCTAGGATGTAAGTCAATTATTATTGTATTTTCTATTATAAGTGTGTAAATTATAGGTTGTAGTATAAATAAAAATAAAAGCAAAAATGTTTAAGTTTATCAATGTATGTATTTATGTATTATGACTATTATGTACAATATTCAATATGAAAAACATTTTTTTTGTTATTTTTATATATTTTATATATTTTATTTAGCATAAAAGAAGCAATGTGCGTATTTTCATTATTATCTTTTGCTTTGTCAGCAAGATTTAAACTTAAAAGAAGTTTCACCATGATATACTACAAATAAACTAAGTTTATTAGCAGTGTTGGAGAGTGTGTTGAAAAACTCCTGATCAGAATGGCTGATGAAATCTTCTCAGGCAGGAAGATTTGAAAGCTTTCATCGAGTTCGGCTACAACCTTCGTACCATATCTTGTCTTCACCTCTTTCAATGCTGTCACCATATACTTCTAATCTCTTTCCAAGTCTGACACTTTCTTCCTTGGCAAAAAGTCACGCTCAGCAATCTTATTGAGTGTAGAGAAATCCATTCTAAAAAAAAAAAAAAAAAAAAAAATGAGAATTCATGTTAGTGAAATTTTCACAATGACAAGACTGGAGAAAGATCGAAATAAAACTCACTTATAAGGTTAGATGAGTCTTGGTTTCTTTCCACAAGGTTGGCTGTTCCCGATCTCTTCGATTGCCCGAATGTGCTCTAAGTGATGCTGCGTCTGTTGATATAGCGCATTCCCCACCACAATTTCTGCCCCTTCCATAGCCTCTTGTAATATACCCCTCTCTCCTGTTCAGGACGTATCTTATCCAATGGTGAATGTTCTCTTCCATCATTCGTTTTCATACTTTTCATAATTTTTCATCATACTTTTTGATACTTTTTGATACTTTTTGATACTTTTTGATACTTTTTGATACTATTTGATACTTTTTGATACTTTTTGATACTACTTGATTCTTTTTGATACTATTTATTTATTAATTTCTTTTTCAATCGAAATAAAAGTCCTTAAATGCAAAAGTAGCAAGATAAATCAAAAGTATATACAATACAGGTAAATGCATTTAGGAAAGAGATATGCATTTAATAATTATTACATCTGCACTTTTTTTTTTTTTTTTTTTATGCGTGTTGACCGTCTAAGTACTTGAGATAGTCGAGATGGTAGTATTAGTGGTGGAGATGGAGATCGAGGCGAGTCCATCTGCTCTAGGCAAGGATACGGCTGGCGGCTGCATCTCCGGCAGCGAAAGCCATAGCAGTGCCAACAATCGTCCCAGAGATCGAGACCAAAGTTGACAGCTTGACATGAAGAGCATTTTGCTCCTCGTGGCACCTCCGTACCATCGGTAAGCCTTTCTACGAAGGCTATCTTTTCTTGCAGATAGGAAAAACGTCGCTGCTTCTCCTCATTGCGCACCACGTACTCTCTGGCTGTGATAACTATGTCTGCGCACTCAGTGCCGTAATACTCGTGGAGCTCTAGCTGCAGTTTGAGACGATTATACGCCTCTATATTGTAGGGTATAGTCTCCATCAACTGGCTTGCTTCGTGAAATAGAGCAACAAGCTCTGAATTTGTCACTTTGTCAAGATCTGCTGGAATCACCAGTCCTGTCTTGAAACTTTTCATCATCTTTACTAGTGTCATGTCCGGCGAGTTTTAGGAAAATAACAATTTTAAATATTTAGAAAAAACGTACGTGACGCTTTTCAGATATAGAAAATCGGAGATGCGGGCCTGAAGAGAGAAAGCGAAGGACAAATAGCCCTATCGTAAATCTCTTGAGCTGCGCGCATCGACGAGAAGCATCAGCGGATGCATCATAATACCGATAATAAAGTTTTTCTGCGCGTTAGTCATTAAGAGAGAAATTTCGGCGCGTCGGACCGAGCGTCATGTTTATGATGAGCAGCTGCGTTTGCTCAAGATATCGGCTGCGTCTCGGGCGAGCGGTCATTAAGATAGCCTAGGACAAAGGCTCGGACCTTTTTTTATTACAGGGAAAGTTTCGGGAATACGCACGCTTGCAGCTGTGTACCGATCCTGGAATTTTCCGCTGATTTCAATATAACATTATCAATTATTTAGCTAGAAATAGGAATTATTTGCATTAGATTTTTTCACTACAAGCTGTTGTATAAACTATGCATTTTTCGATTTGCATAAGTTCGCTTTTAGCAGCAGTTTTGGTGAGAAGGTTTTATGTAGATATGTTTATACTTATATATATTGTCTGTAGCTGTCATAATCAAATTTTAAAATAACAAACTAGCAGTGCAATTTATTCATTAATTATTTTAGCACTAAACTGTATATTTTTCGATTTATACAGTTCGCTTTTGTGCATAATTGATGGATGGATTGAGTGCCTGTTTGTAAACTTTACTTTTAATTACATTTAGTAGAATTATAATAATCGGTCAGTGTGAAGCTACGATTATTGTAGAAATATATATATATTTTTGCAGAGTTATAATAATCGGTCGGTGTGAAGCTACGATTATTGTAACGATGCATTGCAAATAAACTCAGAATATAACAAATTTATGATTTACGTTAATAGTGATGGCTGTAGGCATGAAATGTATGTAGTTTTCAATAGTAGTTTCATTTATTTATAAAATCTTTTGAGGTAACGCGCGTAAAAGCTTTATTAAATAATTTTAAGTATATGCTATTTAGTATCAATTTGTAGGGAATTTCACAAGCATTAAAAATATAATATTAATTATTTCTCCTTTACACTTTAGTAAACCTTGATTAAAGAATAATCTAAATGCTTGGGAAATTCTATGCAAATTTGGCGTGCGCGTCGAAGCGTTAACTTCGAGAACCACGATCATAGAAGAGAGGGCGTAGGCGGATCGAAGGGCCTGACCAATGCTGCGTAGGAGGAGAGATGCGAAAATTCGGCGTAAGTGAGGGAAAGCTCAGATATAACGGCTTTTCTCACTGGCTAATTTTCGGCATCTAGGCGGAACGAGACACCCAACAACATCAAGGAGGGATGACTCTGGGCCCTACGTGCTGCAAAGGCTCACTTTCGATCTCCACTCCGGTCCCGACTCTCAGTAAGCTCGGTAGATATTTACGCGCTTGGTACGCATCGTTGATTACGCGCTTAGTACGCAGTTAGAATTTACGCGCTTGGTACGCGATTTTTATATTTACGCGCTTGGTACGCACTTAAGTTTGTACGCGAATAGTTAAATTTAAAGTTAAAAAAATAAATTACTTGTTTTTTTCTAATCGTGATTAAAAATTTTGTTTTGACGTGACTCCCGATTCCTCAATTGTAAACTCTGTGTGAGTTCAACAGCAGCCAGCCAACAGCAGGAAAAAATAAGTGCATCTTATTTGGCTATCCTATCTTTCCTAGAACTGCCTAAATCTATCGCTAGGATAAATTGAACCGATTAACACCGGGTCTTTTTATCCCATATCTTTTCCTTTTAGAACTTAGATCCGACTAACCCCGGGTCATTTTCTAAAAGTTTTCATTTCCTTTCATTTTTCTTTTATTTTTGCAAACACTCAAAGCACCCAGCTATTGCACGAAAGTGCAGGCTAAAAGGTGTAGATTTTTTAAATAAGTGCGGTAGCATCGTTGGATGTTACACTAGTTTGTAAACGGTCCGCTTTGCAATGAGCGTACCTGAAAATATGATGTTTTGTGATCAAGATTAAAAATTAAAAATTCATGAATTAATATCTTTCATTTATATAATATATTACCTTTTTGTAGAAATTTATCTCGAAACAAATGAAAAATAGCTTCCTGCCTTTTGATATGATGAGTAATAAGAAACTGGGGTTAGTTCTTGAACTGATTTACTTGTAGAAAAATCTGAAATGAAGCTGAAACTGACCGTCTACAGCAAGCTCCGTGGTATTTATTTAGAAAAGCACGGCTCTCCCTTTCCTTAACTTTTTGTGAAAATCATATGATTGGAGGAAAACTTTCCTCCCAAATTCTCAAAAACACATACCTTGCCAGTACGTTTTAGCCAATCCTAGGCGAGTCAGTAAAATTTTCCCTCCCATACTCTAAAAAATATATACTAAACAACGGCCTCTCTCTCTCTCTCCCTCGCTCCCTCCCTCCCTCTCTCTCTCTCTCTCTCTCTCTCTCTCTCTCTCTCTCTCTCTCTCTCTCTCTCTCTCTCTCTCTCTCTCTCTCGGTGCTCGAAGAAGGGACAGCCAGCGGGCAGTAGCGTGCGGCAATATGTGCGGCTGTATTATGCCTCTCTCTCTCTCTCTCTCTCTCTATCTCTCTCTCGCTCTCTCATAGAGAACAGCGTACGACCACAGAACAGAAAATATCGTACTTCGCTACAAGTCTATAGCGCGTTATGAATATGTATATATTACTGCAGTCTTAAAGCCAAGCCACGTGAGTGTCAGCTGTGACGGATGGAAATCTTCGGCTAGTGTACACCTTTCCAGAAAAGAATGAGGCATGAAACAAAAGCCTCGCGACTTGTGCATCTCTACAGTCTTTTCTCTGTGCTCGGTGCGGGTCTATGCGTCACGCATGCATTTTTCACTACTGCGAGCGAAACAAAAAGGGACTGATGTCATAATGATAATAAGACCCATTATTCCTAATTGGCTCTAGGGACATACTCCCTTGTTTTGACCGTGAGAGATTTTCCTCTTATCACGTGAGAAAAAAGATCTTGAGAAAATGTCCACCTCCCTATAGTATACTCCCTTGTTTTGACCGTGAGAGATTTTCCTCTTATCGCGCGAGAAAAAGATCTTAGGAAAATGCCCACCTCCCACTTGGGAAAAAATCTCCACTGCGGAAAGGCCTAGGGAGAACATCTGTGCGAGGGTTATCGTCTATACCTACGCGAGGATCGCATGGAAAGTGTAAGGGATAGTACCTGCGCTATCTGTACATGTAGTCGGTGAAATATATTATCATAGTCGAAGAAAAAAAAAGATAGAAGCTATAAACATCAGTGTGAGATAATTTGTATCTATCCGAAAGTCATTTACTCGCAGTCTGTAGTATGCATAATGTCTCCACCCTGCTAATAGCTGAAGATTAAAAGCGATACAATTTGATTATTTTTAATCACATTTTAATCATTCTTAATACTTCTAATCCTTGTGATCATTTCAAAAGAATCAATTTTAATACATTTTAATCATATAGCAATTAATGCTTATGTTTAGCATTAATTTTAATCGTTTTTGACCCGCATTATTTATTTTATTTATTTATTTATTTAGACCATATACATATGTCTTATAAAAAGACATCCTATAGAGACAAACTTAGTTGTCTGTACATAGGGATGGTACATAAAAAAAAACTTAGAATCTAAACTTAAAAAAACTAAATAAGTAAGTACAGGAAGATGTCGAGCCAATCTTCCTGATAACAGTTTAAATATTAACGCAAAAGTTAAGTAACAAAATAAATCTCTCTTTGATCAATCAATATTTCTCTCTTATAAATACTTTTAGTCTCTTCTTAATCGCGACTTTGCTAATCACAAGTGCTTTCAGATCATTTGTTAGCAAGTTGAAAATATTTAACGCAACAAAGTAGCTATTTTTTTTGCTTATAGCTTTATCAATTATTGGCAATTGAAGACTCTTATTTCTAGTATTGCTTTTGCTATTTATATATTTATTTCTTAACGTAGCATAATGATAAGATATAGCTTCTAAATGGAATAATTGCTTTACTGTAAGTGGAGGGTCTTGACGCTGAAAATTATTTTTGTTTATAATTTTCAATATTTTCCTCTGAATACCCTGTATTAGATAAACACAATTATTGTACGCTCCACCCCAAGCAATTATGCCATAATTGACTAAACTTTGGTAAAAAGCATAGTATATCATAGTTAAAGTTCTATAGTCCATTATATTCCTAATTTTGGCAAAGATAAAAACTAAGTATTTTGTTTTTTTAACCAAATAATTTACATGTTTATCCCATTTCATGTTATAATCAAAAATTAGACCTAGATATTTATAACTTTCTACTCTTTTTATTGTATTATTGCCTATCTCAATATTAAGTGAGACAGGAACACTATGGCAGTAGCTACCATAAGCAATATATACAGTTTTATTAACATTTAAAGATAATTTATTTACAGTAAGCCACTTTGCGACTTCCCTAAGATATTTGTTCATTTTCTCTTGAGCTGACTCCCACGTGTTATCACTAGCAATGATAACGGTGTCGTCAGCATAAGAAACGACAGTATCATCTTGCATACCTCTCAGTAGGTCATTAACGTATAAAATAAAAAATAACGGTCCTAGTATGGTCCCTTGGGGAACTCCGATAGGTATATCTTTGTATTCACTTTTCAAATTCTTTATTTTAACGCATTGTTTCCTACCAGAGAAAGCACTGCCTCTTATTCCGTAACTCTCTAGATTATCCAATAGGTTTTTGCGATCTACCGTATCAAAGGCTTTAGCTAAGTCTAAGAAAGTAGTTATAATTGGTTTCGATTTGTCGATTTTTTTATATATTATGTCTGAGATATAATTTAACGCATCCGTTGTGCCTCTATTTTTAACAAAACCAAATTGTTTTTCTGATATGATATTGCATTCCATTAGAAATAAATACAACCTATTATACAAGATTTTCTCAAATATCTTTGCTAAGTTCGATATTAGTGATATCGGCCTATAGTTAGTCATACATGACCTGTCACCAGCTTTGTAAATAGGAACTATGTCAGCTTGTTTTAGAGCAGATGGCCAGGAGGCTTGTTGTATAGACGTATTAAAAATATGTTCTAATGGTTTATCTATATAGTTAACTAGAAATTTGATCGTTTTTGCATTGATATTATCAACACCTCCAGTCTTGTTTTTCAATGTATCTATAGTTTTTCGAATCTCAACACAATTGGTAGGATATATAAAGATTGATTTGCTATTTTTATCTGGTAATGTAGGTTGATCTGTATCTGTATTAGGGATTTGTTTACTCAAGTCTAATCCTATTTTGCAAAAATAATCATTCATGTGGTTAGCTATAAATAATTCGTCTTCAATTTTTTGGCTGTTTATGACTAAGTAATCAGGTGACTTGTTTTGTTGCATATTTTTATTAAGTTTAGTATTAATAGTATTCCATAGCTGTCTTGGATTGTTACTAATTTTTTTTATTTCATTATTCTCAAATTTGTATTTCGCATCTTTAATGACTCTATTTAAAATTTTTTCGTAATTTTTATATTCATTTTTTAATTCCAAATTAGTTGGGTTCAATTTCCACAATTTATATAAATTTTCTTTAGTTTGACACGAGACTTGGATTGCTTTAGTTATCCACTTTTTTCTTGGCAGTGCTTCTTTATTTTTTTTCTTTAATTTTTTGGAATATGTAGCTAACTCAAGACAACTATGTATCATTTGAATAAGTTCATTTACTGCATCATTTGGATCCTGTTTTGTCAGTACTATCTGCCAGTCAAAATTTTCAGCTATGTTTTTTAACTTTTTATAGTTTATGCATTTGTTAACTGTTTCACTTGCTTTGTGTATCTTAATCTGATCTATATTTATGAATAACGGGTAGTGATCCTTAAACGGTGTATTTAATTTAAAAGATTCAATTTCTATATTCTTAGTTCTAGCGAAACAGTTATCAATGCACGTTCCCTTCTCATTATTTAAGGATGGCCGCGTAATTCCTCTGAAGTACGGTACATATTCACGTTCAAGATAATTAATTACAAATTCCTGACTAATTGATTTGTCGCTAGTTTCTAGATTTGCTACATTATTTTCTAGTATATCAATATTGAAATCTCCAAATATACAGTGATTTTTAACATTCCTATGTCTTACCAAGAATTTTTTTACACTATTGACAAATTCAGACTTTGGTATGTCATGACATCTGTACATAGCAGAAATTCTAATGGATTCACCTGTCATAAGTTTTATATCAGTACTTACAATACTCAATCTATCAACAACCTCAATTTTATCATTACTATATATGTTATTTTTTATATAAACTAAGACGCCATCAGCCTTATTAATTTTACTTTCATTATAACAAGTTTTGTAGCCTTGCAGTTGATAATATTGAGTGTATTGTAAGTTCCAAGTTTCAGTACATACAATTATACACGGCTTTCTTTCTAGAGACTCAATAAACACTTCTAGTTTTACAAAATTTGCATTTAAGCTTCTTATGTTTACGCATAAAATAAAGTTCTTCTTTGTCATTAATGACTTATTGAGTTCTTTTAGATTTTCGACTTCACATTCAAACTTGCCTATGTCCTCAGTGCTGATATCTTGATCCATTGTTATGTCTTACTCCTTAGTCTGTCTGCTATATTATTATTCAATGACTGAAGTGACATTGCCGAAATACCAGAAGCTTTAGCTACCATACCTTTCGCTGACGTTCCTACTTTGCCGATATATCTTGGCAAAGTAGGTTTCATCGTATAGTCGGTATAATCAATATACTTCCTTATCTTGGATTGCAGAATTCCGCATTCTTGGCTATCCATTGCCACATGTTCTATATTGTACTTTGTTTTATATTTTTCATTACTGTAAGCACAGTTTGCACATTTGACCTTATTTGCTTGACAATCTACTGTTTTATGATCACCAGCACACTTTAGGCAAACAGCTTTATTTGTACACTTCCTACCGTTGTGGCCAAATCTGCTACAGTTAAAGCATGGTTTAACATTACAATAATCATATACTCTGCAGTTCTGGTATCCTACAAAAAGTCTATTCTTGTTTTCTCTAATGTGTTGGTATAACTCAGCAGGAACTTCCAATATCACAGACTGCGATCCAGTTTTACTGTTCTCGTATGAATTCAAAACAACACATTTTTTTTTGAAAGCACCAAAGTTCCTTTCATTGATGTCTAGTTCAATACTAGCATTGTCCATTTTTTCTAGGTTATTTAATCCTACAACTTTAACTTTAGGATTTATAACTTGTTCTTTATTTACATCACATACCTCAGCAAGTTTACTTTTTAGTAATTTATGTGCTTTGGTGACACTTTCCTCATTCAATAAGTTTATGACTATTTCATCTTTTTTCTTGATAACCTTCTTCGTTTGTATTGATTTATCCTTTATCAAATAGTGAGATACCTTTTTGTTTAATTCATCAATACTCTCATCATCTTTTTTTTTTAATATAATATTAGGAACACGTTTTGTCTTTAGGATAGTTTTGGTACTTGATATAGCTTCAGCAAAAGTTTTGCTTTTAATCGTCGGTATTTCATTTCTATTCTTATCTAATAACTCCTTTAATAATTGATTTTTATCTCTTAATTCTGTATTTATCTCCTTTAAAAAGGCATTTTCAAGTTTCAAGTTGGTATCCAATGATTCACTATTACTTTCTGTTAGAGCATTTTGAAAGTCTTCTAGTACCTGTTTCCTAATTTCTTGTTTTTCAAAGTGCTTTACTTGAGCAATTACAATCCTCGCATCATTACTCAGCAATTTATTATCTACTTTTGAGGTTAGGTCTAGGTCCTCATGTTCATGACAGATTCCTAGAACTTCACTCAATAGCACTGTTTTGTCATTTCTCACAAAATCACTAGTATAGTATACTTCTTCACAAATAATACACACTACTACTTTAACTTTTTTATTAGGATGATTTTTATAAGTTTTGGTAGGATCACCACGCGGCAAGCCTCCGCTCGCCACGGCCATCTTGGCCGTACCCTAACCATTAACACTAACAATTCGATTTAATCTATTTTAATCTATTTTAATATCCTTGAAATCGCTGAAAATAATGCGGCAATGTCAGGTTGAATCCAAAGTAATCGTATCGTTTCTACTAATACATTTTAATATTAAATTACTAATACATTTTATATAAAATTTAATACATTTTAATTCTATTTATTTGTTTGTTAGTTAAACGTAATTAATGATGAGCCAAATGAATTTGTTTCTAATCGCATATAATTGAAATAATTTTAATCGTTTTTAATATACAGTATTAAAATCGCAAATAATACATCTTATAGCTGTTAATCACCGTGAGTCATATTTTGATCATTGCTCATTGCTATCGTTTTTGATCGTATTTAATGCATATCATTGAAATGATTTTCAACTACTTATAACGCAATGAAATGTGATATAAACTTTAATTCTTTGTGATTGTTAGTTAATAAATCCAAATTACACCGATAAAAAATACGACACGCACTCCCTGTGACCCATCATAGCTGACCCGAAAAACCGACACCGTTTATAAGCATTCTTATATTTAAATTCCAAAAACTACGGAGCGTTTTTACTAGACTCTGTCATTGGCGATCTAGAGCTCCTACCTAGAAGTTGCATTACTCTACTCTAAAAAATGTGAGTGCATTAAAACTACATCTTAGGCTTTAAATTTAATAATATTTTGTAAATGTGAGATAATAATACATCGTCGCTCCCTACGAAGAGTAGTACATTTCAGATCTCGCACCGAAGACTAGTACATTTGGTTATTCGCCGCAAACACTAGCACTTTTCACTTTTCGCCGCGAAGAGTAGCACGTTTCACGGCCCTAACTAATGCTTTTGTAGTATGAGAAAAACGTATGATAATTTAATCATTTTTGTACTAGCTGACTCTTTGCATGTGAATATTACTATGTACCACTTTGGCGTTCATAAATATCATCAATTGTTTAAGTAATAAATTCCCAAAACCACTAGTGTTTTCGTGAAACGTGCTAGTCTTCGCGGCAAAGTTGTGAAAAGTGTTAGTCTTCGCGGCAAGGGCGCGAAATCTACTAGTCTTCGCGGCGAAAAAGGAAAAGTACTACTCTTCGAGAGGGATTTAGAACGTGCTAGTCTTCGTTTGGAGCGACGATATATGACCGATTGTGAGAAAACGTGAAATACAGTGCACAAATGTTACTATTATAAAATGAACGCTTTTCTGGGTTGCCAATATAAATTTGTAAAAATGTGAAACATTTTGAAAAATCATGAAAATTTGTAAAAATTATGACAGGTTTCATGTTAGCGATGCTCCAAATTTAAATGTAAAATTTTTATTTTTCACATTATTTTACATTCCAACACAACTACTCAAAGTTTTTCACATTTATCATTTCCACAATATTTTGATTGTATTGAACTATAAACAATTAAAAAGTATTAAAATCTTCTACTAATATTATATGTTAAGAACAATTAAATTAATCTTGATTAAAAACGATAACACTACATTATGGTCCAGTGAATTTCAGAAAATATAAAGTGCATTGCAACAGATTGAAAACGTTTAGATACGATTAAATTTTATACCAAAAATAAAGATCCATTGTGATTATGAAAAACGATTAAATTATACTAAGTAACGATTAAGAATGACTCGTCGCCATGTGGCGTCCGTATTTTATTACTCGCAAGTGGTAAGAATCTGTGATGGTCAGTATATAAGACCATTCAAGGTAATGCATAAATAATTCATTATAACATGCGTGTAATACATGTATTAAGTAACAGTGCGTGTAAGATTAGACAGTACGAGTGTGTATTTATAAAGTGTTCAGTAAAATATATGAAAAAAGTCCTAAATATAAAAAAAAAGATACATGAATATTAAATACGATTATAATAGATTAAAAACGATTAGATTTATAAATGCAGTAATTAACATCAAAAACGATAAAAAACGATTAATATATATAACGGATTTTTAATACATTTTATAATAATAGTTTAATCGTTTTTTATACCATTATAATCGTTATCTATTCTAATCGGAACTGATACAATACATTCTAATACCGAATAAAGCTAAAATTACGTTACACAAACGACTATCAAAAACGATTACGGTTTTTGAAATCGTTTTTAATCTTCGGCTATTAGCATTCCAATGCGTAAAGGCGGAAGAAAATAAACACCTGTGCGAGGGTTGCCGTCTATACCTGCGCGAGGACCGCAATATCTCGCTGCTTATGGGAAAATTCTGATCTTTTCTTCTCAGAAGAAACAAAAGCTAGCAGGTGCAGGTGGCAAAGGAGGCGAAAATCATATAGAGTATTTTCTCTCTCTAACCGAGTAGCACACTCAGGGCCCGTTCGCTCAGTAGGTAAACTAGGCCGTTATGAGCGCATGCCGTTATGAGCGCATGCCGTTGTGAGCGCATGCCGTTGTGAGCGCATGCCGTTGTGAGCGCATGCCGTTATGAGCGCACCCCGTCACGAGCGCACACCGAAGCTTTCATCGGTAAGAGAGCGGTGAGAGAGCGTGTGGATGCTGACGGTGACGTCAGCGTCCCGATGTTACCTTTTGCTGTCGATACGGACGTTTTAATGATATCATCGAGATGCTGGCCGCGAGATTTTAAGAGAGCGGTGGAAAGAGGGCGGTCGTAAAAGAGCGGTCAAGAATGATGACGTCATCAACGCTGGCGTTGTCGACCGCGAGATCCCCGATCGATATGTTGCGTCTCGGTGCTGGCGGTCAACCGCCCGATGTTAACTGTACCGATGGCTTGCTTCTTTACCGATATATCTGCTAGCAGGAGAGTCAATATCAAACGTATGGCTTTACCGCGCAACTTATCGTTTCCGCTGTCGAATGTTTTGAAGATCTTAATCTAACTTATAAACAAAATCGCATAGTGACTATAGAACGATGATCATGAAGACGCATTCCGAGCTGTTCTCTGGTACGGTAAAGACCCTATGAATTCAAGTCTTCTCTCCTTCTATAGTAAAATGGCTGAAAATATGTAAGTAAAATCATAATTATTTATAATTTATTAATATTAGTTAGTTACTTAGTCACTTTAAATCCTTTCAAATAAGAAAAATCTGGAAATTTGGAGTAAACATAAAATTTTATATTACTCTCAAGAAAAAATTGTTTCATTTGAAAAATGTAAAGCGAAATATCTTAAGAGTATTTGATAAGGACCAATTTTTTTGTTTTGAAATCTAAACATATTAATATTTTTTCAACCAAATTGTATTAGCACCAGCGCCTTTGTTTGCAAAAAAGAGATTTTTTCTTTCTTTGGCAGAGGATTATTATGAGGGGAATAACACGTTCTACGGAGCAATGTTAGATGACAATTTCAAGACAACAGCATTTATGCAAAAAGGAATTGAATTGCAGTTTTTTGAGAAAGATCCCACTTCTTTTTAAAAGATTAATGCTCTTGGAAATGGGTACAGAGGTATGTACTTTTTTAAATAAATGTACAGATTATTATTATTATACAACATATGAAAAAAATTATTTTTTACAGAAATTTGGCAGTATTCGCGATTTCTATACACAACTGTGTTTAGAAAATGATGCTGAACCTTCGATATATATGCAGGAAGGCTGCAGCTTGCACATGCAGAAGGATATTTTCTTGAACGAAGTGCAGAAGCAAGTTACAAAGGAGCAGCACATATTTGTGTTTAAAACGGTGCATGATTGTATCCATTACAATCTTCCATATTTATGTTGTATTATCATAATTTCCATGTAATCATTGTGTGTGTGTGTGTGTGTGTGTGTGTGTGTGTGTGTGTGTGTTCAACACAATTTCCATGTAATCATTGTGTGTGTTTCAAACTGTAACTCATCCACTAAAAAATAGCATTATTGGAACAAATAATGNAGAGAGAGAGAGAGAGAGAGAGAGAGAGAGAGAGAGAGAGAGAGAGAGAGAGAGAGAGAGAGAGACAGAGAGAAAGACAGAGAAAGACAGAGAAAGAGAGAGAGAGAGAGATATTCAACATGGCGGCGCCCACGCCTATCAAGCGCAACAGCTTAATGCTCTTTCTCTCTCCTGCCGGCCTTGGTGAGTACTAGACGTTTCGTTGTGTACGCCTACTTTGTACTACTTTTTCTGCCGCACTCTGCCTTCGGGCGCCTTTTGTTGCAGCTTGTTGCACGCACCTTAATGCAACCTTCAAAGTGACATATAATTCACTGGAGGCTGCATTCTTTTCTCTTCACCATCTTCGCTGCAAGCATCTGCCTCCTCACCTAACCTCAATTCGCTCGGCTTTGTTTTCTTTCCTGCTTGGCTTGGTTTTTGCTCTCCACACAGTCTCGGCGCGACATCTCGCAGGACAAGGAAACAACATCTTCGCCCGCTCTACATTATCGACTGCCAGTAAGCTGCCGTCGAAATGAGTACAAGTGGAGTAAAACCCGCGGATCCACCTTCGATCATCTGCGATAAATGCGACAAGCCCATTCAGACCAGGGGCCCTAAACAATGTGAACTTTGTCACAACCACTTCCACACAAAGTGTATCACATTCAGATCCCTGCCTGTGAAGGGCGTCGCGACGTTTGCCTGCGAGACCTGTGCTGACGTGTACACTAAGAGAAGGCTGGAGTTGTCACTTAACAGTAGCACCCAGACCGTCTCTAAGGGCAAGGCCAACAACAACACCACGACCAAAAGAAAGCCCGCCTCTGCGCCTCCCTTCACCAGTACATCGCGCAATCAGTCGCTGGCGCGTCAAACATCGAGTGCAGCTGATGTCACACTGCAGGACATCCTCGCAGCGTTGACAGAAATACGCGCCAAGCAGGACGAGGCGGTGAGGGAGCAAAGGAGCATGTCCATGAAGATCTCTGGTCTGGAGGAAAGGCTTGGCCCCATCGAGCTGCGTCTCAGGGCCCTCGACGATCTACCTCTGCTTCAAACCCGTATGGAGAAGGCAGAGCAGAGCATCACGGAACTCAGGGCGCAGCTACGGGACCTGTCTGCGAGGCCTCTCCCTTCGCTGCCCAAGGACGGCAACAATAATAACAGCAACAACAACGCCGCCACGCCTGCCACTGTCATCCCTGCGGAGATCGCCAGTCTGCGCAGTGAACTGCAGAAGGTAAAGCGACAGCAGGAAACTTCTGCCAACAACACCGTGGTACTGTCGGGTCTATTCTACACACGTGAGACCCGCCTCGATCTACTGGCATTCTCTGTGCTGTCGGCCCTAGATCCCTCTGTCCTCAGAAGGGACATCGCAGGAGCAAGGGTCATGGGAAGACTTAATGCAGCCACTGCCACCTCGGCTGCAGACAGCAGACTTCCACCGATTGCTGTCACCCTGTCGTCCCACGCCCTTGTTCGTTCAACCATCTTTGCGAAAATCAAAAAGGGCAAACTCCATACAGCAGAGTTAGATGCTGGCATTCTCGAGGAAGCAAAGGCCCTAGCCCCAGACCATCAAGGGCTAGTGAACATCAATGAGCTGCTTCCTCGAGAGACCCATAAGCTTCGCGTCAGGGCCAGACTGGAGGCCAAGAAGAGGAGGGGGTGCAGAACCTATGTACGGGATGGAACGGTCTACATCCGTTCTTCAGAGGATACGGAAAGGGCCACCGTCATCACCAGCGACGAAGACCTGACAAGTTTTTTGTCCCAGTGGCCGCCGGACAACAACAACCACTGAAGACGGTTCATCTCATCCCACCCGCACCACCATCAGCACCATCAGCATCATCTACTACATCATCGGCCACTTCCTCATCAGTTTCCAAGGTAACTCTGTCCAAGGGTTTAAGGGCCTGCCACTTCAATGCTAACTCCCTCACGGGTCACATTGAGGCGGTTAGGCTCTTTTTGTCCACTCGTCCCACCTTCCACGTAATAGCTGTGACTGAAACCTGGCTAGACGAAAAGGTCAAAACAATCCCTTTACTTGACGACTATATACTATATAGACGGGACAGAAATAGAAATGGTGGAGGTGTGGCCCTCTACATACATAACACTTTGACTGCTACCATCATTGCATCATCTGACGGTGCATGGTCTGGCAGGCCGGGGAAGCCGGAGTATCTCTTCTGCGAGATTTCTGCTAAGGGAGTATCTCCCATCTTTGTCGGCGTTGTTTATCGTCCACCACATGCCCCTTTCATCCAGGGCAATGATTTCATAGAGAAACTCTCTACACATATGCACTGCTACTCAAACAAGCTGATCATGGGCGATTTCAACGCTGATCAACTCTCCTCTTCCGAAGATGCTAAGTTCATCAGAGCCTTCATAGAGGAGAACTCCCTACAGTCGGTCCCTTATGGCGCCACGCACCATAAGCAGGAATCTGACACCTGGCTGGACCTCTGCTTGATAGACGAGCAGGATCGCCTGCTTGAACACTGGAAGTCAGACACACCCTTCATAAACGGACATGACCTCATAACGGCCACTCTCGACGTACAGATGCCACGACACGTACCTAAAACCTTCACCTACAGAAACTACAAAGGCATCTGCGCCGAGAAACTGAGGAACCACCTCGGGGCATGTGACTGGTCATCCCTCGCCACTTCATCACTCGACGAATGCATTGCTGTACTCAACACCAACTTAACTAACGCTGTAAATCATCTCGCCCCATTACGCACAGTGACACCTGGACAGAAGCGCCACCCGTGGTTCACCACGGCTCTTCGTGGACTTGTGAAAGAACGAGACAGACTCTACAGGCGATTTCGCAGATCACGTCTCCCGTTGGATCTATTTTTTTATAGACTCGCCAGGGATGATGCTCACAGACACGTTGAGGAGGCTAGGCTGAACTATTATCATTCACGCCTGTCCTCCCTGACAGATGTCGGCGAGATCTGGAGAGAGCTAGAGAAGCTTGGAATAACATCTTCCAAGCTAAAACCACCTTCTCGCTTCTCAAACGAAGACCTCAATATGCATTTCAGCGGCATTTCCAACAACCCGCAAGCTCCTGCTGTTGAGGATTATCTGCGTACCCTCGAGAGTCTGAATTTCCCTGAACACTTCAGTTTCAGGGAGATTACGGAGTCGGACGTTTTAGCTGCAATAACGCACTTTGACTCCCAAGCCAGAGGTAGCGACGGCATCCCACAGGTTGTTATTCAGAAGGCCCTGCCAGTACTCGCTCCCATTCTTCGTCATATTTTTAACCTGTCATTGAGCGAGTCGTGCTTCCCCTCTGACTGGAAAAAGTCATTAGTGCACGCATTAAACAAAGTCAGCTCTCCTACATCTTTAACTGACTATCGTCCGATCTCTCTTCTATGCTTCCTGTCAAAGGCACTGGAGTGGCTGGTGCATAAGCAAATCTCTGAGTACCTTGAGTCCAGGCTATTTCTGGACGACTTGCAAACTGGTTTTCGCACTGGCCACAGCACTCAGTCCGGCCTACTCAAGCTAACGGATGAAGTTAGGCGTGGCATTAATAACAAGAAGGTAACTCTTCTTCTTCTCTTCGATTTCAGTAAAGCCTTTGACACTGTATGTCACGTCAAGCTTCTCCGAAAGCTAACACACTTCTGTTTCTCTAAGCAAGTTATCCGCTGGGTTGCCTCATATATCACAGGCAGAAAACAGGCAGTCGTTGGTGATGACGGCGAGCTTTCCACCTTTCGTCCTCTCAACACGGGAGTACCGCAGGGATCTGTCCTGGGTCCTCTGCTATTCTCCCTGTACATCAACGACATTAGTTTCTGCCTCGACCCCGATGTATCACATCTCATCTACGCGGATGACTTGCAAATCTACAGCCAATGCCACCTTGAGGAGCTCGACTCTTGTTCCGCGAAGATGTCAGCTAACGCCGAGAGGATTACAGGTTGGGCTGCACAAAATCATCTAAAGCTAAACGTTCTTAAAACTCAGGCGATCGTCCTGGGCTCCCCCCACTACATTAACGCTTTACCAAATGTCGCTAACACCTCTATCAATATAGGGGGAGCCCAGGTCGAATACCAATCGTCTGTGCGCAGTCTGGGAGTGGTGCTCGATTCTAAATTGAACTGGAAAGAGCACGTCACACAACTGTGTAAACGTGCTCATTCACTAATGTATAGGCTATACTTCTTCAGAAAGAGCACCAACCAAGAGTTGCGCAAGCATCTCGTGCAAGCACTGCTGTTTCCCATAATAGACTACTGCTCTCTAGTATACTGTGACCTTACTCAAGAACTTGACACTAAACTACAGAGACTGGTGAACACAGGAATACGTTACATCTTTGGTGTAAGGAGGGACGAGCACATCACCCCCTACAGACGTGAACTGCAATGGCTCACCACCGCCGGGCGTAGGAAGTACTTTGCGGCCTGTTTTCTCAGAAAACTTTTCAACACTGCCACACCATCGTACATCTTGGCCTTCTTTGACTTCCACGTTGCACTCCGTCCTGTGAGGGGTGAGGTGACTGCCCTGGACATCCCCCCCTTCGGCACGGAGACACTGAGGAACTCATTCCATATCAGTGCCTCATACCTCTGGAACTCCTTACCATCTCATCTTCGTGACAATAGATCTATCACTCAGTTCAAAACGCAAGCTAAGCGCTACTTCCTCGCACAAGAGAGTACATAACATCTTCAAGCAGCATTCGTCACCCATTTCTCGCCTCCATTACTCTCATACTCATACACCGACCTTCATCAATGAACAGCTAATCAACTTACTACCTGTATCAATAATTTTGTACAACATAATGTACATGAATAAAAATTTCTAAAATCTAAAATCTAAAATCTCTCTCTCTCTCTCTCTCTCTCTCTCTCTCTCTCTCTCTCTCTCTGTCTTTATCTCTGATTCATTATTCGTTCCAAGAATGCTATCTTTTAGTGGATGAGTTACAGTTTGAAAAACTAGTACCTCCTGAATATATGAAGTCTTTTTCAATGATTAACTGTCACTTAGCTTCTATTAAAGACATAAATCTTGAACTTTATGCACACATTTTTTCATATAATATTGAATAAAAAATTCATAGTTAACTATATATCTGTGTATTAATTTAATGTATACTGTATGTTTATAATAATAATCGGTATTAATGTTCTTTAATCTATTAACACCTAATGAATAAATATATCGATAAATAAAAGCTATTTGATCGTAAGTAAATTTGTTACTCAATTTAAAGATATATATCACTATCAGAAAATAAGTTTTTCATAAAATAAGAGTATAGTAATTATTATTTTGGCTGAATAAAAATCTTATACAAGCACAAGTTTCATTGCTTTCATCCGTTATACATCATAATTAGTAAAACAAGAATATGTATCGCAGTTTATTATATAACAAAGAAGTACATATTATATATTTTGAGTAGATTCTGTCTTAGATACTTTATTGCTAAGAGACAAAGCATTTTTCTTTAATGAAGGTATACTGAGTCATAACTCAGCTACTACTAAATACATAAGTCTAATACTTTACAGGGGTAGCTTTGTTATGTAATAACGAGCGAATCGAAGCATTGAAACTTATGTTTGTATAATATTTTATTTAACCATAGCTAGTTACTATACTTTTATTTTTGCTAATTTTGCTATATATCTTTTATCGAGTAGAAAATTTACTCATTATAAAGCAATTTTTATTTATTATCTATATATTTATTAATTAGGTGTCAATAGACTAAGTACTGTACGGATTATTATTATTATAAACATATAGCATACAGTAAATTAATACATATACATAAAATTAAATATGAATTTTTATTCAATGTTTATTACATAAAGAAGCTGTACAAAAAGTTTTAGACTTATATATTTAATAGATGCAAAATGACATGGCTTATTTCCTTCTTTTAAGTTTTATTTTTTTTTTTTTTTTTTTTGCTTCCACACTCAGAGAAGCTTTGTAATAGAAAATTTTCAGTTTTGCTAATACTTCGTGGAAACGCATTTAGAGGTGTTTGGAGTACGAATCATAAACGTTTTTTAGAAAATGTCCGTGCGGATGGCTGTGTGGTGTGTGTTGTGTGTGTGGTAATGTACGTATACCGCCATAATTTTGGAACATGCAACGGATCGTAATAAAATTGACATGCATATATTTTTCTATTCTGAATTTAGGTCATTTTTTATTTTATGATTTCTGACCATTTATGGCCATTATTATAGCCATTTTTCTATTTTTTGAAAAAATATTTTTGCCTTTTTATAAGTGATATGATTTATACAATATATTCAATCAATAGTGTATCTAAAAGAACATAAATTGTCTACTTTTTCCCGCGGCAAGATTGTCTAGAGACTGATCTGTTCATTTTTTATGATATAAAAGGTAGTAATTTTTGATAAACATATATAACTCAAAAAATAAATAGTCAAATGTTTTGAAAAAATTCATGACAATAAAAAACAACGATATCTACTAGTTTGTAAAAATTTAAGCAATTTGGCGACTAGTTTTTGAGATAAAAATCAAAAACTAGAAAAAATGTTTTTTTTATGTCGTACGATTACGGGAGTAAAAAGATTTAAATTGAGTTTNACCTTTTAGTTTAAAAGATATTAAGATTCAAATTCTTCAACTCTCACCCTGTATACTCTGTGTGACTGAACATTATTATTTTTGTTAAACCATATAATTTGATAATTAAAGCTTAGTATATTTTGAGAGTTTTCATGGTTTTCAAGGAGTTTACGGAGCTCTATCCTTTTGATATCCATCTTAACCCCCAGTCCCCTGATACCCCTCCCCTACAAGTGTCTTCCTAACCTATCCTTTTAGTATCGAATAGTAGCGAATATGTAATTATCTTCCACTAGATGTAATTATCTTCCACTAGAAGAATAGGAGGAAGCTAAGTGCCAATGACTTGGCAGCGGTTTTTTTTTTAGATAAGAGGAAGCATGGGTCTCGTTGGCTTTCGACATGTAGAGCTAGCGTCCAAAGGCTCTACTGGTCTTCTGATGCTGTTAGCCCGTCTCCTCCTTTCTGCTTGCAGCTTCTCCCGGGTCTCTTTATATTTCTGCAGACGTCTTTCAGTAAAGATAGCCCTGCTAATAGGTCCCGGGATGAGCTTCTTCGTCGGTCTCCTAGGATGCTGGTGAGGATTCCCGAGAGCAATTTCCTCCCGGATATCTGCAGCTAGTCGTTGCTTTATAGGTTGAAACTGTTTAGTCAAATCTTCTTTGAGCGTCAGCTCTAACATCTTCTCCTGCAGTTTCACTTGTTGCCTAATTTTTTCTTCCAACTGGAAATATTTTAGAATGCTCCATTGTTCTTTCTCACTATCAGGTAACATTGGTACAGATGCCATTTTTTTTTAAATCGAAGAATGGAGTTATATTTGTTGTGTGCGAGCAAGCGTTTCAACGGTCAGCGAAATTATGCCGAGAGAAAATATGTCTGAACGTGTCCAAGGCGCTCAGCGAGCCAGTTACCACCCCTACCACTCCAGTGAGCCAATCCTCTCGTCGCTGAGTCACCCCACCACCACTACCTAGAAGCATCCATGCCACTAGGTGACGTCACAACGTATCACATCTGGTTTAAATTTGATACTTGATTTCAGCTATCTTCTTTTCTCCGGACCTTTGACATAGATCTTATGAGCTCCTCGTAGAAGATTATGAAGGGTATGCACTAGATCTTCGTAAGGTATCTCTACATCATTCCAGGATATTCCTAGATAGTTGTGTTCCAACCATCGGTTCTCACATTTTCTCCATTATGGTAGGGTGTTCCAGGACTACGGTGGTCAAAAGAGCAAGACTGATGGAGTTGCATCTTCCTCGAGAGCAACGATCGCTACCTCTCTGAAGATGAACTCGTTGCAAGTGCTCTTGAAGCCTTGAATGTCTACTACGTAATCCATGACGAAATGATTACTGAAACGTAGCAGGTTCCTCTTTTATACCGCTCGCGAAAGCTATGTTAACAGATCAGATGACGACTTCCCCCTCCACTTAGCTCTTAGCCAATCAAATCAATGCTTCCCCTTCTACATTCTTACGAACCAATCAGCGTTACAGCTTTCCTACTGCATTATAGTG